>VYXC01001563.1:222780-339971 GCA_013397175.1 Platysteira castanea | reverse complement strand
ATAACTTTATATATTTTCAGGGAAATCCTGGCAGAGAGAGCAACCACAGCTCACCAAAGAGGGGGATGAAATTATTTTCATATTAATCAATCATAAAAGCTTTAAAAAAAACCCCAACATGGGAAAGCAAATGAACCTATTCAAGTTTAAATGAAAGATTAATACTTTAACTGTATTTTTATGTAACTGAAAAATCTTTGGAGGAGCAAACAGAAATGAAATATTAAAGGTGAACAACAGACCTGTTCGAATTGTTCTGAGTTTTTGTTTCTTTCACCCTTGCTGAAGGGGAATCCAAAAACTCTTTCAGAGGAATGTGACTTTCCCCCCACCTCTGTTTTCTTTACAATATTTAGGGTTGGGTTTAGGGTTGGATTTTGGGCTGGGTTTGCACTTTTGGGATGGGGGGCAGGGCTTTGCAGCACCTTGGGATGTTTCTACTGTCAGCAGAGTTCTGGGGCTCTATTTCACACCCTCAGGGTGTTCTCTGCACGGAGCAGGTTCCTGAGCCTGGCACCTTGCCCAGGTGTGCAGAGCTGGTGCCCAACCCCACCCAGCCCCCAGCACAGGGAACTCCCCAGGATTCCTGAGAAGTGCCCCTTGCTCTAACCAAGGTGTGCAAAAGCCACCACCCCTCCCAGATTATTTCCTCAATTCTCCTTTCACAGGCAGCTCTCTAAAGGGTGACTGGAATAAAATCGGGAGGATCTGGCTCAGCTGTCATTTACTGCCAACAATAAACGATAAATCACAGGGCACAACCATTAATTACCATTTGGGAGCATCTTATTTACTATGAAATAGATTAAAACAGGACTAAAAGGAAGAAAAAATCTGCTGGAAAGAGGGTGAGTCCTCTCTAAGAGCTCTTCAGCACCAACCCCAGTGTGAATAAAATCTGGCTGGACAGGGATCAGTGTTTTTAGTGAGTGGCTCGGTGTTGTGGCAATNTTTTTTTTTTCTTTAAGGGCAATATTTGCAGAGATAACTTTATATATTTTCAGGAAAATCCTGGCAGGGAGAGCAACCACAGCTCACCAAAGGGGGGGATGAAATTATTTTCGTATTAATCAATCATAAAAGCTTTAAAAAAACCCCAACATGGGAAAGCAAATGAACCTATTCAAGTTTAAATGAAAGATTAATACTTTAACTGTATTTTTATGTAACTGAAAAATCTTTGGAGGAGCAAACAGAAATGAAATATTAAAGGTGAACAACAGACCTGTTCGAATTGTTCTGAGTTTTTGTTTCTTTCACCCTTGCTGAAGGGGAATCCAAAAACTCTTTCAGAGGAATGTGACTTTCCCCCCACCTCTGTTTTCTTTACAATATTTAGGGTTGGGTTTAGGGTTGGATTTTGCGCTGGGTTTGCATTTTTGGGTTGGGGGGCAGGGCTTTGCAGCACCTTGGGATGTTTCTACTGTCAGCAGAGTTCTGGGGCTCTATTTCACACCCTCAGGGTGTTCTCTGCACGGAGCAGGTTCCTGAGCCTGGCACCTTGCCCAGGTGTGCAGAGCTGGTGCCCAACCCCACCCAGCCCCCAGCCCAGGGAACTCCCCAGGATTCCTGAGAAGTGCCCCTTGCTCTAACCACGGTGTGCAAAAGCCACCACCCCTCCCAGATTATTTCCTCAATTCTCCTTTCACAGGCAGCTCTCTAAAGGGTGACTGGAATAAAATCGGGAGGATCTGGCTCAGCTGTCATTTACTGCCAACAATAAACGATAAATCACAGGGCACAACCATTAATTACCATTTGGGAGCATCTTATTTACTATGAAATAGATTAAAACAGGACTAAAAGGAAGAAAAAATCTGCTGGAAAGAGGGTGAGTCCTCTCTAAGAGCTCTTCAGCACCAACCCCAGTGTGAATAAAATCTGGCTGGACAGGGATCAGTGTTTTTAGTGAGTGGCTCGGTGTTGTGGCAATAAAAAGGGAAATGCTGCATCTGCTCCTCTGACAGGGACTGAGTTCTTTCTGTCCCCTGCCAGAGGCTCCTCTTTGCACCCAGGTTCTGCTCTGGGGCAGGACGTGACAAGGACAGGACCAGGATTCATGCAGGGAATAAACAAAAACCCCCTGGAAAAAAGCAGGAAAAGACAAGAAGGCTTCAAGTGAGACATCTGATTTGCTTTGTGAGGGTGGTTATGGAAAAGCAATTTGCTGTTCCACAGGTAACTTAAGGTGCTGATTTTCAGAAATTTTGTCTCGGCTATGTTTGGCATGAAATTCTTTTATTGTGAAGACACCAGGAAATGACAGTCACTCCTGGAGGACAAACAGCCAAGGCATGACACAGGAAAGGGTGGGGGGAGGAACAGGAGCATTTGGAAGGATCCAGCAAGAACATTATTTTCCCATGTCCAGAAGAGTCAGCACAGAGCTGCACTGATCCATTCCACACATGTTGGAGCCAGAGTTGATGACTGTGGGGCTGAAAGCTGCACTCCCAGGGAAAATCAAACAGCACTGGCAATTAAAATTGGGGTTAAAGCAGGTAAAACAAACAGGGGTTTGTCCAGCCCATCCGAAAACACTCCTTTCCCAGATTTGGGCTGCACCTTGGTTTGAGAGCAGCCTCCGGAGGTGTGAGAGGTGAAGGCACTGCTCCTTCCCAGTCATCAGGGGAGCAGGGGGTGACAGCAGGGGCAGGCACAAAAAAATTCCTAATACAATATGTTTTCAGCAAAACATTTTTCTCAGGAAGCACCAAGAGACAAGGAAACCAAACCATTACTCACAAGAAATGTATTTACATTGTCCACAAAGAATTCTGACAAATTTGGCAACTCCACTTACAGTCAGCTCCTCCTGTGACAAAAAACCAGCTCAAAATGCACTTGTCTGGACACAATCAGTTTTCTGTGACTGCTGGGAGAGAAGGATAAAGCTTTTTCCTTTGTCCTTTCCTTCCTTGCCCATCCAGATGTGGATCTCACAGCAAAAACAGCACTTGCCAACCCTCCCCATTAAAAAGATGTCACAGAAAGAATCCATGTAAAAAAAATCCACTCATCCACCTGTAGTAAAAAAAAAAAGGTACAGAGAACCCTATCAAACTTCCCAGGCTGCTTTTAGAGTTTAGTAAATGTGGAGTTTAATAAATACCAGGTGTAACATCAATCCCCTCTGATCCAGGGACAGGGATCCCATTGCCCAGGAGCAACACCCCAAAAATCACAGCTGGACTCGATGATCTTAAAAGTCTCTTCCAACCTAAATGGTTTTATTAGTCTATAAAGGATTCCATGAAAAATTATTACTCTTGGAGATGGGAGACTCTTTTTGATGGAGTTAGAAGTGGAGTTGGTGGTTTCCTTCCATGAAGCACTAATATGAGATGGGATTTTAAAAACTCTGCAATGACAGAGAAACAAATGACCTGGGAACGGAGGTGGCTGTGGAAAATGCTTTGTGTGGGAGAAAATCAGATGTAAATTGGATTTTTAGAGAAAGGAAATGTAGGATTTACTGGTAAGTTATGTGTACCTGTGGAAAAGGCAATGAAACTCCAGCTGGAGGCACAGAAGGACCACAGCCACCTCAGCCAGGACACTTTTCCCTCCTGATCTCCTCCAAATTCCTCCTGAACAGACACAACTCCTTCAAGACAGCTGCTGCAAATGGGAGCATGCAGTTTTCATTATGAGGTTTAAATGCATTTCCTAAAAATAACCTGCTGTTCAGGGCTTTTAGTATCAGAAATAAATCCATATACACCGCTAAAACCTGATTATAATTAGTCACACAAGTAAAATTATGAGTGTAATTAACTACAGCAATTAATCGAAATGCCTTTGGGACATTATTTCCCTTCTTGCAGTTGAATGCCATTTGCATTTAAAGTTATATCACAAAGGGTGTAAGATGGTAATCAATTTGGGTTAGTTTATTATCTTTTACCTATTAATATCTTCTGAAGTGATTTAGATATCCAGCACTCAAATACAGTTTGATATAAAAGAAACCCAAACAGCTGACACTGTTTTAATGGGGTTTGTTTCCCCATAATCCACTCCAAGCTATCTAAACTTTTCCCTGCCCTTCCTTTTTTACTGCCTCACAAAAATAAATTGGTTTCCACCGAGTGGAATTACCTTTAGAAGGCCACCACCCTTCCCCTCCCCACATCACCAGGGCTGCTCCTTGTTCCCAGCACGCTGAGAGATCTTGATGGATGAGTTTGCAGATTGGGGGTGGTTATGAAGAATTTATGAGAGAGAAAGAAAGGCAGAGAAGCTTTACATTTTGCTGATGTCGAGATTAAACTCTAAATAAATCATAGACAATCCCTATCAAGAGTGCAGTATCTTTGTAAACCTGCAGTCACTGGAGCTTGTGGTACACGAAGCTCTCAGCTTTACACAAAACGCTTTTCTTACAGGCAGTAAAACATAATTGTTCATGTCCTGGAGCCCAGCAGCCACTGGGAATAATCCTGGGAGAGCAGCAGTGACCACCCCGCGGAAAACGAAGAGTTTAAATCTTAAAAGTGCAGGATAAAGACGAAAATCAACTGTGGGGTGCTGAAGCTTCTCCAGGCCTGTCAGCTGAGACCTCTGTGAATGCTGCCCCAATTTCTGTGCTGCCCTTCCTGCCAAACACACCTGAGAAAAGGAGGATTCACCACTCATTTCCATCTCCTCAGGGCTCCAAATCATTGCTACACCTCAAATATTTTGGGAACCAGGAGCTGGGACAGTCCCAGGAGCGTGCAGAGAGCTCAGTCCACAGTGGGTTGGGAGCAGAAAAATTGCCAGGGCTCCGTTTACTCCAAGGGTTTTATAACCATTTATTTTATAACCTTTTTTTGGGGGGGGTTGACAGGAACACGGTGTCTTATCAAGCACTGCAAAAAGGGCTCTGGTGTCACTCACCTCGACCCCCCTGGAACGGGCTCCCATTGTCCCCTTGTTAACGTGGCAGTGCCAGGCCATAAACGGGAAGTTGGGGTTTATGATCCCACAGATAGGAGTGCACATGTGATGGAACCGGATTGATTGATTCTAAAAAAAAAACAAAACAACCCGGGCCATTAAAGCTCATAAAACACAAACGCTCGGATTACACTTCAAAACCGGGGCAATTCCTGCCGCAGCCGCGGGGCTGTTGTGGGGCCGTGGCCGTGAGGGCCGGGTGGGCCCGCGGGCAGCCCTCGGCCCACGAGTCGCAAATGCCTCGTGTAAAGCTTATTAAAAAGCAAAATCCTGCCTGTCTGCTTCTTAGCAAGCATTAAATGACCTCGGGAAAGATTCAGCCTCAGGAAAGAGGCATCAGTTTGGTGAAAGGAGCAGGCACAGGTGAGGAGTTCCCGGACGGGCTGTGGGGTGCAGGGATTCACAGAATCGCCTCAGAGACTTAAATTCATTGACAGAAGAAAACAGCGTGCACAGCAAGGTATGTAAAATAAAATTAACTCTTCCGGTGACAACTTCTACGAGTCCTCTACCATCAGGAACATTAATACTGGGGGGTAATTTCCTCTCTTCCCATCCCTTGCTCCTTCTTTCCCTTTTGTTTAAAAAAAATCCCCACCAGTGATGGCAAAATTCAGCTTTACCAGGGATGCAGCACAGACTGGAATGCACAGCCAGGGAATAACCAGGCACACAAGGGGCTCTCCAGCAGGAAACTGCAAAGATTAGATGAGAACAGCGATATTCTGAAATAAAAAGTCAATGAGAGCCCTACCAAAAGAAAAAAAAATCCCAGATAGGGCACAGCACAACTGTGGACATGCAGAAATTTAAGATAATACAAGTGACCAGCCCACAACACACTCAGCTTCTGGTATTCCAAACTTTTCGGGAATCCTAAGCAGTAAAATTGCTGGAAAGCCTTTGGTACAGCTTGCAGAGGATTGTCAGCATCACTCAGCTGAGCTCCAGGAGGGATTCTGCATGAAAAATATTGTGGCAAAGGCAGCTGAGAGTGGCTGAAGGACAGGAATGGTGCAGGTTGTTGTCCAGCTGACAGGCCAGCGCAGCCAGCCAAAATAAATCTGGCCCCTCTCTGCGAGCAGTCTTCCTCAAATGCCTTCCTTTGGAGTAACCTTTTATTTTAAGCAAAACACACAAACAGAAGAAAATAGTGTCAGTTTTACTATTGTACACATGAATCAAAAATATCCACTATAATCATCACCAAAATAAATTCTTGTCCCGGTTTGGAATGGTGGGAAACTGCAGTTTTCCTTTCGTTCAAGTGGAGGGCATTTTATGGAAAGATATTCCTCAGGAATAACATACATGTTCATGGATTTGAGTAAGAGTTATCATACATTTATTTATATTATGGCTGTGCATATTAAATTTAGTACTGTGGGAAACAGAACAAGAGCCTTAAGTGGTCACTTTTATGCAAGAGAAATGAAGGATGACACTTCCAAAGAGGCAGAAGCCCCTTGGAACAGCAGCTTTCCATGAAAATGAAATAGCAGATAGAATATATTTTGGTATTTGGATGAGTGTACCTTGTTCTTTAGGCAGGTAACTCGGTGCAGCATTTCCCCAGTAAAGCACTTTACAGCTGCATTTAAAGGCAGACAACCCAGCTAAGAAAACCTTTCCCTGTCCCCCTTTTCCCTCTTTTTTTTTGGTTTTTTTTTTTTTAAGCACAAAGCAAAAGAAGTTTTGTTTAACAGGCCGGAGCAATCAGAGGGATCAGAGCTCAGGTTGCGGACGTGTCAGCTTTTCCACCACTGATCCTGTTCCCCTCAGCCATCCTGCATTTATTTTTAAAAGGTCATTAAGCAAGACACAAAAGGTGAAGTGCAACGTTACAGATTTATAACCCGGCTGGGCCCTGCCTGGAACACAAAGCTCAGGTACAGGAGGAGTCTCTGTGCACCCTGGGACATCAAAGCCCAGCAGCCAAAGGCAGTGAAAGATATTCAGAGGGGAAATTCACATCTGTGTTCTATCCCTCAGCTCCCTTTAATCATCCCGTAGTGTATTTTATTTATTTGAACTCTACCCTTCCTCACACTCAGCTTGGCTTTTGCTGTGTTACAGCGCCCGCCACTCACATGGAAGAAAGTTTTAAATTATAGCCAGAGGTTTGGGCCCAGTTCAATCAGTTAGATGAGAGATTTTGTGCTAAAAGCTGATCATTCTTCAGGTCACTCTTATTCCTTGCTATTTAAACTGCTGTTAGTTTGTCCCTGAGTAGCCAGATCTCTGCATTATGTTAAAATCAAAATTCAGTGTCTTCTTTAACTGAGCCACTATTTGAAAACACACACGCTGAAAATAATCACCTTCCCTCTTACAATTCATTCATAATCATTTAAATCAAAAAAAAAATTAAATAATAATTGGAAGGAAAGGTAAGAAGTTTAAACACCCAGTGTGACATCCTTGCTCACATCTCATGGCCGAGCTGCTCCTCTGATATGCTGCCAACTCTTTATCAAAAAGCTTCCACTCCAACTCTCTTTGTTACCAGTTAAATGCTGGGGCTGCCTGTGCTCAAAGAGTCTGTGGGCCCAGAGATTTATTCCCTGGCGTGTGTCTTTTAAACAGGAACATTTATATAATCAAACCTGGAGATAAAAAGGCACGGCCACATGGCAAGCAAACATTTCCAACGCACTTGCTCCTGAGCAAGGTCACAAACACGAGCGTGTGCTCATGGCCAGTGTGTGGCACCAGGGCCTTCCTGTGTGGAATCCTTTCCTGCCCCTTCAAGGAGTGTTTGGGTACAGCAGGGATGGCTTTGATTTAAAAGGGTTTTTTATTCCATATCAAAAGGAAATTCAAACATTCATCCACCTTTCTGTTCTGCTTGCTGGGGGCTCTCAGCACAAAGCCCCAGCGCTGAGCCGTGGTTTAAATCATCCCTGTGTGAGCTGCTGAGCCACAGAGCTCCAACATTCAGCAGATCTGGGCTCTGCAATTCCCCCGGGCTGGTTTGAGCTGGAGGGGCTGGGGGATGTGCCCCAGCTGTGTCCTGACAGCGCTGAGCTGAGGGGATCACCACAGCCCAAATTTACTGCCTCTGCTCCTGCTGAGTACTCCAAAATGTTTGAGTCTGCATCACACTGAGGTGTGCTCACCCAGCCCTGCTGCTGAGCTCTTCCTCCCTACTCACCCTCCCTCTCTTGCAATCCCAGGATGGTTTGGGTTGGTTTGAGGATGTTAAACATCCTCATCCCACCCCCTGACACTTCCACCATCCCAGGCTGCTCCAAGCCCCGTCCAACCCGGCCTTGGGCACTTCAGGGATGGGACAGCCACAGCTGCTCTGGACAAGCCCCTCGCAGCCTCTGCCCTCCCCAGGCACCAGGGGACAGCTGTCACCCCATCACCAGAGCCCCTGGAGGAGGGACCTGCCTCACAATGTCCGGGCTGAGCTCTGTAATCACCCTGTTCCTTGCATTGTCTCCCTACTCCAAACATCACAGCACAAACACCATTTGTAAGGGTTTTGATTTGCCACTGCTGGTGTTGGATCCTGTTTCTGGCTCTGCAGCAGCAGCAGCTTCCCTTTGTTCCCAACCAACACCCACGCTCCAGCTTTCCTGCAGCTTCTCCTGGGGAGGCCAAGGTTTATTTATAAGGCATATTTATAAATATTTTCCACAACAAAATGCTGCGTTAAGTGAAGGCACAGATTTTAATCTGCATGCTAAACATACAGAAGATTTAACCTAAAACTCTGCTTTCTATATCACATTTCAGCAAACTCTAAACCAGATTACCCAGAGATGCAGCAATTCCTGGACAAACTTCTCTGTGATGTTAAGACTGAGCCAAACCTGTTGCCTCAAACCTTTTCATTGACTCCAAACATAGCACATAATCCACCACCTTTCCAGTTTGTTGGTTTAGTTCCTTTCTTCAACCTCAGTTTGACCAAAACCTCTCAAATTCATGGTGCAAAAGACATGATTTGCAAGAGATTTTGAGGGAATAAGAAGCTGGAGAAGAGTCAGAAAGAACTTGTGATTCAATATGCAAAATAATACCTTGGTAAGGGCCCCAGGAGCTCCCCGTGTTTCCCATGTTCAGGATCAGGGTAAAACACAGGATTTCAACCTCACACAGAGCTGAGAAACAACACTGAGAATGTTCACAGCAGTCTGGAGACTGTATTTCCAAAATTCAAAAGAAGCCATCACACCCCACAGCTCTCTTGGCCACTTCATTTGGACTTTGCACCCAATAAAAATCTAATGCTAAAAGCAAAATTCAGCAGCACAGGGAGAAAAAATATCAGAGAGCACAGTACAGGGAGTCCTGCATTGCCAGCTCTCACAAACACTGACAAAGGCTCCAGAGCATCTGCTGCTGTTTATTTGCTTTTGCAGGGGAGGAAGTGCATGAACTCTGACCACCCAAAGCAGCTTGAGACCCACCTGGGGACATCTCTGTGCTCTCACCATGAGTTTTAAATGCACTGCTAAAAGTTTGGTGAGGTTCAGTCATCAGGTCTGTCTGAAATGACCCGAAATATAAATAAAAGATGTATTTTGCCATGAATTTTCCTCAGTGGTTTCCTATGTTCACAACTCCCAGGGAAATTTAATTTCTATCAAATCTAGAAGCATCCTTAATCTGTTTTCTCCTCTGCAATGCATTTTGCTGAAGGGACCTTATCAAACATTGCTTTTCATTTTCACAAACAGGAAATCTTTTACACACGATCGAGGAAGCCGGAGGCTTGTCCCAAACAAAAGGCACAATCTCCCCAGCTCCTGACAGGTTTTTATTTTCCTGAAACAATAAATCAGCAAGCATGGATGACTGCATTTTACTCACTTCTTGCTTCAATTTACTGGACCTGAGGGAAAAAGGGTAACAAAAGGTATAATTAATATAATTAATATCTACGTGGATGCTCCGGGCCCTGGGCCAGCGGCCGTGCCTGGAGCCCGGCACGTTCTCAGGACATGATCACTGCTAACAGATAAATCTGGGATATTTAGACACAGGGAAAGCAGGGATACAGCCTCCTGTGCCAGCCCAGGGGGAGGCTGGGAGCAAGGGAACAGTAGCTCCAGAAAGGATCCAGCACACGGATCAGGACGGGAAGGGCCTTTGGATTTGGGATTTCAGCCTGAAGGGAAGGGACAGAGGTCACTCCTGTGGGCAGCAGGGCCTGCAGGGTTGGTGCATCCATCCCTCCCCTCTCTCTGAGGGGAATAAGAGGGTTTGGCACAAGAGGTGCTGTCCCTGCTGTGTCCTTTCCCTCCCTCCTTCCCAGGGGAAGCATCAAAAGCCACCCCAGGTTTGCAGAAGTCTGACTGACCAACCCCAAGGGCAGGACAGGCGCTTCCACACTTCACACACACAAAGGTGCCAGGGAAAATCCCAGTACAGCTCATTTCCCACTGCTCCCATCTCACAAAACGGGCTCTGCTCATTTCTGAGCCCTCCTTTGAGACCTGCACGGTTCTGACCTGGGAAGTAAAAGGGATTCAGCAGCAGCAAGTGGCTGCAGGTTTGGCCATCATCTCTCTAATGTCCCCTGCTGCACTCCTGAATCAATAAAAGCTTTACCACTGACAGCAGCACATATGAACATCCTTGGTAATTAGAGCATTTCATCCTTTTAAATTCCACTTTCAATACCTCAAAGCCTTAACAGAGGAAAATCCATGACAGGAACGACTACAGCCCATATTCTTTTTATTGAAATTAAATTTTCAACATTGAAAATGCCCAAGTGACTCCAGTGACACCGTGGGGTGGCCACACTTGGTAAGAATGACCAATGCTCTGGTCACCAGGCAGGGGAGGTGACTGTGATGGGGAAGTGTCACCACTCAGTGCTGACCCAACACTCCCACCCCAGCCAGAGATGGCCTCACTTCCAGAGACACTCTGGCGTCACCCCCGGGGATGCTGGTGCGTGCTAATCCTTGGATAAATACCCATTTAGCATCTTCAAGGGCCATAAAATAAGAACAATGGTTCATTTCCAGCTAAACATCACCGCGGTGCTTTTGGAAACACTCGAGAACCGAGGTGATGTGCGCTCCTGACATCAGCTCTGTGCAGACTTTGGTCTGGTTGCCAGCTCAACCAGATCCACTTCCTCCTCGGGGAAAAGCAGGGCTGTAAGTGCAGCAGGGCTCTCCCATCCCTGTGTGCTCAGGGGAAGTGTCCCTCACTGTCTGCAGCCACCAGCTACGTGAGCAAACAGCCCTGGCTGCAGCAGGGCCACCCCAGGACTGGACATCAGGTACCTGCAGATCCTGTCCAAAGACACCAGAGCAAAACCTTCCTGTCCCTGAGGGATCACTGCACTGCTGACACGGATTGTTTTCACCTAATGAGTGTTATTAGCATCAACAAAATATCCAACTTACCTTTTGTAAACAATGAAGAAGCTGCAAAGAACTGCTGGATGCACGCCCACGCTTTAGGTTTTGGATTGACAAAGGCATTTAAGCTTCATGGAAGCAGCACAGACGCTTCAAAGCAGGAAAACAGTTATCAAAAATTATCTGACAAGAAGTGACACTTCATCTGCATCCACAGTATTTAATTTGTTTGAATAATATAGTTACAGATAAACAGGTTCACTCCATATACAATTACCAATACCTTTGTTTTAATACAGCTCATATTCCAGTACATCAACACTATTTTATTTACAAGGCATTTATGTACATTAACATCTTTCTAAAGTCAGTGCATTGTCAATAAGTTTTATACAATAATTTACAAAGTGAATGTAGTTAATAGTTAACTTAATAAATTTACTACTAATTCTTGAATTAATTTAATTTAAAAAATTAATTACAACCAATGTAACAAACACAGAAGATCAAATAACATTAGTAGATTGTGCTACCTGCTTAAATAAAACATTTTAAAGTAAATCAGTTGAAAATCTTTCACTTTTCATGGAGTTTGCGGAGGGAGGAGTAGACAAGTGGGTGTTGAAAAAGCTTCTAACCTAGAAATTCACAAGTCATGTTTGCTTTTCTTTAGGCTCAATGTTCAGACCACTTTAAAGATAAGAGACCATAGAGGATAAGGAGCAACACCTGACAGGTAAGACAAGACTCATTTTTGGAGCAGATCTGCTGTCCCCAAAGAGGCACAACCTCCAAAGGCAGCCAGACCAGCTGATATCATTTCTTAAATGGATAAACCCCAGATCCTCCTGGAAATGATAAACTCACTGAAGGTTTGGCATTCTTGTCAAACACCCCAAAATGAATCCAAACATTAACTGCAGAGAACCATGTAAGTAACAGCTTTGTTAGTGAAGGTACAAAAATCTAGAGAACTGGGAAGATGACGCATGACAAAATGAATAAGCTGCTTCAACTCAGCTGAAGAACAAAAGGCCAAAAGAGTGAAATTTTTTATCTTCATTCAGATATGCAAACAATTTAACACTGAAAATGTTTAAAGAAATGCCTGCTCAAAAAAACCAACCCTCTTTTTCCAGTC
The DNA here is from genome assembly GCA_013397175.1 of Platysteira castanea. Lineage (NCBI taxonomy): Eukaryota > Metazoa > Chordata > Aves > Passeriformes > Platysteira > Platysteira castanea. Next base: position 327,557 of record VYXC01001563.1, on the reverse strand, counting down.
TCTGCTAAGACTCAGTCACACTTCCCCTCGTGCAAGAAGCCCCTTGAGTTACAGAGCGTGCTGCAAGGGCATGGAAAGCAAGTCTGGTTTAATTGCAAGTATTTGCATAACCCGTTGTAACAACAACAACAACAAGATAATTTGAAAAGGCAACCAAATTCTGAAAACGAGAAACTGAATTAGAAAACCAATAAAAAAAACCTCCATCCATGAATGCTACGACAGCTACCTGACAGCCACAGCTTCTTCCTTTGAAATACACAGTGGATATTCACAGCCATTCACTCCAGAGCCCTTACAGCAACAACAACAAAAAACCAAACAAACTGTGGGTTCGAATTGAATCAGATGCATTTTCAAAAGTGCAAATTTCAAAAGCAACACCAGTCATGAAACATAAGCTCAAGCATCTCTCCTTCCAAAAGCTGGGAACGTTTTGTGCAATGTGCACGTTTTAAGACACCGTGAGTGTAATCACAACTACTCTCTCCAACCTGAAGTTTCTTCTTGAGGCAGCTCAAAAAAGTTTGAGCCGGCACTCTTCAGGCAGAAAAGCCATTCCTGAAACATGTTGATCTGCACAGCCAACACGTGGAGAAAACACAAGTATAATAAACCATTCAAGTGTAGAAATTAATCTCTTCTCAAATGATGATTTGGTTGTGCTCCCAACATACAGAAAGAAAGCAACTGACACACATTAGTGGTGGCAAAACTGGAAACTTCTCTTCCCCATGACAAAAATTGTTTCCATTTGTGCACCTTTCCTTCTCTTGCCTTCCCCGTTTTGCCAATAAAATGCAGTAAAACTGCAGGAAAAAGGAGGTAGCAATATCATGTTGTCCAAAGACAACACTACAAATTGTTTTTCCCCGTTACCTTAAACCTAACGAGAGCCTCGGGGCGGGGGGTGTTAGAACAGTTGGTAAACTCTACACTACTCTGTTTAGCTCTTATTTGGATGTTTAATTTAGCTCTTATTTGGTCCTAGTCGGCTTTTCTCAAACCATTGGATTTAAAGGCCAGTGGCAGTCTCAGATGTCCAACATCAGAAACGTTTCGAGCATGTAGTGAGAAAACAGAACAAAACGATACTACTGGGTATTAACTGCTTCACCAGGGGGTTCTTCTTGTGCTTTCAGCTCACAGGGGACAACGACAACCACAAGCTGTTCTCTGTCTCAGTCACACCTTCCCCCAGGGCACGGCCCAGGGGCTCTCCCTCAGCTGAGGGCAGCCCAGGCTCACTGCAGCACGCAGTACTTCTTGTAGTCGGACTCGAAGTCCTCGTCCATGCTGCTCGTGTCTGCCATCTTCTTGCCATCGATCTTGGGCAGGAACTGGGCATAGTCCACCCCCTGCTGCTCGTAGAACAGAATGTAGGCAGAGTCCGTGTCGATCTCATCCGGGTGCAACTCCTGACAGAGAAACCACATGGAAAAACGCCGTGGGATAACTGTGTCACTGCGCTTTAAACACACACTATTGCCCCAAAAAGTGTATTTTTAACTGGCTGTGACATAAGGAATCCTGTTTTCTGTCTCCCCTCTTTGTTAGCTGGCTCCGTGAATTACTTGAGAAGTGTGACAATTTTATAGTGATGGATGTAAATACTTAGAAGCGTCAGAACTGAGTTATTCACTAATTGAATACAAACTGCTGCCATCATGGAAATATATTCCTGGCTTTCCTTTCTTAGTCATTTTGCCATCTTTGTACGAAATAAGCATCTTCCCTTAACTGAGGGAGCAGCTGATGAACAGATGTTACCTTGGAAAAAACCTGAAGTACAATTTCAGTAAATAATTTTAATATTTATCTGATGCAGCTTTGGAGGTGCTCATGGTTTCAAACAGCAGCTCTCAACAAAGGGCTGGTTTGAGGGGTGGAATGGGATGAGCTTTAAGGTCCCTTCCAACCCAAACCATTCTGCGATTCTGAAATTTCTTTAGCTAGAACTTCTGATCCTGAATTTCTTTAGCTCTGGGTAACCAAGGCAAAAATTTTTTTGAAATAATTAAAATAATTATGTGAAATAATGAGGAAGAGAAGTGCTTTACCTTGCAGCTGCTGTCATTATAGCAGTACCACTTGTTGTTCGGGTTTTTGGCATAAGTGACGTAATGACCCCCTCCCATAATTCCTGAATGGCACTGAGGAAAAACGAAGAAGAAAAGAAATCCTGGATCAAACATCAAATAAACGATTCCCAAGTTCACTATCTGTGAGTGACAATGGCTCATAACTTTATACACACAAGGAGAACAGATTAGCAAAGACACTCAATTCACACTCAGTTTTACAGCAGATTTATTGTGCTGACTTCCACCCTCCTTCCCTACAGATCCCTGTGCTGGCAGGAACACAACATTTGGTTAAAGCAGAGTCCCAAAAAGGCAGTTTGGGCAGAGGAGCAGCCACCTACCGAGATTGCATATAGGTTGTAGATGGGGTTGACCCAGACGTCGTCTCTTTGGTCGTCGGCCGTGTCGTCCTCGCTGTGGTTGTCCCCCTGCCCATTGCTGAGCGAGCTCTGCTCCCACAGGTACCCGTTGGCCAGAGCCCCCTCGCTGTCCTGCCCGGGGCACAGCTCGCTCTGGCTGCCCCCCAAAGCCTGTCCTTTAGTCAGAGCATCCCCCTGCTCGTGCTCGGCACCGTTCTCTCTGGTTGCAGCCAGGTTTTCCTTGCTGCTGGACAGTTTGTTTTTCCCCAGCTGCGGCAGCCGCAGGCGCCCTTTGCCTCTCCCCAAAGTCCTCGGGCTGCTGTTGGGGCTGCTGTTTTTACTTGAAGGGCAGCTGGTTCCACTTTTCCTCCCCAAGGATGGAGATGCTAGGACAGAAAACAGGGAGATTACCAAGGTAAGCACAAACACAGTCTGAATTTCTTTTTAAAGGGATTTTTTGAAAAACCAAACAAAAACCCCACTCTTTCGCTGCAGCTCATGAGTAATACAGAGAAGTAAAAACCATCTTTGTGCACACACATCCATACACCTAGAAACTGAAATTTAACTCTTTTATGCAGGAGCACATCCCTCACTTTTAGCCCAGCCCACTTACACAAGTACCAATATCTGTCGTCACTGAGGAATTTTAAAATTTTCTTTCATTTTTTATGCTTAAGCTTCACTAAGAAATGTTTCCAAGTGTAGTGATTTGGCAAAAAATACTCTAAATATTCAGATTTTGTACATAATAACATTTTCCCCCTCCAAACACCAGCACTGAGTGGAATTTTCCCTGATCATTCCCTACCTTTGACATTATTCAGGACAGTAGTGTTGAGGGAGGAGGGGCTCCTGTTCAGCGTGTCCCCTTCTCCTGGTGTGCCAGTGATCTGCAGATCTGTTTTCCTGGTGTCCCCTTGGCCAGCCCGTGCTTCAGGAATGCTGTCAACCTGCAGGGTGAGCTGCTTCCTTTGGAAATGACTCGGATCCCTTTGTACCAAAAAGGCACTTGGGTCAAAATTTTCTCTAGGAAATTTAACAATTTTCTGGGATTTTATCCAGCGGCCGTTGACGAACTGAAATCTTTTCAGGTGAATGATCTAAGGGGAAACGTGGTAGAGAAAATTATTAAAGGAGGGCAATGACATCCAGTGAGAAATTTCACTGTTTAAAGAGAGTTTTTTCCAACACGTACACATTTTATTCTATGCTAGTAAAAATAACATTCTGTGTGACAGCTTGGATTTTGGGATGAAGCTGGTAAAATAACCAACTAATATTTCATGTGGAAATGATGGCAAAGGTTGCTTCCATTCAGTGATCAGCACTGTCTGTTTTGAATAAACTACCAAACATGAAAAATAAGAACTGCAGGTGTTCCACAAGCAGAGAGGAGATGGTGTCACCAGCTGAGCATGAGCTGTGTCGGAGCAGCTGACACTGAGCACAAACCACCACCATTTCCTGCAAGGCAGCAGCTAAAAACATTCACAAGGATTTGAGGTTTGCTTTATTTGCCTGCACCAAGCAAACTCAGTGCCCCTCCTGAGAGTGTGAACAAAGCAAATCATCTTATTCAGAGCAAGGTGGCATCAGATTCGGGAACAACGTGCTTTGGCTTTGCTGCTGAGGAGGAAAATCACACAAGATCTTACCAAAATAGGGGGAAGTCTCCAAAGATCCAGTTTTTTGGTGGCCAGGCAGTGGGTCTTGCACTTGGAGCAGTAGTACATCTCATCCTCCCCCAGCTCCTCCTCGCTGGTGAAGGCTCTCAGACAACTGTCCAGGTTGATGGGCTCTGCTTGGGCTCGGCGGCTTTGTTCAACACTTTCATGTTCTTCCACGATCTGAGGGGAGAGAAAACTGCCTCTGACTTGGAAATGTAACACATACTGCTCAGAGGAGGGGTCTCCTTGCAGTATCACACAAATAACTTTAGATCAGATCAGAATTGAAGATAAAAATGGGACATGCTAAGTTTTAGCAGGAATTTTATTTCAGTTATGAAGAGGCAGATAAAAATAATTCACTGTTCTTATACTTGGGCTCTGCTTATAAATTATCCATAAAGCACAACTTTATAGATAAAACTCACAAACTGGACCAGTTATTCCAGATTAACCCAGCCACGGGCTTACCTTCAGATGTGTGTTGTTGACTCAATGAGGAAATAGGTTTACTCACATGGATAACTGTTTATAGCTACAGAAAATTTACCCAATTAAGAGATTTTGTAATATATTATTATCTATTTTGACTAGCTTAAAAGCAACTCACAACAGACAGCAAATGCACTGCTGTGGTTCTTTAAAAGCTTCCCTTCCACACCATTAGACCACATAAGAGGTCTTGACATCCAAGACATCGATTTATCCAGAATACACTGCTCCTTGATTACTGCCTTTGATTTAAGAGAAAAACGGACAAAAGCAGCACCAAATAAATAAAAAGGCTGAGACAGGTGGTGATTCAGAGGTGCTAACAAAGACCAAAGAGTTCCTGCTGGTCCTTTACCCGTTCCTGCGAGGTCTGGTAGCGCAGGTGCAGCGCCGTGGGGTCCCAGTCCACAGCGATGTAGGCGCTGCCCACACAAGCCCTGTCCTCTGTGCACTCGATCTTACAGCCACGGCAGAACCTGCAGCAGAAGGTTGGATGTGCTCAGTGAAGTGTCCAGTCACTCCTACAATAACTCAGTTCTGCTCTTTGTTTTGTATCATCTGCACTCACCAAGCTCCAGGCCTCGCCTCCCGTGTGAGACACGTTTTTATAGAGCAATGCTCGGGTTTATTTGTATTTTTACTGCAAAGCTTTGACAGAGTGAGAAATGGAAGCAGTTGGGTGAGCTCAACCTGCCCAGGATGCAGTGGAAGGTGATCCTGCCCATGGAAGAGGGGATGAGCTTTAAGGTCCCTTCCATTCCATTATGATCCAGTGCTGACCAAACCCAAAAACCTCCACTGCTCTGTCTCTACAAGTTATTTGCACCATGATAACTAATTCTAAGGGCTATAAAAAACTTTTTTTAAAAATTACTTTATGGCCTGAATACCTGCCAGCAAGGGTCTGGAATTTTCCTTAGCAAGTCTTTGTTTATGGAAAATTCCAAGCATTCTTCCAGGGTGAATTTCTTATTGCCCATTTTAGTTCTTACCCTTCAAATGGCACAGGAACTCACGGGGGCTGATGAATTTCATCTAAAAATTTAGGTTTGTGTGAATCCCGCCCCAAAACATGCAAGTCTGTGGGCACAGAAGGCTGCACACAGACACAGAATATTCCAAGGGGTTAACAGGTTTGGGATAATCTCATTTCTGTCTCCTAATTTAAAGTTTCTGTGGCAGCAGAACTTTCAGCTCTGCAAGTCATAAAAGCTGTGCTGCAGTGCAAATCTGCCTGGAGAGAGTTCTGGTGAAATTACCTTCCAGATTCTTACTGTTTGATATTACCTCTAAAGCCTGAAATGTACCACAGACCCATTACCATAAATTACCTTTCTGCTGGAGTGATTCCCTGCTGTAAACGGAAAAAAGGACAATTTACCTGTACCACGGACACCAAGCACAAGAATTTCCATCCTTCTGAACTACCCTGAGGGTGAAGGGGTACTGATACCCCATGCTGTCATCACTGAAATAGAGGAGAACACAGCATCAAACAGCAGCACTCTCACTGCAATTACCTTCCTTCACTGGGCTTGTTATGATTACTTAAAAAAAACCCCTCAAAATGATAATTTTGGTTGCAATAAATTATTAAAAGCTGCCTTTCCATAGCTTAAATGTGTCAGATATAAATAATCAGCAATCACTGGATAAGAACGAAGCCAACCTTTAAGTGCAGCTACATTTATCTGTACTAAAAAGGATTTCATTTTAATTATTATGAGAAATCAACTTAGTACAATTTTAAAATCTTGCAAGCAAGTCTAAGGCACTTTATTCTAGATCAAATCCAAGGCTGAGGTGCCCAACTCACCAGTCCTGGGCATGGTTACTGGCTTCCTGAGGAGGGAGGGGGCTGGCCAGCCTGGAAACCTGGATCCACACAGCATCATAGAGGTCTCTTTTCCGTGTGTGAACTGTGCAGGGAACAATTAATGGCATTCCAAAGAGACTGGGTCGATTCTTCTGAGATGAGAGAAAATACAGCTCTGTCCTCATCTGTGGGAGCAAAAGGAGTCAGATATAAGGGTGCATTAACTCACACTGCAATGATCACCTGGACTGCTGGCCTTGTGACTTATTTCAGGCCTTGGCAATGATCATTAATTGTATTAAAATGACTTTAATTCCACTATTAAATCCTGTAAATTTTGATGGCTGCCTTGAAAAATGTTTCTATTTTATGATGTTATGGCGAGGTCACTTGACCACGTCAAACATAAACATGTACGATTATCATGTAGACATTAAACAAAACCCTTGGGTTTTTATCATTACTTTCCAATTAAAACAACTCTAATTCCAGTATTAAATCCTGTAAATTTTGATGGCTGGCTTGAAAAATGTTTCTATTTTATGGGTCACTTGACCACGTCAAACATAAACGTGTACGATTATCACGTGGACATTAAACAAAACTCTTGGGTTTTTATCATTACTTTCCAATTAAAACAACTCTAATTCCAGTATTAAATCCTGTAAATTTTGATGGCTGCCTTGAAAAATGTTTCTATTTTATGGGTCACTTGACCACGTCAAACATAAACGTGTACGATTATCACGTGGACATTAAACAAAACCCTTGGGTTTTTATCATTTCTTCCCACCAACAGCTGATAAGGGTGCAAGCCCACTGACCATTTTCCTGTGCACGGCGATGATGTAGCCTGTGCAGGGGCTGTCACACAGCGAGGGCACGTGGCCATTGAGGGTCCAGCTGGGCGGGCTGCGCTCGGTCCCACATGGCACCACAGTGTTTGGCATCCCGTTGGGAATGAGGCTGGGCTTGGCAACGTCCCCGTTCATCAGGATGGTGGCAGCTCCGTTGGCTGATGGCCCTGTTGAGGTGTCTGTAGGCAGACAATTCAATTATCAATTATCAATTATCTACAGCACCCACAGCTGATCCCAGGACTTTTATCCTTTCCGTTCCGGGTGGATACTGAGCACTTGTCCCTCATTTATCCTTTCTTATATCCTCACTTAATAACTGAGTTTTGTCCTGAGTTTCTCAACACTCTGCAGCTGAACCAGGCAGGAAGGGCAGGGTTTTCTCTCACCTGTCTGCACGGGGCTGGATGCTGAGGTGGGGGAGCCTGGGATGGGGATCTCGAAGGCGCACAGGAAGCCGCTGACCGACAGCCGGACCTTCTGGTTGTCCTGAGGGAAGTTCTGTGGGAGACAAGGAAAGCTGGTCAGGCCCTTGGATACTTTATCTGTCACTCCAAACGTGTCCTTTCTTCAGAAAACTGCATTTATCAGCTCCTCTCTGCCTCCCTTCTGCCTTCTCACACCTTTCCAGAAGAGCAGAGGAACCCAAGCCCTCTGCAGGAGTTGTCAGTTCTCTAAACACACCAAGAGCACCTCATTTCAGCACTTTTGATCTACAGCAACAAAATCTATCTGGAAATATCCACACACACTGTAGAGAACTAAGCCTGCCATTACTTATGATGTCCTGGCAGTGTTTAAACTCATCACTGCACCTTAACTTGAGATTTATTACCTCAAGGTGTCTTTTTTTCCTAAAAATATCATTGGCAATCAATTTAAATCTATTTACAGCAAGCCAAATTACTGTTTAAGAATTAAATAAAGGTTCATATAGGGAGATAACTACGCTGATTTTTTAATCATATTTTTTAGCTAAATTATTTCACAGCTCTTGTAAGCAAAGATTAAATGTTAAAAATAACAAAGAAGTAACAAAAATCCCCAAAGCATGTTGCAGCAACGATTAATCTTTTCCTTTTTACCTTTATATTGGAGCTGTGCACCTCTGCAAGCAGAATCTGCTCTGGTTTGAGGCCACAGAGTTCACTCAGCTGTTTTTTCAAGCCTGTGTACTTCTCATCCATGTTCAACCTGAGCCCGTATCGAACAGGAGTGGTGCCATCCAATTTAATTACTTTGAAGGGGAAAAGAAACACAGGTCAGCAACCCAGGCAAGTCCTAATGACAACAACACATTCCAGCTCCCCACTTCTTGCAGCATATTTTGAATGGATGATTTATTTCATTTTCCCAGTCGATTTTCAAGGTCTGCAGGCAATGTCACAATGTCAGAAAGTCTCTTGCTGCACAGGCAGGAGAAAATGGTTTCAAAATTTGTTTCATTTCTTTACTATCTTTTTTTTTGCCTCTTTTCCAGCAATCCTCAGGTCCTTCAGAGCACAGTTCATGACCCATATTGTATTTTCCCCCCAGCCCTGGCTTTTCCTCTGGGCAGATTTAGGACAACCTCCACAACAGAGGGAACAGAAGGAAAGTTCTCAAAATCCCCATTTCACATGTTTCTGTAGGAAATCCTTCAGTCAAGACTGAAAATGGGCCATCTTAAAGGTTTTACCTTAGTTTAACTGTGTTCCAATGAAAATTCTTGCACTCTATTGTATTAAAATGACTGCATTCTTCTTAATAAGTAGTAACACAAACAAAATGTGATGTTTTATAGCCTTTCCACTTCTACAGATTTTATTTTAGGAATGACAAGTTAACACCACTCACCTGTAATTTCTAGGTGCATGTAGCTGTCCATTGGCAAAGGCAAGGATAAAAAATTAAAAGGGTCAAACCTAACACTTATATGCCCACAGGTTTTACATTTCACTTGTGACTTCAGCTGCCCGTGAAATAAATCTACAACAATGGATCTGTTTCTTCTCAGGTGGTTTTCCCAGGCCTGAAATGAAGCACAAAAAACAATACAAAGTTAAAAACTGAAGACTACTTCACTGGTCTCCAAAGTTTCATTGGCCTATGGGAGTCAAATTATTGCCACAGAAGTTATTTACTGATTTCTAATAAATAGAAGTATTTAGTTACAGCACAAGTAAAGTCCTCAATTAACACAATAATCAAGGTATGACACCATTTAAAATATTTCTGAGGGGCTCATCAGGCATCTTGAAATATTTCAATACTCCCTAATTTTGAGGAGTTGTTCAAAATAGTTGTGAAGTATCATCTTTATAATTTTATTACAACAACTAAAAATGATTTTCAGCTCTAAGGTGCAATTGCCTCTGTATATCAGAGCTCTGACAAGATCCAAAAGGTGCTACAGCACCAGAAGTGTTGCCACAGGCAGCCTCATCAACAATTTCTCAGCTTAGTACTTAAGGAAAAGAAAAAACACACAAAAAACCCCCAAAGGCAAAGATTTGAAGCCCTACCTCTGCTGCTACTTCCCAGTCTGGCCGACCATCACTGTCCTTCAGTTCAACATATGGCTTGTCATGAACTCTGTTCAAATCCTCATGAAGCCCATCCAGAAGAAAAGCCAGCAGCTCCTGGGAGTCTTGCTGTTGAAAGCCGTTAAATCTTGGAGCGTATTTTGCTATTGTCCACTATAAAAAAACACCAGAAAGCTCTTTAATACCATGTAACAAACGTAAAAATAAATCAAAATATTGTAGGTGAGACATGTGCTGTCAATGAACAGAAATCCAATTGCCAAGAGCTGAAGGGAACCCCCCTTTGGTTTTAGAACAAAAGCTCATTTACAGGTAAATTATCATTTTTTGGCCCTAAAAAGGGCTATAAAAGCCACATCTTACAGCACTGAGTCACACCAGGTAACTCCTTTGGCCTTACAACCACTAATTCCACCAGGACTGATGAACACTGGCCACCCTCCTAGGGAAGACTCAGAGTCTCCAAACTGCTACGACACAGGTAACATCAGGAAAAATTGCACTGAATTTCTGTTTTCCCAAGAAATCCTTGTTTTCCACCTGGGAATAACTCACCCGCAGCTTTAAGGGGGCTATGTTCTTCTGGGTGCCACTCCACAGCTCCTGAACCAAATCCCCGTAGCACTTGGCCATGTGTCCTTTCATTCCTATGGGATTTGTCCTAGAAATTCCAAAGGAATTAATACCACATGAAAATTTAAACACGGCTCAAGCCTGGAGATGATCAAGGAAGCAGAAAAGCTTCCTGCTCCCAGAAACAAGAGGTTGTATTTCCATGCCTCTAACGTAGTATCTGCTGCAGAGCTGGTAACACTGAATTTCAATTACTCCTTTACACTGAATTTCAGCTTTCAGAAGCAGCCAGCCTGATAAATGTTGCAGCACCCAAAATGCCCCTGTTCCCCCCCAGGAATTACCTGTTCAGCTCATAGAGGTGCCTCCCTGAGATGAAGTAGCGTGTCAGGGGCTGGGTGTTGCTGACACACTGGATGCTGGAGTTCATGAAGCACGTGTTCCCCAGATTGCTCAGGCCTGTAGCACCTTTCTCAGTGGGAACTGAGCAAAAAACCAGCGTTAGAGCAGTTGTGCAGATGAGAAAATTCACAGTGTTGTAGCAGTAAACAGTTTAATTTAACCTGCTCCTAATTATGACACTACACAGATGCAGCAAATCTTTAAAGGAGCTGCTCTCTCAACTCTGCTTCACAGAAATTGAGGTGTTTTGTTGATCTGATCCACCACAGACAGCAGCACAATCCATACAGAATATTTTCAGGTCATTACGGTACTGAAAACTCTGGATTCATTTGTTAAAATTTAAATATTCCTCGCCTTAACAAAATCCGTGGTCATAAACACAAACCCCAAAGTCTGCTGTGTACCACTTACTGAAGCTGTGTCTGAACATCTACAGATTTCTCTTTCCATCCCACATTCCCACACTTCCAGCATTTAAGTTAACATACAGGCCAAGCAGAGCAGCATTAAAGATCTCACACACAACTAAAAGGACTCGTGTTAAAAAGAATCGTTTCAACATTTCAATTGTTTTCTTGGATTTTCCTTCTCATCATAATCCAGTGACTCTGTGAAGGACTCACCTTTGTGTCTGTCTATTTTACTGCTGTTTGCTATAAAAGACATCTCTTCTGGCCAGCTCATGTCTTTGTTTCGAACTAGAAAGGGACATAAAAAGGGGTTTTAAAAAATTGTTACTTACTCCAGAGAGCTTATACAGCTGAAGAGGTTTAACTAAAATTTTCTAATATTTGGGATTAGAAATTTGCTTACTTTTAGCTATTATTTTTGCTAGTTTTCAGTTCAATGTTTCTAATCATTACTGGAACTCATTCTAACACTGGCATCCCTCCAAGCACACCAGTAACATCTTTAGAAAGCAGCCTTGGGATTGCTTTTGCTGTTGAATAACAAATTTTTCAGTGCTTATTCTAATTCTCAACAAAGATCCACCAGGTCTGAACAAATCAGTTCATGAGCCACCATGAATATTTTTTGTTGTTGCAAACCAACAAAAGATCCAAAAGCACTTCAAATTAGGGACAAAATACACGCAAACTTTCCTAAATCAGCTTTGCCACCACCTCCCCACAGGTTCCCTCTGTGAACCTCTATTTTTAATGCATAAACCAATTACAGCCCCTTTTTATACCTTCTATTACTAAATGCTGCTCATCTTGGATTTTAAGATATTCCAGTCTGTGATCTTCATCATCCAGCAAAGTCAGATAGTTCTGCAGGAGAAAAAAAACCTCATAGAATCAGAGTTCTGCATGTACAACACTCTAAAAATCCTTTCACCTCAAAGCGAGGAAATTAAAGCACAAAAAACTCCAAAATACAAATAGCAAAAGTCTTTAACTGCAAAGGATATTTATGGCCACTCTAATTTCTCTGTGCAGGCGTATTTAATAGTTTCTGGAAAGGAATAGAACACATAATAGCCAATAAAAGGATGAAAAAGGAAGGCAAAGGAGCAAGATTACCTCACTGTTGTAGAGCCAGAGGCGCATGTCCTCCTCCTTGATCCGTAACCTCTGGGACAGATACTCGTGGATCTCTTTGATGGTTTGCATCCGACTGAAGCAGCCAGTGTAAGCCAACACCCTCTTTAAAGGGGCATTTGGGGAAGGGACATTGCCTGGATTGACAGTGAGAGAAGGGAGAAGAGAATGGGTTTAGTCAGAGAGCAGTAATTTATACACTGAATTTACTCTCTGCAAAAATAGTGGGCACTCGCAGTGTTTGTGTGCATGGGTTGGGTGGAAATCCAGTTGTTACTGATTCTTTGGGACAACAAGTTTGCTATCACAAAGCAGATAAAATACCTCCCTTCTTGGCAAAACCTATTAGAAAATTATACCCCTGGGAGTCTCACAGGAAATAAAAAAATTCAGTGAAGTTTTACAAGTTTTTACAGTTCTTTTTGTCTCTTAAAGATACAGTCTGAGAGGCAAAGGGAGTTTTCGAAACAAAGGACTTTAAAATGTCATACAGATTTTTGAGAGAACATTTTAAGTAAAAAATCAGGTAAAAAAAAATCAGTTTGACTATTTTTGGAAGTAGCATGACTTTGCTTCAGCTCTTCTGTGAGGATGAATGCTGATCTGTGAACATGAAATCAGCCTGGCAGCTCACAATAAAAGTACTCTTAATAACTGAATTTCTTAATAACTAAATTCCTCAAAACATTCTGTGAAGACACCTGGGATTTCCACCAAAATTTCTCAGCAACCCCATGTTTGCAACATTATTAATTGGTGAAGATTGTTGCTCTTTATAATGTGAGCTCATCTTTAAATAAAATATTTCCACTAGAGATGAGACCAGCTTAAAAGAGGGGATTTTTTTTGAGCTTTTTTAGTTTAAACTTCAGAAGTTCCCCACCCCTTACAGAGACATGAAAAGCTTTTATTATCCAGCCAAACCCAAACTGGGCAACTGCAGAACTTAAGTGGCTTGAGAAGTGACACAATTCTATTTTCACAGTTAAAAGATTACAGTAAAATAAACAGCACAACATGACAAGGTGCAGTATTATATTATCACATGCAATTTGACAAGAGAGTAAATGATACCTTATAAATCAGCAAAGCATCAGTCTGGCTTCAGTGTACCAAGCAAAGAACTCAGTGTTTTTAAAAGAGAACAACCAATATTTTCTGTGATTAGGGATCAGAGGATTAGTTGTAAGATTACAGCAAGAAAGCACATCTGAGAACTCCACAAGATTAATAACTGATTGGACAATCAAATTAGTGCAGTGCAAAGTCATTCCAAATCACGATCAAATTTGGCACGTGGGGAGATTCTCCCCACTGGAATTTGGGCATTTTAGGATGTCCAAACAAAGCAGTTTCCGTTTGATTAGGTCAGGCAGGAAAGCTGAATTTGGGCAGAGGCAGTTTGTGCAGCAGAACTCGATGGCACAGGCAGCTGCTGGCTACACAGAGGGTTTAGATCCTACCAAAGCAGTGAAAAATTGAGCATCTGCATGAGGGTTTTAACCACATTCTGACACTAGCATGGCTGAAGGATTGAATTTTCAGCAGTGAGCCCATTTTTGGACACGTTACTGTGGATGCAAACGTGTATCTGTAGGTGTCCAAATGGGATCAGCAGGGATTCCTTCCAGCCTCTTGTGCAGGCAAACTGGGAACTGGAGACAAATCCTGCAACACTTCCCAGCTGAAATGTGAAGCCACAACCTAAGGATTACTCTTGTACAATCTTTTTGGTGAGCATTACCACCACAGTTACGACAAAGAGATTTTAGCTGGGTGTTTACACTTTGTATTTAATTGTCTTTTTGAACTACATCAAACAATAGTCTTCATATTCCATTCATTTAAGCTCTCTCTAAAGAGCATTAAATAATTTTGGGCATCAAAGCCCAGCTGCCCAAGTAACTCTGAAGCAGTTGGCTGAGCATTAATTGAATTTATTGTGCCACTGTACTATCAGAGAGGCACAGAGGCACCTATTCCACGGCTTCAGGAATCACTCCCAACAGGAATGCCCAGCTCTGGCTTTTCTGATCAGTTCAGCTTCTGCAGTGCTCATTTCTCACTCCCAACTCACCCATAACCATGGGAATCAACTGATTTCCCTGCAAATGCTCCCTGCTGCCTCTTCCCTGGGGGAGAGGGCAGGGAAAGAAAGCCCCTGGATGTCCCCAAATGCCGATTGTGCCGCGGGGCGATGGAGCTGGAGCACAAGCGCAGGGCAGGAAGCTCCCCCAGCCTGGGCTGGCCTAGAAACTGCACGGGGGTGGTGGATTCTTGCTGCATTCTTAAGTTACCTCTGGGCAAATGCTGAGGGAACATTCTGAGGCTCATCATACCCATATTGACCCAGACGTTGGACTGCTGGGTGCGCGTGGCCGGCTGCTGCCGCAGGAACAGCAGGTACCGAGGGAACAGCTCCAGCTCCGGCACGTTCGTCTTGCTGTTCTTGATCACCTGCAAAACACGTTTGGAACATCCTAAAAAACTCACCTTGCAGCTGTGGAGGGAATGCCAATAGGAACGGGAATGACTCGATCATTTAAAAATGATTTGATTATTAAAAAATCGAAGTCTTCTATGAGGAGACAAAAAATCCGAACTTCTCGTGGGGTTTTAGGCAAATATGACAATTCCCTGATTCCTAAGCACTTTTTGGAGCTTATTAGCTGCAGGTTGTCAAAAGCAAACACCTTATTTAGTGCAGCATCACCCTCTGCACCACACCACAGAAAGAACATTTTTACAATTCCTGGAATATATGTGAATCCACAATGAACCTCATTAATTCCACTCAGTGTATACTTCCACATAAAAGTTTCACAGCTGTTGAAAAAACTGACAAATGCAGGATAAGACACTTGGTTTGAACTTTGTGAACCACAGGATTGACTTAAAACCTTACACTGTACAAACAGGCTGCAACCTACTTTTGTTGCATTTTGCTGCGCTGACAGAAAAAGCTGAAATTACCCCAAAACATATTTTGCAGCTTTTCAGCCACCATTTCTACAAAGATTTTGCCACCTAGATCTGCCTAAATATGCAAACAGAAATGGAAGGAACGTTCACTCTTTTTGTGACCATGTGAGGCAGAAGAAAACAGCTCAGGCTGTGGGAAGGAACGTACCACACTGAAGTGCCACAGTATTAAACTGCAGCTACAACAAAAACAATGGTGATGACATTTTCTGCGAAAAAAAACGCACATTACTTTGTGTATAAAGTGATGTGGCCTTTTCTGGATCATGAAAGGTGTTTGTTTCCATGGAGAATGTGTGGGAGGAGGTAAGAAGCCAGTGATTTTTCCCTGTAAAATAATTGTCTGCGCTAGAGCCAGCAGACCAAACTGTCAAAAATCACAGAGATAATCCTCTCCCATCTGTGACACGAATGTTTGTGACACCAACCACCAAGTATCTACTGCTACCATCACAAAAATCCCCTCACATCCTTTTTTTTAAGTGCATCTCCTACAAGAGACTACCTGACAGAGAACAAACCAAGCACGCTGTGGAATAAATACGCTCGAGAGAAACTGAAGACAAAGTTCCCGATGTTCCCAAGTGACCAAATTCCTGCAGCTCCAGCTCCCAAGAGTTCCTGTGCAGCCGTTCTGACAGAGAACAGCCTTGGCCTGTTCTCTTCCCTGGACTCATCTGCTTTGGAGCTCTTCCCCCAGTTCTGCACGTTGTGTTTCTGTGATGCTGAACCTGAAGCAGCAATTGTTGCCTTCCCCTCACTTCATGGGATTGTCAGAGAGAAGGGGCAGATTTTCAGAGCTGCAGGTGTCCCACTTCTCATTTTATAGGTTTTTAACTGTCTCTCAGCTTTTAAAGATAAGTGTTTGGATGCCAGGCCTTTTAAGCTGACCCCAGGTTTACTTTTGTGTGCTTTAGCAAACACCAGCAGCCGAGCAGCCCTTCTGCCCTGCTGCAAGATCCCCTGGGACTGTGCTGCAAACCCCCTGCTAAACAGCCACAGCTTCCCACCCAGGGCCAGTCTGGAGGCTGCTTTTTTCCCAGTTTGCTCTTCAAGACGTGGGATGAAGTTGGAGATGACTGTGAGAGGTTACCTCGTGCCACTGGACAAATTTGGTTGTTAAAAAGTGTCTAAAATCCCAACTTACCGGCCTGGGCAAGGACAGGTTTGCTCCATACCAGTGGTAAAGTGCTCTCCAGACTGGTTCTGGCACCATGACATAGTCCTTTCCTTCCACCAGCTGTGGGGATCTCTTTAACCTTCCACCTTCCATTGTTAATGATGCAGCCTTTAAAAAAAAAGGGGTTTTGTCACATCTCAAGTGGAAAAATTAGTACACAGCCACAGTGATTTCAGTTCATGAACACAGAACACTCTTTAATTATTAAAAGACTTCTAAGTAACAATTAGCAGCTGCTTTCCACACTGAGAGATGGTAGTTAAGAGTAATTAACGTTCAAGTCTCGTTATTTACTATTTCTCTAAAAGCTTGTGCAGTATAAAATTCATGTGTTTTGCTCTTGTGCCACCTACTCCAACAACTCTAGATAGAAAAATCCCATCTCTGCTCAACACTGATGCTGCTGGTCCATGTTCCATGTTTGATTTGCAAAAACTGCCAGGTTTGTTCTCCTGTATTGTTATACCACAGCAGTAAATTCACATTTAGATGGAAACACTGAAGTGTTTGGTTATCAAAGTATTTTACAGTTAATGCTGCAAGCTGTCTTTTCATAAATACCTTTCCCACTGGTAAAGTTTGTGTAAGAACATTTTGAATGTTTCTTTCCTCACAAAACACAAGAACAGCCTTAGAAGCAGAACACAATTTTTCTCTCTTAAAATAAGAGTAAGAAACCTAAATTTTGCTGTACGACAGAGCAGTGTTAATTCAGAATTAAGCTGAAAAAACCAACATAAAAAAGCTGTGACAACAGAGCTAAAATATCCTTTTCCTCTGTTCCTTGGGTGCCTTTACCTTCACAGGCTCCTGTGTGACCAGGGGCTGGTTATCAATAGCTCCTGGTTTCTGGGGATTCAGCTGGAGCAGAGCATTCCCGTTGGATCCAAGCAAACACTGGTTGTTATTGTCTGAAGTGTTGTGCTGCCTGGCAAAGCACACCTCAGAGCCTGGGCTGCCAGGGTACAGAGCATCTGAGCACAGAGCAAGAGAAAAAAAACCAGAAATAATTCACTTCCCCATCCCATAAACCACAAAGGAAAGAGTTACGCTCTTGTATTCTTGTTTTTCAAAAGATTGTTTAAGTTTGCTGTCCTTCATCCTGCAGTGAAACATGCAACTCTTCCAGCTGCAGGGATAAATGTGTTATCTCTCAGAAAGGGATTTCTGGTTTTATATTGTATTTTCTGTATTTTATATCATGGTTACACAAACACAGCTCTGGAACAGCCTAACCAGCTCTGCAGGAGCAGATGTGGTGAGCATTTAGTTGATGTCTGGGTGGTTGAATATCAAACTCCTGAAGATACATCCAATAATGCCTTCTTTTATTTTCCCTTGAAATATATTTTATTCTCATAGAAGCTGCTTTGGTCACGCAGAACTAAACGGAAATTTCAATTCTTTAAGCTAAAACTTGTCTCTCTTTCTGTCCTTTGTTTTCCCCCAACCCCCATACCCCAAAAAATCACAGTAATTTACCTAATTTCAACCAAAGTTACGATTTTAAAATATCAGATGCAACCTTCAGCTGCCTTACAAGAAAAAAAATCTCCAATTCTCATAAGAACACATTGAAAATCAGGACTAAAATCTCTTCTTTCACCAACACAGCTCTGAGGATCTGCACAAACTCATTCAAATTTCAATCACATGCCCTGTAAAACTACAACTCTGCTTTTCCTCATGTTTTTTTGCTGTTTATTCCCTCTTTTATTGCATGGCAGAGTATAGGATCAACCAGATATGAGCTTCAAACAACTTAATGTGAAAGTAGGGGGGGAAAAATCCACTCAGAAAATAAATGATAGGAGAAAAAATACCTTGAAAATAATTCTGGAAACTACTCCCAGCATAACAGATGAACTGCTGTTAAACAAGACTTTGTGTTTAGCCACCACACACTAAAAAAATCCTAAAAAAAATCCTGGCAATCCTAAAAATCCTGCAAACCAAACTGTGTTATGTCTCTGGCTGGAGGGGTCCATGCAGTGTGCAGTTTTCCCAAAAGCTGTTCTACATTAAACCTCCAAGGAAATAAGATGCTTACTGCTGCTGGTGGACTCTGAGGCTTCTGAGGCAGTGGAAATATTATCTGAAAACTTTTCTTCTGGTGCACTGAAGTCATTAAGACCTCCCATTTTGTCTTCTCCCTGTTCTGGGGTATTGGCTGCAGCAGCTACGAGGGAATTCTTACCTCCACTCAAGACAGATGAAGGCTCTATCACAACAGGGTTTGCATCCTAGAGTGGGTAATAAATGGAAAAAAGTTAATTATGATCCAAGATCAAAGACATGTCAGTCAAACCAGCCAAAAATTCAATTCTGTGACCACTTTTGCACATCACAAGCTTTGCTGAAGAAAAAATACTTTCTACGTGTACCAGTGAAAAATCAGCAGAAATAAACACCCAAAATTGTTAAAATAATCAAATAAACCATTCTGCACAGGATCCTAAGTCCATGATTCTTTTCCCTACCTAGATATATAAAAATACACCTGGTTTTAAACAGCTGTAATTAAAAATACACCTGGTTTTAAACAGACTATAAATATTTGAAGATTTGAAGTTCATACCGTTAACTGAGAACAACAAAAACCACATTTTTTCCTCAAACCTGCAGCATTTTCACAGAAATTCCAGGTTTTTTTTCTTTGCTTGAGTGAGTAATGGCCTGGTGCCCCTATGCAAAGGATTAGGGACAAAATCCTGTGCACATCTGAGCACTTACACCAGGGGGAGGATCAAATGACCTGGCATTTCTGGCATTTAAACCCTCATTTATCCAATTCATTGTGCACAAAGAACAACGCTCATTACATGGTCAGTTAATGCACACACTGCAGTTTGTGTGAGTACTTTCACCTCTTTGTTTTTATAAAACAAATCAAATACTTATATGATTACTTATGAGGATATAAAAACTCTTTTGAGAGGTTAATTTCACTTGTTTAGCCTGCAACTAGTATTTATTTCCAATTGAATTTTATTAAATTTATTAAGTTTTCTGTATTTTGTAAAATTCATAGTTGTGCTTTAGCTTAAATATTTTAGTTAAAGGGTATTAAAGAGCACCCTGTATCTCTAAGGTTTTAGCAGGACTCCTTTGATTGGGTATCAGACTACTTTTTGTCATTGCCTCTAAAGCAAATTACACCAATTTCCTCCTTTGTCCAGAAAATTCAGAGTGTATTTGAGGCCCAAGCCAAGTCAAACCCAAAGTGGGCAGCTTTATTATCAAATGGATCAGAAGACCTGAAAGAAATGCTCCTGTGAGCATGTTTGTATTCAAAAAATATTTTGAGTTGCAGGAATGATGAAAGAGATGAGAGTTTAATGAAATTACACTGAAAAGCTCCCCACACAACAATGATTCAGCAGAACAATTATTTTCCACCAAGAGACAGGAGCTGCTCAATTCTGAGCATTATTGGTTCAGCAGTCATTTCCTCCACACTGGTTTTCCATCAACACATCCAGAAATACCAGACAACACTTATTCTGTATAGATTATTATTATTATTATTTTACTTACATATTTGACATATTCTTTCCACTGGTGCCACCAGGGCATAGCAATGAGAAACCAGTTGTGCCCTGGCTGGAGGCCATACCTGCTCTCTCTTTCCAACCAGCCTCTGCACAGAGAGAATATGAATTTTTAGCTGAAACAGGGAATTCCCAGTCCTTATGAAAAGACTAAAAGGTGGGTCTGAAAGCCATTTAAGCTTCTGAGCAAAGCACACACCTAATAATCTGTCCTTCCTCCTCTGGGGTGGCAGGTCGCAGTCCCAAAACTATGTGACACACCTGGAAAAAGAAAGTAATTCTTATTGACCAGCAAATAAAAGCAAAAACCAACTCCAGCGAGACTTTTTATCATTTAATAATGGAGAGAGATGACTTAAATGTGAATAAATCACTAATAAAGTCCTTTGAGCTATGAGACTCACAGCCTGTTCCCACTGTTAAAATAAAAGCACCAAGAACCTCAAATGCCCCAAGACAAATACCAAGGTGAAGAGGAAAGCAGATTTCATTATTTTCAGGCTGTGCCAGATCACAGGACTGACAGGGATCAGATCCCCAAGTCCGGGTGTGCTGGAGAGAGGGAAGGAGGAACTGGGAGAGTGCAAGTGGTTGGAAGAGGATGAACTAAAAGTTACAAAGGAAAAAACTGGGAATGAGTGGTTCTAGATGGGATTGAAAGGGAAACAAGCCCTGGAGATGCTGAGGGAAAAGTTCAAAGCAGAGCAAGCAACGCAGACCACAGCCAAAACCACTCTGCAAAGTGCAGAGCACTCTCTGAATGTCTGCTGCTATTTTTCTTTCTCTTTTTATTCAGTTTTGAACCCAACCCAGAAGGAAAGGCCCCATCTCCTGGGCAGCTGCCTGGCCTGGGTGGGGTTTTACTCCCAGTCCAAGCCAGTGTCAGCTGGCTCCTGTTCTGCTCCTTTCCCAGTAAAGCTGGACAGGGAGTGAGGAGAGGAGGGAAGAGCTCCACAGGAGCCTTGCAGGGAGCAGGGGCAGCTCTCGACTCCCCCCGATGGTTTTGCTGCTCACACCACGATTTACAGCCTTCTCCTTGTGTCTCTTTTGAGGCCATCGATTTGTATCTCAGCTGGAGGTTTCTAATCACTGCTAAGACGTCTTATTTAAATTTATATTACAGTGAGAGAGACCATTTCACATTCTGAATGAAACAAAGGCCATTAGCCAGGGGGAAGCAACAGATTTGCCAGCACACACAACACAGCTGGGCCTGGTGTTTCTTTTTAAATTTGGGTAGCACTGAGCTAAAATGAGATTCTTATGATAAACTAACCCCTCTGCAAACAAACCCATTTGTTGACAAGCTTTCCACTCAGAATATTTGGCTTTTCTGTCTGCAGCTGAGGGACATGACACCTCAAATAAATGCCCAGATAAATCAATGCCCTGTGCTTTACGTGATAAAGTTATCAAATAAAAAAAATTAAAATTAAAATCTAAAATGAAAATACAGCAGCTATGCCAAGAGGAAAAAAATATTGTAAATGAGACTTCCAATGAGCAATGTGCAACACTGGTGATGTGTAATGAGCATTAAGACAGATTTATTACATCTTCATTCATTCTTTGTCAAGACTGCAGAGATATTTGTTAGTTCATCAATATTTAGTTATGAGGGGATATTTGATGCTAGACAGGTCAAAAATAAAGACAGCCCTTCTTGAGAGGTTGCAACTTCAGCAAACCTGATGTAATTAGAGATAAAATGAATTTGAAGAACTTTCTGGTGCTATTCTTTCCAGCTGTGGTGGAGCGCTGCTCCTCAGGATACTCTCACTCAGTCACCCTGAAGCTCTTGGGAAAGTATCATTCAAAATGCAATTTATAAAGGAGTCACAGGCCAATTAGGATTATTATTATTATAATTTAAACTCCAAGTATCAACCTCCATGGAAAAAAGGTAAGGAACAAACTGTAGAGGATGAAAAATATTCTTGGAGGGTTATTTTCTGCACAAAGTGAGCCAGAGCTAAAATATGGCTTTCAAGGATTTAGAAAAATCCAATTCAAGCTCAATTAAAACCCAATTCAGCACATACTTAATCCTCAGCTTCTGCAAGTGAACAGTGATAGGATATCCCAGCTTTCAAGGACTGCTTCATTAAGGAAGCAATGAGAGGAACCTTAGAGGGCCTTAACAGAAAATGTAAAAGGAAACTGGTTGTAAAACGTAAAAGCAAAGAATGAGAGATTTTTCTCATTCCCTGGGTTACTTTCTTGGCAAAGATTTGCCAAAAAACCCATTTAAAGCACAGCCTTTGCCTACTGGAAAATATAACTGCTGCTACACTCGACATTTCTGCTCATTTTCTGAACAGTGCACCAGGTTCTCTTGAGCAAATGAGGCTTTAGGCATCTCCACGCACTGCAAGGAACAATAATCAAAGAGAGAATCATCCTGCCAAGGCAGCCCCGAGCTGCAAACCCACATCCCCTCCTGCACAGCCCGAGCCTGTGCACACAGATGCTGATGCTGCACTCCGTGGTCATGCAGAAAGCTCAGCAGTTAATTACTGTAAATTACAACCTCAGATTTCCCCTAAACATACCTGAAAAAGCAAATTTAAAAATTCATTGGCAAGAGCGCTCTTCACACTCCATATCTGGTAGTCCTCCAGGGTGAGGTGTCCGAGCTGGAAGGGAGGAGAAGGAAAGGGGAAGGGAAAACCATCAAAACATGAACCTGGTTCTGGTAAAATGCTCATTACATGTCTCATACAAGGCATGAAAAAACCAGGGATTTCATAAAAATTGGCATCTACTGCTTTTTAAATAAAATTTGATCCAATGAAAGAAAAAAATTCCAGTTTTAGCATAACACAGGCAACCCAGAGAATTAAACAGCTCTGAGAGCACAGAGGGTGAACTGTGCTCAGTGTGGAACCTCTGCTCCTGCTCTCCATCACCCACATCCTGTGTCCATCACTGTATCCACTCCCACACCCACCACCACCCTCCTCTGAGGGCTGGGAAAAACCAGTTGGGATCACCAAGGCCTTGTGATCCCACCTAACAACACAAATCCCATCAATCCTCAATCACCTGCCAGGTCACAGCAGTGGAACACTGACCATGGCAGAGGGATCTTCAACTCACTGCAGGCATCAATCTGATTTTTTAATCTGGCCATATAATTCAGAGCTAATTTTAAAGCACTGGCAGTTCCTCTGCCTCTCCTTACAGACCATTTTCTCCAGAGTTCAGCCAGGTCAAAGCTAACACACGAAAAGAGGTTAAATAATTTATGTAATTACTGCACCATCAGCTCTTTCCAGCACTACACTGATGATGCAACTACAAAAACATTCTAAGACTGAAGTCTTCTTTTTTAACTCTTCGTGGAATCAAGACTGCTGTACACTTGCTTATAAATTACCCTTTTTTTGAGAAGCCAAACAATAAAAACCTCAAAGGATGAAATAGAGAGAAGCCACAATCTCCATTACTTTGGCAATTAAAGAATTACAATAAAGTATTTGTCCACCAATTTGTTGGAGTACAAGCAGGCAAGACAACTATTCAAACAAGTAATTAAGCATTTCTAGACATTCTTTATAGTTTTTCATAAATTATTTATCATTTCCAGACACACTTCCCAATTAGTGAAGCAAAGGATGAAATAATGGAAGCAACTTCCACAATATTGTTTGTGGATATCTCCAAATTTCCTATCTCCAAAGAGCAAGGAGAATTACAGATAATTACAGATTTAAAGCACAATATAAACTACCAAGACTTTTTGTTGTGTCATGACAGACGCCTCCATGAGAGAATAATGTCTTGAGACAGCATAAAATATAAGATAGTGCATAAGTTTATCTCTTAAGATCAATTTTAACAGGAAACAAAGAACATTTCCTCCAGAACAGAAGTCAAGCATCAAATTTAAAACTGGTGTTAGTTATGCACAGCAGAGCCTTGCAAACAGTGTAGGCTTCCAATTAATTTCATCTGGTTATGCATTTTGGGTTTAGCTTCACGTATTAAAATGGCTTATAAAATTCAAACATGTTCTTTCTTTCACAGAACAACGTGGTAAATTTTAATGGAAAACTGACATTTCTTGAAAAAGATTCTTTTATTGACACATCTCTGCTCTGAAGAAGCACAAGGCTTTACTTCCTTCTAAATAACCTGAAGATACTGGGGTATAAAAATGACAAGGAAAGAATAGCAAATTCCTACCTTTGTGTTATCATGCATATGCAAAATATCTTCTACGATTTCAGACAAACTCATGTCCAACTCCTTCAACAAAAGGATTAGAAAACAGAGTTAAAGTCTCTCAGCAGAATGTGCTCAGAATAAAAATAAAACTGCAAGAGATGCTGGAAACTCTCAGTAACCCAAACCAAGGGCTGCCAGACAAAAAAGCTGTGCTTTTGTACCTTTCTGGAGATGAAAGAACACACATTCTAGACAACCCCTGGAGCTTTGGGCAGGTCAGGAACACACATTACAATCAAACCTTGTGCTTCGGGCAGGTCCCAGCTCTGCAAGGCAGGGGACAGCCTCTTGTCACCCTCCCCAGCTGAGGGGCTCAGGGAACCTGCACCTCACTGACCCCCACCCAAATGCCATGCACGTTCCTCCTTTGGAAGGATGGCTCGGGAAACAGAAGGATCTCAACCCCCAGGCATCACTCACAGGTATTTTGTCCGTCCTGTTGTCTTTCCAGACCTCTAAGAGTGCCACCACCATGTCCTTGAGCTCGGTGCGAGACAAGACCCCATCGCGGTCCACGTCAAACACCTTGAAGCAAACTGAGGGAAAAGGGAATGACTTTGCAGTTAGAATCTCTCCACAAGGATTTTCTTTCTTCCTTGCAGCCCCTAAGCCTGCAGAGTCCCGAGCAGCTGATTTAGAGCTGACAGTTCTGAGGGGGGGATGCACGTGTGGAGGTGAGGAAACGCAGCAGCTGTGTTTAATAAACTCAAATCCAGATTCCTGCAATCCTCTGCTGTGTTTGCTGATGGGACATAGCAGGGAACAGATGTGCACCCAGAAATTTCCAGGGAATTACAGCTTGGAAGTTGCAACAATATGGCTTTGGAGAAGTAGGGAACAGAAAGTGTTTCACAACACAGGAACCTCGCGGGGAGCCAGCTGGGAACTGGGCAGTGAAAAGCCACAACATGCTATTTACCACAAGACAATCAAATAGGACATTTGTTTTCTATTATAGATAATGAGTAGCTAAGTGTTTGCACTTTCTATCTTGAGATACACACTTCTGCATCAAAATGCAGAACACCGCAAAAATAACTTCTGAAATGTAGTTTTTCCCAGTTAGATAATTTATATGAAACTACTGATAAGCTGTAAAATACATAGAATTAGGTTTAATCATCCTTTATAAAAGGGAACCTTGATATTCAAAATTCCTCTATTTTTTTTAACTTCCAAAGTCACCTTTCACAGACACACACTTGTTCAGTGGGAAAAGAATCTCAAAAGGTGAAAACAACTAAACCTCATTGTTCAAACTGAAAAACTCCTCCCAAATTAACAGTTAAATTTTGCATACTTACACTTCTGTCTCTCTGCCAAGGGTCCCCTGCAACATGCTGAGAGCCCACAGGAAATTTCTTTAAAATCTATGTGATTGTCTCGGTTTTCATCAAAAGCATTAAACAAACCTGCAAACCACAAAAGCATCTCCTGTTACAGCACCTGAGAGACCCACCCAGCACCTCCACGAGGGGTTAATGGGAAACACGGGCAAGGAGAAGTACAAACACCTGTCATTTATTCTTATTAAGTGTAATGAAGGTAATTAAGCACTACTAAGACCATTTAAAGGTGAATTAAATCTCTCAGGGATGGCTGATCCAGCCAGGGGTGGGGAGGGAATCAAGAATTCTGAACAGCTGCCTGATCCTCACACCCTCCTTGTCATGACTGATTTACAGTGGAGCTGAACCAGTATGGCCAGAATTTCCAACGTGCCTGACAGAAATTCCTACAGAAATCACTGAATTTCACTGCAAATTTGGCCCTGAGTTAAGAGCTGTAGTCACCAGCCTTCAAAGCATTTGAGTTCCAATCATTCAGCATTATTTATAGGTTTTTTTTAGCAACAACGACTCCACAAAAGGCAAAGAACAACCAGAAACCATTCAAGTTTCCCCACAGCAGCTGTGTAAGTTTAAACCACTGCGTAGATAAAACACACTTAGCAACAAAAGGATGTGGGGCTACATCCCTGCAGAAATGGACATAAATTCGGATTTTCTACCATGGCAGACAAATTTCCCATTTGTCACTTACTGCTGCCACCTGTCAGTAAAGCCAACCTTTTGGTAATAAAAGAATTGTCACTCCAGGACTGCAGCCCAGGACTGGTGTGCAAGTGGAACGTCCCTGAATGTCCTCATGTCAGGCAGCAAATGGCAATTAAACAACTGCAACCTCCAGTTATTACCAGAGTGGCTCCAGCCGGACAGACCAGTTTGGTTGTCAGTAGAAATAACAACCTACAAATCTCCTGACTGAGCCTCCTGAATAAAATCTTCCTTAATTTCCACTATTAGGGAGGAGTGTTTCATTGGCTGCATGATACAACAGCTGACTTGCACACTGAGTTGCCATTTAATGGATGAAAGTCACATTTTCCAGCTTAAAAATGGTCGATTTTCTCTCATTCAGGGCCAGCACAGTTTATTTTGTCTTTACAGAATCTTAAGAAAAAATTTTAAGCAACTACAGGCCAACTTCTACATAAAACCTGCCATATTTCCTGCCAACTGATAAGAATGCAACACCTCCTTCAGCATTCCAGATTTCCCAACAAACAGAGATTTCTCAGGCCTCTTTTCCCATTTTTCAGAACTCAGTGAAGTCATTCTGTCACTCAAGCTGTAAGGACACTTCAGAACAGCCACTTTTAAAGCCACAGCAGTTGTAAGCCACCAGAGCAGCAGAAGCTGACCCTCACTCCATACCTTCACTCAGAGATGGATGGATTGGAGGGGACACTAAGGGGGCAAACGTTTCCAAATCAAAGCGTCCAGTTCTTGATTGAGCTTTCAGCAGCCAGTATCGCTTTTCCAGGTCGATGATGTCCGATTCTTCCACTGTACAATCAACAAAAATTAAACAAAATTACCTTCTTTGTCCACAGAATCTTCTTATCTATTCACCACGGAGGAGTTCACCATCAGTAATATCATCACAGGTGTGTAGAAACACAGAAATTAACTTCTCTCACTGTTAGAGCATCTTCATTTTTCACCTATTTCTTTTTTGGTGATTTGAACAGGCAGATTATATGTGCAGCATCTTATTTTCCCAGAGTATTCAGCATTTAAATCCTCAAAAAAGATGTGAAGTAGCATTAAAAAAAAAAATCCCAGATCTTTTATGGGAAAAAAATTATGTAGTACTTGGCTGCCCTTAAAAAACTTCTATTTGAAATTTTTAGCTGTTTGCTACAGTAATAAGGCTCAATTAATAAGGCTAAATTTTAATGTGGCATTTAAACATTGTATGTCAGCATTTTTTTCCAAATATAAAATAGTTTGCTTCACTTTATTATTTATACTATAGAATTATTTACAATCCCAGTAAACACTGGGGAGTGGTTACACAAACCTACAAGACACTTCATGCAGAAGAACTTAAAAGGTGATTTAAAAAGGGGAAAAAAAAACCCCAAACCCAAGAAATAAAACAAGGTGCTAAGCAAGGATGGATAAAACTAGCCAAAGGAAAAACTTGTGTTTTCCTTCAAAACATTCTATACAAACACTGATCTCCTTATGCTTTATCCTTGAAATTAAATATACGTATATATAACAAGATTAAGTTTCTGCCCAACAATACTTTTAACCTTTTTACATATGCAAGTGTGTCACAACAGTGCTTTAGGTCAGTGCCAATTAATTGGTTCTCAAATAGATCTGTAATGACAAAGCTGTCTATATTAAGAACCACTACGTGTGATCTCATTCCCAGATGGTTCTGAGCCTTTAAATCCACGCCAGTTTTCTAATAGGTTTAACTTGAGCTATTTGGCCTGGTTTAGTCCACAGAAACAATAATAATCCTGTAAGGCTTAGGAAGAGAAGGGCTCCGCCTAAAAAGTTGTGTGTTAAATTGAAATTTTATTGATTTCTTTCCCTGTTTCTGTCATTAGTGGCAGTAATTCACTTCAAATAGTAACTTAGGTAACCTGCAATGAGTATGAAGTAGCTGTGAGTACCCAGTAGGAACATCATACGATGCACCAAAACTTACACAACTCCTCACCCTCAGCAGCAGAAAGAGTGGAACAATCTGAATAAAATATCTGGAGTTGGAGGAGTGGAAGGGGTTTGCATTTTCCTGTAAGGTGTTTTAGGCAGTCCAGCAGGAGAAGTGGCATCAGTGACAAATGTCCCTCTCTGCTGTGCCTTCCGTGCAGTCACAGAGGTGACAGCCCCAGCCCTGCCTCCCCAGCCCCTCAGGGCATCATTCCCACCTCTTGTGCATTCACAGAGAGAGAAGAGCTGATCCAGGAGAAAAACTCATCTCCTTTCTCCTCTCCCCCTCCTTCCCGGATGGATCAACCCCCTGCTCTGTTTTACCACCCCCTGGCTCCTGGCTGGGTTGGAATCACAAAGTCAGTTGGGTTGCAAGGGGCTTTGAAGGTCACCCCAAGCTCCTCCACGGACACGTTCCACTGGATCAGGATGCTCCATCCAAACTGCCCTGGAATGTTTCCAGGGATGGGGAATCCACCACTTCACCACAAAAACTTTCTCCCTCACACCTAGTCTTAGTTTAAACCCATTACCCCATATCCTGTCACCACAGGCCCTACTAAAAGTCTGTATCCAATAGATGAGGAAGCAGTAATCCAAATTTATAGGGGTGTGTTATTCTACTGGAAATCAAGAAAGAGGAGTTATTTCTCTAAAGATCAGCACATAGAAATATCACAGCTGTGAGAGCCCACAAGGAGTGGGGAGAATCCCAGGGCTCTTCCCCTTCCCAAACAATGGGAGAGGGGAGGTTGTGCTGCCATTTACAGGAATTGCACTTCCACATTACTGCTCTCATTAGCAAACACAAAAGCATTATTTATGTTCTCTTGTGCATGACCATGTAAATCACTTTGCTTCCCTTTAATCCACCTCTGTAAGTAGGAAGAATAACAAATATGCGAGTTGCACTTCATTCTTCAAGTGATGCAACACTGAGAATATTCAAAAGCCAGCAGGAAGCTCAAATCGTCCTCACTGAAGAGTAAATCTGCAGAAACCTTTCCCTGGCAGGTGTAATCATTATCTTCAGTAACTAAGAACTGAAAGAATGTTTTATTTTGCCAGAGAACCTCTCTCAACTATCTAGGGTAGAGTTGTATTGTGATTTTTTTGATTGTACATCACAGATGTTTCTACAGTGGTAACTCTACTGTTTTATTATTTCATCTCAGAAAAGAATGTTATCAGAAAGCATCTTGTGGGCATTTCTGCTCACAGTGGTTGAACTGACAGGGTCACTTAAGAGAATTTTCCAATCATCACCTTTAAAAGAATACCTGATGAGTATTAGCACAAGTGTTAGGTTTTTATTCCAGCCCCAGTGCGCTGACTTTCCGCACAAGAGCCAAGCACTTCAGAAAGTAAAACTAAATAGTAAATAACATTCTTAGCACTGGTTAGCCTTACACAAACCAGGTTAACCACGAGTAAAAATAGGACAAAAGAGTATTTCTCATGCACAGTTATAACAAATTGTAGCCCAGTGCAAGAGCTCCAGTGAATAAAAGGGAGCAGGATTTATTGGATTGCAGCACACGGGAAGTTTAACTGCAGCTGAGCAGCAGCTGTTGCGTAATTTGATTTCTCCAGAGTGATTTTTTGCACATAATCTTGTAAATCAGTCTCGGGATATGCAGTGCACCATCTATTCCTCCAGAAGTGCAAACTGAAAGAAATCTCTGGCAATTTCTGATTATACACATAATCGTATTTGTTACTGAAGTTAAATGAAGCATGGGAAAGGCACACTACGCTTAATACCCAGCCATATCAATGGGCATGACAAAACACCATATTCCACAGAGGTTTTGCAGAGATAAAGGATTTTTATCTTTTCAAAAGATAAACGTTTTTCCTTAATGTCTGTTCAAATTACATCAAAGTGTAAACTGGGCTTTCATTCAGATTACTTAGAAAGATGTATCTTATATACACAATATAGGCCAAAACCTCAGGACAGACAGGCTTTCTAGGCCAAGTAATTATTCATTTTGGTAATTAAATACAGCATATGATTATTTGAAGTCACATGGACGTGGTGCACCTGTGAAATTTAACCAGTTTACTACCACATGCTGATTTATGTCTCACTCATCACTTGCCTATCAGAAATACGAAAAGCTTCCAGATCTGTAAAATTATGAATAATATTTTTTGTTTCAATTCTCTAAGAATTAGATCAATATAATCACAGGGATGATAATAAGTACAACTGAAGCACAGTCTAATTCTTGTAAAAGAAGAAAAAATAAATATCTTCTGTCAAAATATCATCTAGAACTGTAAAACTCCTAGAAAGGAGTTAATTTAGAACACTGATCAACAGGCAGGTGCATGGCAGTGATAAACACTAAACCCCCATGCTACATTTTAATGCCATTCCCCCAAAATATTCCATAGAGAGCAAGCCATGAATAATGCCTTAGAAAACAAATTTAAAAGCAAGTTTTCATTTCAGCCACTGCTTACTACAATTCTTTCTAGGACCAGAATTCACCGAGTATTCCAATACACGACAAAACTTCAGTATTTACCCACCTATTGGTACAATCCTCTCTGGTTCACAGCAGCAGAAACATACCATATTCCCAACATTTTACCAAGCTTGGATTGCCTCCCTGCTCACCATGACGTGCTCCAGGCAGACCCCAGGCCCTGCTGGCTCTTCATGGCAAGGCAGGAGCTCCAACAGCTGACACCAAACCCTGCTTCTGACTAAAAACTCTCGTTTGTGGCTTTCAAATTAACCCCCAGAAGACTCAGGGATTGAGAGCTGCTTTGCAAGACATAAAATAGCCTGGGAACTAAGAGGATAACAAGTGGCAAAATACAGATTAAGTGACACCGAGGCTTTTACTTATTGGCCTGGGCTGAGGTCAGACTTTCATCTTTCTGCTTCTCCTAATTAAAAACAAACACACGGCGAGGGGAATATTATAACCTCGACCAAGAGAGATCCTTGTGTGTGTCAGATGTGACTATCCAGGTGTGCATCCAGCAGAACGTGGATTATCAGTGCCTTAGGTGGGAACAGGGAGGTGTAAACAGCACAGCTCCTCCCACAGCACAAGTGTTCCCACTTGGGAAAAGCAGCACAGAATGAAATGTGCCCTTAAAAGCAGCTTTAATAAAGCCAAAATCTTCACTAGTGGCTTCTAGTACACATCTCTGTTCCCGGAGTGGGTGCCCCAGCTCCAGAACGTGGATTTAACACCCAGCCAGCCTTTTACTGTCAGCAGAGTGAAGGGATCCCCTGGCTGCACTTCCCTTCCAGCTTCCCATCCTCATCCTCCCACCAAGTTGACAAACCCAGCTCTGGCAGAAGTTGTTCCTTCCATAAGATTCAGCTTGGATTTTGTACTGTTTCAAAAACCGCCTCTTCCATTTCAACCACCCTGCCTGGTTATCCAGGGCTTCTCTCATTTATTGTACCAAATGAGTGATAAATGTATATTCTAAAATATAATTATTTATACTGATTGCAGTCGTAACTGCACCTCAGCAGGTACGAGCTGTCAGAAGGAACAGGATGAATTTTTCTGACAACAGAGGAGTCTCTTCCATTCAAAGGGGAATTTGGATGTTATTTAATCAGAACTCAGTGACACAAGAACTGTGTGGCAAAGGAGTACAAATTAAATATTCTGTCAGCTCAAAACCAGAGACTCCTCTGATGAGTGGAATTATTTTCCCTATGGAAAAAGGCTGAAAATCTGAGTATCTAAGCCCATTACATGACACTGAGTCACACCAAAATGACACATGAAAAAGGCAACCAGCACCTATGCTGCAGCAGAAAAAATATTTCCAGCTAAATGAAGGAAAACAATGAGGTGTCCCCTGAGTCAGTGTGACAGAAATGTGAGATTTACAGGCTCCACCACAGGGCTGTTCAATGTGATTGTTTAAAAGAGATATATTTTAAAAATGATTTTAAATGCATATGATTGTACTACAAAAGTGAGAAAACCCAAACTACTGGTCCTTGGTCATCCTCAGGTGTAAGACAAACTCATCTCCCTGAAACAGCTTTTGTAGGAACAAAGGCCAGTTATTTTGGCAGCTTTCAAATAAAATTATTCATATTTCTGATTTAGGTGAAATGGAACAAAATTTGATTAAAAGCAGCAAGTGTGTGCAACTTCCTGTAACTTTAAAATTTCATTTCTAACTATGTGTTGAGAAATGTAATTAGTCATCTGCACACCAAAATAAACATTATTTACAAATGAAAGATTAGTATTCCTTTGTTTCCCTGATAGCCTGGCTCATTAAGCAGATTTAAATGGAGTCACTGATGCTTTGCAGTGGAATGGTGGCTGTTTGTAAATAATGGGAATAACTTTCCCTATTTTTATCCCTGCCATTTTCCACGGCTCTGACACCTTCAAGAAGCTGGATGGGCAGCACGGGGTGAGGTGAGGCTGGGGAGGGGGGTCTCAGGCTGGTGCTAGGAGATTTAGCAAGAATGAGAAATTCCTGATTGCACCAGCAAAGTGTCACATATTACTTTGCATTTTACAGTGGAGGAAAGTGGAAATCTTTCCCTCTTTCTCTGTATTCTGCTTATGCTGTTTGCCTCAGTTTACCAAACATTATCTCACTTCCTGGTCCTTCCAAAGGCAACCATTCTCCCAGGAAAAATATTAAGAACAAGCCTTCATTTAGAGCAAAGGAACTGTCACAACAGCTCTCAGTGTTTTACACATTCAGCTGTGTTAAAAATACTTCTGCACTGAATTTCTTACTCTTTGGAGTGACCTGATTAAGCTGAAATTACTTCCAAGTGCTCAAGCACTTATATTTTCCTTAGTTTTGCATCTGTTGGATGAAATTCCTACACTGTTGTAAATCACAGGGAATTTAGTAAAATTTCATTTTATCTAGAGGTCCAAACGTAACTGTCAGATGAGCTTTCCAAATCTGTGGACAATAACCCCATCACCTACATGGATTTCTGGAATTCACTGAAAAGCTCAGTCCCAGCTCTGACACGATGGTAACAGTGACAGGAGTATCAAAACCAGAAGTGAGAACAACATCAAACATGAAATAAAATAATAAAACAGTAGCTGTTAAATTTAATATTTTTTTTTGAATTCCAAACCTCAGTTTCAGTAAAAATAAACTTTCTGTGAAAAGCCCAGTAAAAACTGTTCTGAAAGTTTCAATTTCAAAGCATAAAAAAGGGCAGATCTCAGTGTGATACAGGTCAAGATCTTTCTCAGAGCTGAACTCCAGAACACTCAGAGGGTTGGGGATTTTGTCACACACCTTTCTCCACCTTGTCTATGAGACCTCAGAATATTCTGGGGTTTTCTGTAACCTCAATGTCTCCTTCAGCCTCCCACATAACGTAAATAAATTACCTGTTCATAAACTCCTGACTTCATTATGCATTTTCATTTCAGATGGTCAGAAAATAGTTGGAATGCCCATATTTCAAACCAAGAGGATAAAAAAGGGCACGTTGCTTTATTCAGGTAACAAACCCATTAGAGGATTGAATGGCACAGACACCAGTGAGGAAAATCCAGGAGAGGACATCAAACACAACCAGGCTGCTCAAATCCCTGACATCTCCACAAGCAACTCCCTTCTCCCAGGGATCCTCAGGGATGGAATGGATGCCTGCATTACACTGGTACATGAAGTGTCACTTACCAGCCTTTTGTTTTTAGATTTAATTTAAAAACCAGCTGTTCCTTCTTTTACGTTAACATAGACATAAGGAAGCACTTCTTCTCTGGAGACAATTCCTGAGGATGCTTCTCTTTAGTTAATTCACTTCCCTGCCTCTACCACATGCCAGCAATATTATTTATTTTACTGGAGAAGAAAATTAAGAGGTAACACTCATTTTTGCAACAAATATTATTTTCTCAACTCTCTCAGTAGTTTTACAACCCGCTGTAAAGACCAAAAATAAACCCAGTATTACCAGCCAGCCACTTCAGAAGGTACATTTTTTTTTTTTTAGCTTGCTTGGTAGCCAACTCCATAGAAGTGTTGTAGCCTCAGCATTATTATCTCTTAAAAATAACAACCCAGTGTCCTCATACACAACATTTTACATCCCAGCACAGGAAGAGAACAAATGAGCTCAGAGAAGAGATTTCTCTCTCCGAACTGAACGTAGCAGACTAGGGAGATTGAATGAACAACAATTCTGCCTGTGAACTCTGGCAGGTTTTTTTTTCAGATGTGCACCTTTACTCACAGTGTGTGACTCCAGCCAGGGTCTGGTAGAAGGTTGGGGTGTCACTGTCATCAGTGAGGGTCACGTACACCCCTCCTGAGAGCAGCCATCGTGAGAAGGTGAAAGCATCTTTGTTGTGCAGCAGCCAAACCCTGAACTTCTCATAGTTCACCTTCTCACCCTGCAAGAAAAACCAGAAAATGGGAGCTGTTTTTCTCACTGCCAGTAAACAGGAACCATCCAGCTGTATGAACAAAAATTGGGACAATCTCCTAGAAAAATAAGTGCTAATGTAATTTTTCTGCTTGGAGCCATGCCTGTTTTTCTCTTTCCTTTTGAAACAGCAATGGGAGGGAAATTAACTTTCAGTTCCCTCTGCATTTCAGCCACCTACTCAATGTGGCCTTTGGAAACTCATTTACCCTGAACCTCAGGTGAAAGGGATGAAAA
Organism: Platysteira castanea; assembly: GCA_013397175.1. Taxonomy (NCBI): domain Eukaryota; kingdom Metazoa; phylum Chordata; class Aves; order Passeriformes; genus Platysteira; species Platysteira castanea. The sequence goes on along the minus strand of VYXC01001563.1, from coordinate 292,621 downwards.
GAAAAATGGTTACTTGCAATTCAAAATAGCAGAGGTTATTTGGATGAATTTAAATGTATTATTATAGATACCAGCTCTGCTGTACCAAAAAACAGGTGCTATAAAATCACAAACATTCTGTTCTATCTGTGCAGGTATACAAACAACACAGAAAAACCAGCTTTGGGAATAACTAATGCTGTGATTAATTACTGCAGGAACATGTGGATTTTTCTGACATTCCCAGGATCTCCTCACTCTGTGTCTCTTGGAGCTCCCTGTTCAGGAATACATAAAATCTACACATTCACAGAATTTTAGTGCTGTTTAAACCATTTCTTTGAATCCTTGCCAAGCTGTGGCCATGAAACCATAGGGATCAGCAGACTAATTTTTACAGGACCTACAAAACTACCTCAAATCAAAGCAAACCCATTATCAGTAGACAAACTCATTATATGGAGATTCTCATCTCCAGGGGAAGTAAACAGGGGTCTGCAAAGTGGAAGAGGTTTCAAGTCATTGATTATTTAAACTCCCCTCATATCACAGACCATTAAACTTCACTGAATTACATCTCTACAGAATCCAACAATTTGCATTTGGCCACGGACTATCTACAACTGCCAAGTGCAGAAAATTGAAAATTCACTATATTCCCTTTGCCAGGCTGCTCCAATGGTTCATCACCAGCACTGCTGAAACATTTGCTTCCTATTCCCACTGCAGGGGATTTGTTCCAGTTCCAGATACTCATTCTTTTTATGCCTCTTTTTCTAGACTAAGGAGTTTTAGACTTTCATCCAACAAATCACAGAATGGTTTGGGTTGGAAGGGACATTAAAGCTCATCCAGTGCCACCCCTGCCATGGCAGGGACACCTTCCACTGTCCCAGATTGCTCCAAGCCCTGTCCAGCCTGGCCTTGGGCACTGCCAGGGATGGGGCAGCCACAGCTGCTCTGGGCACCCTGTGCCAGGGCCTCACCACCCTCACTTTTATTTCTTATTCTTTCATTTCTCCAGCAGCTTGGATCAAGAGATAAGAACATTTTCTCACTCCCCGTTTCACCCTTTCCCTCTACTTTTTGCACTGCTCTTTGTAAAGGCAGCAAGAGCTGTGTCATTAAAACTTCAATTTTCCCTGGAAGGACAATGAAGATGGACAGAAAAACTTTGGACAGGAGGAAAAAAGCACTTGAAGCAAGCAATGATTACAGCTGGACTATGATGGAACCTGAGCAATCCAGGTATTACTGAATTTTTACCCTTCAGAAACAAAAGGAAAACTCAGATATACTCTAAAGCTCCTATTTCTAGCCGAGTACATGCAATGGTTCTGATGAACAGAAGCACCTATAAACATCATCCTTGAAATCAAACCCATCCTCTGTGAGGCAGGCAGGAAGGCCCACAGCAGGAACATTAAACTTTCTCACTCTCCAGCAATGACCGTGGATGATTAAGAGCCCAGTAAATCCTGCTGAGTGGGTTATTACACTATTTTCATTTTAAAAGAAAAATCAATATGCAGCATTTTCCTGAACAGGAAAACGCTCTGAAGCCCAGATTGATACTCATCTTCCTGCAAGTCTTCAGAAAGTATTTCTGGATTCCTTGGACAGTGTGCAACCAACTTACAGGGTGCAGTTCATCACATCACACTGATGGGAAATTATAAATAGGAAATGGCACCGTGGGTCAGGTCCAGAAGCTGGACTGCAGTGGACACAGGATTTATGATTCCAGCCAGGACTGAGGAATGCAATCACTGCCTCCAAAGCCAGCACAACACCAGGGCCAGATCAGAGTCTGGCAATGCCCAAAACCAGAGTTATCTCCAACACAGAACAATGAAATCTGAAGTAATTAAGTAACCTGAGAGCCACAAATAAAGCTTCCATCAATCTGGTCAATCCTTTTGCCAGAGGAATGTCCAGTGATGTCTCCATTTTGCTCATTTGAGTCCTCTGATAACAAACCAAGCAAAAAACCCTGAAAATTCATCAGGATTCCTGGAGCCCAAGAATTGTCCATGAATATAGAATGAATATAGGGAAGTACCAATGCCCTGGTTTAGAGGAGGACTTCAGCAAGCTCCATAAAGATTACACTTCTCAAACAACCTAAAGCATAATTAAATGCTGTAGCTCCTGGCAGGAACAGTGATACAAATGCAGCAATATAGAACTATTATTTTTAAGCAACTACTGCTGTCAGGCATTTTTAAATCCAGGGTGCAGAGTCTCTCCCTTCTCAGCTCTGCGTTCTAGATTTCTTCCCTGATTGCAATAAAATGTTCACACTAATGACTAAGTTCCCACCAGCAATATTAGTATTTAAATTTACCTGATGACACAATTACCTTTGGGAAATGCTCTCTTTCCAAGCAGCACAGTAAGCACAGGAGCACAGAGAATGCCTGCATTTATACACCAAATGCTGTTCACATCAATACAAATTACATGTAATACCACAACACAACAAACCATGAGCTTTTACCCAATTTAAACAAGGTCAATTTGTTCCCAATATGTGCACGAGTACAAAAAAGAAGCTACTTAATGTAATCTTGACTTTTTTGTAAAAGCAACAGGAGAAAAGCTGCATGAAATACCTCAGAGAAGCATTTCTTGAGTGACTCTGGGACCTTGCCATCAACCACATGCAGCATCTTCTCCATCTCTTCACGGACAACATAACTCCCAGATTCATTAGAGAAGAGGCTGAAAATATCTGAGGAAATAGAGATTTGTGTAAACATCCATGGCAGTGACATTTTTCAAATTTAAAGTTTACAACTGGCTGAGAATGTCAAAGGCTGTGCAACAACTGAAGGACTAAAAACTTAGGTTGCTCCGATTTCAACATAGGTCCACAAGGTTTAGGTCAAGATCTCCCTTTTCTTTTACCATTGTAATCAAAAGGAAAATGAGTATTATCAAGTCAGATTAACAGAGAAGACAAAACAACAGAAGTCAGTAGGCAGATGCTTTCATTTGTTTTGAAAAATATCAATGCCATCCTCCTTCCTCTGCCCACATACAGAGAGCATCAGGTTTTCTGTAGGATCCCAACACTGACATTCACGATGACTTAGCAAATATTTCATTTTGATGAATATAGAAAACAAAAATGCACTTAATTTCAAAAAATACAGCTAAAAATGCTTCCAAAAATCCTGTCTTTACTGTAAAACCATCACATTAGACACTCACAATCCACTTTGTTACTGTTTTAAGTTACACCACTTACATTTTGTTTTCTCCTCCTCTCTGCCTCTTGTAAGTAGAACTAATCCAACTATCAAGTTATTGAAGTGCAGCCCTTTGGATATTCCTCCAAATGAACAGTAGATAACCTAGAAGAATAAAACAGAGAAGTTAACCAAAAAATAGAGAAGTTAATCAGAACCAGGGCAAACAGACATGCCAGAAGTAAAAACAGCAGCTTATACTGAGGCTCCATCTTACATGGGTTTTAAGCTCATCACCTCACATTCAGTTAAACACACTTCAATTATTAATTCTGTTAGGTTTTTGTAGCTCTTCTGGTACAAAACAGCCTTTACTCAGTGAAACACAGGTACAAGTCATGAACAGCAATATAAAAACCCCGTGCTAGAACCCTCCAGTGATGACACTTCTCACTTGCTCATGGTGCTGTTTCCCCAGACTTCTTTATCAGGGCTGAAATCTCCTCCAGGCTGGGCTCTGATAATCTCAAAGGCATCAAGGAGATGCAGCAGGAATCCCCAAGCCCAGGCTGGCAGCAGAGGGGGAAACTCCAGAGCCCTGTGAGTCACTGCACCATCACAGGGGTGGTTTCCACCGCAGGTCAAAATTAAGCCAGGACTGGGAGTGCCCAAACAAAACCAGTGCTGGGCCTGGCAAGGTTAGACCTGGCCAAGCCACACAGTGCTGTGGTGGCAGGAAGGTGATAAGGGAACACCTCACACAGAGTGGCCACACCAGATCTGCTGCTGCTGCTGCTGCAGACTGGCTGGAGACACCTCGACAGCGCTGGGGGTGTGACCTGCAGAAATCCTCTCCTTGTCCACATATCTGTCCATCCATCCCTCCATCCATCCCTCCATCCATCCCTCCATCCATCCCTCCATCCATCCCTCCATCCATCCCTCCATCCATCCCTCCATCCACCCCTTCCTTCAGCCTATTACAATCTGTCTGCAGGCAGGGCAGTGTAAATCCATGTACAGCAGGCTCTAACTCTCCAGAAAACATCCTGCAGAACCTCACTTCCATCCCACAGCGCTACCCAAATATTTTAATTTCCACAGGGGGCTCAGATCAGCCTTTTCTGTTACTCGGCTTAAATCCATTTACAAATGCTTGAAGAGCTAAATTATTAAAGCTGAATTTGTGCTTTATTTGGACACAACAGTTGCACAGGCTTCAAGGCAGAGATTTGAATTCCACACTTTTGATGTCTAATCCTTCTGTCTTCACCAGATGCCTTCAAGGTTACACAGCCCATGTGGGCAATTTACCTTCATATTACACTGGAATCATTGCTTGTTTTAAATATGCAGCTAAAATATCCACTCACTTCTGCTGAACTTTGTGCATCTCAGCTGCGATATCAGATGAGCACCAAATATTACATTTATACATTATTTCAACACAACACAAGGACTGCTCATGAGATAAACAGAGAAAAGGAATTCTATGGATAATGTCCAACGTATCAGTATTTAATATATGTAATTATAACCACGGGCAGCTGGCATTGCTTGGAGTTTAGCTGCTTAATCATTCCTTAGGAAGAGTTTATAAACACTGAATAGTCACATACCATATCAGTTTGTATTTCTAAGGAAGGAACTCCACATTTTTTCACATTGGTGTGGCATTTGGAAAACTTCTGACATGCACCATCAAAATGTGATGCAATTCTGTATTTTCCAAAATTCCTTAATGCTGTTGCAGCTTTACTTAGAACAGCCACACCCAGAGAGAATCACATCAATTTACATTTCTGAATGTAAAATTTACTATAATTACATGGCACATAGAATTTTTTTTATAAAATTTAAGCTTCATGTGTTCTGTTTCATGGGCAACTGAAGAGTGTAACATGATTTAAAAACAAGAGCTGTGCTCATGCTTCCCTGACCACCTGACCAGCTTTCCTGCAGTTTAACAACACGGACACATCTCTATATTTCCTTTTATTATTATCTTCAACTCCATTCTCCCAAGAGATCCTCCCACAACATTACTGTCCTGAACATTTTAAAAATGTTTTGTGTGCAGGGCAATCACACAAATTGTTGAACCAAAGTTCCACTGGTTTCAGTTCTGTGTCCCATTTAAAACTCCTGTGGTTTTAATTTAATGAATTCCTGAAGGCCTCTCACTCCTCAGATATGAAACCCCATTATTCACAACATGCAGAGCACACAGCCCAGCAACCTGAGGCTCCAAATGAGCTGTTTTAATGAGTGAAAGGCTGAAAGCTCAGGGTTTTTAGCTGCCTAATGACTTTGTCTGCCTTTCCCCATCCTGAAGCCAGGAATTACAAAGCATCCCTAGACTCAAATCCCAATTTTGGCCCAATTTACAGTTTTCAAGCTCACAGATTTGATACTGCACTGCCTGAGTATGAATGCTACAAGTACATCATAATTTGTACTCGAATTTTGAGATGAGTTCTGATGAGAAGCCATCAAAAACCAATTATGAGTCTTCCATTAATTTTACTTCACCACCTGGAAACCAAGAACTGCTCTGTAACCATAATGGATGTTAAAAGAGACAATCATCACCAAAACTCTATCTTTAAGGACAGATTTTTTAAAAAAATAAAATCGAAACTAGCCAGCAGACATCTGAAACCCCAGAATCTCTATTTGTGACCAAATCAGTAATTTAATCCTTAATACTGACAGAAAAGGGATATAAAAGTACAAGTTACCTCATAACATAAAATTCTCAATATTTTATACTATTTCAAACCAACCTTACATAATGAAAGATACATTTTTTTTTTTAATCTTAGGGGTTACCAACTCTCAAAGCACCCAGAAAACTCAAAAATTAACACTGAAGACAGGCTTTAAGCTCTGGGCAAATCAGACCCCTCCTTTTCCACTGCAAATTTTCCTGCTAAGCCTTAAACACCCCCAGAAAAAGCAAACTGTTTACAGAAGTAAGTAGTATCATCCTCTTTGCCAACACTTAGGAAAAACAGGGGGGGAAAAAAAGAATGGAGGAAAGATTAAGCTTAGGAACAGTAACTCTGGCAGAGTGTAAAACCTTCAGCAATGCACACTTCAGCACTCACATTATCTAAATAAAACTGGGAGACTTGCACGCTGCCTCTGAGGTCAACAGCTCTGAGTGTGCCAAAAATAGAAGCTGTGACTAGAAATGACATGGAGCAAGAGATCATTTGAAAGGTCTGCCTAATCTCTGTCTGTCTACCAATAATATTTTGATATCTCTCTCAAGAAAGGGGTAACTTTATAAAAGAAAATAACTTTGGAAGCATGCACGTGTGCAGGTTGGTATTACTATCTTTTTTTAGACATATACATATGAACATATGTTTATATCCATGTAGTAAATTTTGATTCTGGTTATTTTTCAGTTCGTTTATACATTTATTATGAACAAAAGAGCTTGTAAAGATTTATCTTTGTTTTCTAAAGTAACAGCTACTGGAATCTCAGAGAAATCAACAGCAAGTGCATCTCTGGAGTAAATAAAATCCATTATTATGGTCTTGTTACAAATTCCCAATCTTTTAATTGCCCAAATTTACATCTGGATATTCAGGTTTACTTCAAAGTTATCTACCAGGTATCAACAGGGTTGGGAGCAGTAGCTCAGCTCAGCACATCCCTGACCACCCCATGATCCAAGCCTGGAATATCTTTTCATGCAGAGAAGATGCACTGTGATGTTGCATAAAAAATGGGAAGCAACTCCATCAACTCCATAAACATTTGTGTGGGCACCATCCAGCTGCCCATGATCCACTGCACTTGGTTTCCCAGAAAAACAACAAGTCCACAGCTCACCTCAGCAACTTTGGGAGGGACCCCATCACCAAGAACTTCCCTGATGAAGCACTGCTGGGTCATATAACAGGAGAGGCCACAAGTTCTCTTGAAAGCATCTTTGAGTCGCTTCAGTTCTATGTCTGTAACTGAGAACAGAGGAAAGGAAAAAAAGATTCAGTCAATAAAGATGTTACAGAAAGGTAATAGCTTAAGGAATCTCAAAATCTTCCCCTCCTTACATTTACATTTACAATAAAAAGACACGAAGAAATTAAACGCATGATTTCCCCTGAAGAGTGGGGAAATGTGACTGGAGAAAATGAGATCTAATAATCTAATCTTGCTTGCAAAGAGAGAAGGGAAGCAGACCTCCAGTTACCATCACTGTGAACAACAGCTCACTGCCTAAGTTTTCTGACTACAATAGAGGATTGTAATTTGTTCTAAATTCAGCCCCATTCTTATCACACAAAGGAAAATAAGGCAGCTTTATGATCAATTTTGCATTGCATGTAAGCCAGAGAAATTATCTGCAACCAGCGGTGGTGAATATTACTAAGAGCAGCTCCAACAGCATCTTTCAGGCAGTTTCATCTATTAACCAGTCTGCTTTTCTGAATTAAAACAAATAAAATACTTCACCACCACTACAAGTTCATGGGACGGTGCAGTGAGGTGTGATTTAATAGGAATAAAATGTTGGACTACACGTAATTCTTCACCCAAGATTCCCTTGCACATCCAAAATCTGCTTGCCAGCTACACCTGTTCAAGCTTGTTCACAACTGTAAAGGTGGAAAATGTGATGACATCCTGCTCATCCTGGCCTGGGAGCTCCCTGGAAAGCAGTGCTGCCTTCAGATTTTACAAGCACAAAGCAACTTTCTAAGAAAGTGTTGAAGAAGGGAAGGATCTCGTGGAACCAAACAAGCCCTGTGTCCAAAGCCAAGCTGCAGGGAATGGCACAGGATGCCCTGGAAGTTCCTGGGTGGTGCTGAAGGAGTATTTGCCACCCAGAAGCCCAGAGAAATGATGCTGCACATGGGAGCTGTGTCACTGTATTTATAGCAAGGCATTTTCCTTACCCTGCTATCACAAGCCAGACAGAAACAACACTGCCATGGCCAAAGGCTCGTCGAGCTTTTTGTCAGCCAAAATAAAACAGAGCACTTGAGGGCTTAATCCAGCACTCAGTAAAACTTCTGCTTTTCAGTTAATTCATTCATCAAAAGCAAAAATCAATCCTTAAAAGTAAATCACATTAAAACATTCCTCTCTAATTTTAATCCGAGTCAACGCTGAAACAGATCTTGGCTCCACTTAGCAATTGTGTGTAAAAACAGAAATTGGGTTATGTTTCCCCATAAATTTTATTACAGATTCTGGGTACTTCTGGCCATAAAGAAAAAAGAAAACCACCAAAGTATCTAAGGGATAAACCTCAAGTGTGACCCACACAGCACCAGAGCTATCAATTAGCACAGTGGTGATTATCATTATCACATATCTTGTTTTACTAAAACGAGCCTGCTTTAATTACATGGCAGAAGAATGTTGGTCTCACACTGTTACCTGGCTTGCAAGCAGTTTAAATTCCATTATTTCATATTAACATCTACCCAGAGTCACCGTGTGTCTTACCAGGTGATGTTTTAATGAACACTCAAACAGGGAGGAAATGAAGAGAAGTGCTTCACCTCCTCTCACCTTCAAGCACAACGTCACTACAGCAAATCTGCAGCCAGCAGGGACAGCTCCCCACATTTAATGAGGGTTGGGATTGCTCAGGGAACATGCATAGGGGAAGCTACTGGCTTTGTAATTCTGGCAAAGCAAAGCAAATAACCTGGATCCGAGACTAAATCCAACAGCAGTTCTTGGAGGAAAATATTCTCATTTATTGCAGTTTTTAAATACCTACACTTACACACGTATTTTTAACAAAAATAGACTCTGTGTTCTGGTTTTTTCTCCCCCTCTGCTAATTTTTTGATCTCCTCACCATTTAATCCAATCTGGTTTGGGGTTATTCGGCAAAGAAGTTTCTATACAAACAAAGGACTTGTTAAGCTGATGCTTACAGCACCCATGACTGCCCAGTGTGCACTCCAGGCAGTGCTCAGAGTGGGAAAATCCCATATAAATGTATCTCCCATGACCCATGGGAGTGACTGGCATGCCAGTCAAGGTGAGGAGAAGGTTGGGAACAAGACTTGTCAAGCAATACTCCCAAGACCTTCAAAAAGAACCACACTATCAGTGTATTTAACAGGCATGATAAGTTGATACTGCCAGTCCATGACACATTTCAAAAGCAAGTTATTATAGCCAGAGCCCACTCAGTATTATTGTTTGCAGGCAGAAACTACAAAAAAGGTCATGGAATAACAGGAAAGGTAATTACTTCCATTCCTTCCCCAGGAGCCATTAAAATGACTGATGCTGGCCATTTAAAATCATCTGCAAAGCTCTGTAAAGATAAGTTCATTAGACATTTAGATCCATGCACATGAAAGTACAACTGAAATGAGCAGCGTATAAATCAAAGATATTATCAATGTTTACTAACGAGTCTGGAAGGCAAAATACTTGAATACAAAATCCCAACACCAAAGCACCAATTACTCAACAGAGATAGAACACGATGGCGTGTTGAGAGGAAATAAAACTAAGTCTTCAATTATTAAAGGAACATTTCTAGAAGCAATACATCTATTACTATAATAATATTAGAAATTAGAACACTCCCATCCCCAGAAGCTGCCTTTTTTCTCTCAATTCCACAAGCCCAACACAGGAAGCATCACAGAACACAGAGGGCGTTTTCATCCTGCCTTTAGACACCAGTGTAGTTGACAAACCTGTTTCCTACACTGACTACAGTTCTTTCATTTGAAAGATTCACTTTTTCCAAAGGCACAGACTCCCCAAACACTTCCAGGAGCCAGTTGTCTCCAAACACCTCTGAGAAGAGCATTCACAAGCTGCTGTCATTAGACACATGAGACAGACACTACACCAAGGGGTGCACCCTTGTTGTATTCACAGCCTGACAGGGAAAAAACAGGCACTGACAACTTCCCAGGATAAGTTCATGGCAGTGAACACAGCAAAAATCATCTTTACATCCCACCTGCCAATAACAGGTGGCACAACCTCAATATTGCTGCAGGGAAAGCGACTCAATTGGCACTGCACATTTAATTCTTTACAGCTTGAGACCACATAAGCGACCTTTTGACTGTAAGGTTGATTCAAGGTAACAAAACCAAGTTTCACTAATTAGAAATTGTGTGATAATTCTTTAAAAAATCCCAATCTATGCCCACTTCCAAAAACCACCAACGAAACAAAGCCCCAGACTGTCAGTGTGTCTGTGCTAACTTTGCTAACACAAACCTCCTGTGCCACCTCAGCTGGAGGGTTTCCAGGAAAGCTGCAGACAGTTTAACAGAGATTAGTGCTGCATCCAACTCTCCAGGGAATATTCCAGCTCCAGTTTGTTTAATAAAGTTTAAATGAAACCACGCAACCTCAGCTAAAAATGTCACCCAGCTTAAAGTAATTGTAACAAACCTTCAGCTCACCAGCCGCCGAGGGTATTTTTAGTTTCCTTGTGTTACTTAAACTTCAGGCTGTTTATATGGGTGTACTACTCCACATTTTTGTTTTAATTCCCATCTCTCCAGGTAATGAAATGTGGAGTGTCTCCCAAAACTGGCCCGTGCTGGAAACCACCTGCTTCTCTCTGCCTTCACTCCGTGTATTTATCACCAAATCACCCTCGAGTTTTCCTTTTGGACTAAAACTGTACCTGAAGCTCAGATTATGCAAGTCCAACTTTAGACTTAAACCTTGTTTTGCCACCCCTATAAAATTATTTAAACTAAGCTGGAGGAAATCAACCCTTCCAGTGGAGTTTTGCAAGTTTCGCAGCCACGTTCTCCATTCATTTTAGAATCTCTTTTCACTTGAGACACTTTCTTTTCACATCCTGTAGCTCTAATCCCACCCCCACCTACTTGATTTTTATCTGGGAAGGTTCTAAAACCTTCCGTGTGGACAATGTATGGTTTGGGGTATGGCCCCAACTCTGTCCTCTCCAAAGATTACACTGAAAGGACAATTTTAGACAACAAAACCTGGGCAGCAAATATCTGCCTCAGCAAAAGCTGCTCTGCTGTTACCAGGCTGCTAGTGAAAATTATTAAGAGTCATCATAAAAATATAACTTCATGACTAAATACACATAATATTGATATTTCTGCTTCTTCACGTCCTGTTTTGGAAAAAGAGAGAGAAGAAAATTGTTACATCAGAGCCAATTCCTCACTAATCAAAGCACCTGCACTGTGTTCTGTGATACTTCCTTAGAGGCCGCTGAATCTGAGCTAAGGTTTGCAAAAATTACCTCAATAAAGTGTTTTAGTCAAACACTAAGAAGGAACTTAAAACCTTCCTTAAGCATACATATTTTTGATGATGTAACTATTGAATATAAGGAATATAAGAAGTGCCACACACTACAGTCTCTGCTTAAAGGTTAAAAGAAATGGTTGGTCAAGCCTAGTGGATTTATTACAGTTTAAATAAAAATTACTATACACCTTACCTGTGATACATGCATCAAGAGCAAACACAATAAATGTATTTTAAATTTCTATTTCTTTTTTTTTTGCAGTCAGACTAGCCACAAAAACACCTTCCCTTACAATGCTTTTCCCCCATCCTTCAAAATTGAAGCACACTGATGTAAAATGCTGAGAAATACAGGATGAGACCCAAACCACAGCTTTCTAAAGCAGCCACTTGTCTGATGGAGCAAAGGTGAAGAATAAAAGCATTTGAACTCTTAATACTGCCTGAGACATCCAGGCAAGAGACACTTAACCTCTCCATGTCTTCTCTCAGCACTAAAATGGATATAAATTCCAGCCTGCATCAGACAGATGTGTGATAAATGAGCTAAGATACTGTGTAAAAGCACTACAAGCTACTACTGAAAAGCTGATTTAATCAGTGAAAAGGGCAGAATTCCAAGTGTTTAACTGAGGGAAGGTGGAATTAATCTGTCCTGGCTTCTATAAACTGACCAATTAACATCAGGTAGAACTAATTGGACACGGAAACACCTCCGGAATCACAAAAGCTCCATGCAAATCATCACTGCCATTAGGAGGAGTAGCAGTAACCACAACCAAAAAGCTGATTTCTGTCTCAAAAGCCTGAAATACTCAATTTGACTACATGAAAAGAAAGGATTTATTCTGGTTCACAGGTTCCCAGCACAAAACCCAAACCAGCCCAAGCAAGGGAGAAAACCACGATGTATCGACAGTGCTGAAAATCAAAACAGGAAACAAAGTCTTGCATAAGCAGGAAGAGAAAACACAGGATAAAAAGGTGAGGCAAGGTGAAGGGCCAAGAATCTTTTGAGCTTATCTGACTGAAGTACTGGTACTTTACCCCAGAAATGGAAGCATCAAAATGCCCACAATACTCTCCAAACACACCCCCAAAATCTGAATTTCCAATGTCACTACTGGAAGAAAAGCAGCTTGCTAAGTCAGTGCCTCAAAAAACAAAATCCCAGCAGCCCTGCACATCACAAGTACACAAAGCAAGCAGTAATTTGCAACCATCAGCATAACATTGCATTTATTCTTCACTAAAAATAACCAAACCTGAATTCTAATAAAACTGACAACTTGCTCATCCTTCAGAAAGCAAGAAAAAAATCACCTGTCTCAAGTTCTTCCTCACTTCCAGCTCAGGTTTTCATAATTCTAATATTTTGATTTTTAAGTGACAATTTTAGAGGTTCAATATCAAACTCGCAGGGCATATAATTCTCTAACCAGACAATTATCTTCCCTGTAATCACTTGCTCAATATTTCCCTTAGGAATCTTCATCCTAGTTATACATGGAAATTTTATTACTTTTTTCATTAGTCTTTATTGTGACTTAATGGCTGTGGTTATGAAGTTGTCAAGAACCAAAGCAATTACTAAAAAGCTTCAAAGAGGTAAAATGTGCAAGTGAAAGTAAAGTGTGTTTGGGAACAACCCCAAATTGGAGGAACCAACTGCAAGACACAATTGAGATAAATGAGCCAGCTATGACTAAAAAGTCAACCTCCACACCCACACACTCCTGCTAAAAAGGAATCCACTTGGGAATATTTTGGGAGAAAACACAGACAAAAAATTCCTGCCTTCCCTAATAGAAAAATGAACCCTCTCTTAAGGAATCTTTCATAACTGGAATATCAGAAATGGCACCACTCAATTTACACAGGGCACCTCCATGAAGGCTTCACAGTCTTTAACACATTTACCAATAACAGGAATTTAAGGATAACAACACCACGGTGTGGGTATTTTAAAAAAATGAAATTATTCAATCCAGCTGTACTTTTTCCTCCCATCTATTCTTTGCTTTTGGTAGCAGTGGCTCATCCTGTGGATAAAGCTTTCCCTGGTTCTATCAGACCTTTCCCTAATGCATATCAAAGGTTTAACATCTCTGTGCAGGGAGTGGAAGGAGATTTAGTCAGTACAATAGGATTTGCCAATTTTCTGTAACATGAATACTTAGCATTTATGTGATGCTTTTAATCTTCAAAGAGCTTACCCCTCACAGGCCCCATCCCCAAAAGAACACCAGCATTCCCAGCCTGTTTTATCCCTCTCTATCTACATCAGGGCACGTTGCTGTTTGGATTAACTCTCCCAGTAAGCCCAGTGTGGAGGGGAACTGGTACATAACAGCCAGTGAAATAATAATAATAATAACAGTGAAATAATCCTCCCACCATCTGAGCATGGAAATCTTATTGGCTGTATTTTAGATCCTCAGGAATTAAAGGAGCTCCTTGGTTCAACCCTGTGAGCCACGGGATAAACCTGAAAGAACCTGAAAATTCACAAAACTTAGCCGATCAGCAAAATCAACTTTTGCCATTTTTGTAACTGCAAATTTAAGCAGAATAAACTGTAATATTAGGGACAAAGTGATTCCTGTTATGAAGTAAAGAATTGATAAACTCAGCAATTCCTAGCCATGGTTCATCCCAGGATGTCACCTTCCCCACCCATGGGCCCCTGTCCTCTGCTGGCTGGGAAAAGGGGCAAAAGGGGGACAAGTTTTAAATGGTTTAAACAGAGCACAAACCACCTTGAGCAGCAGCACTGAGAGCCCTGAACTCCCCTCCAAAAGACAACATGGACTAAAAAATAATCAGGAGTCTGGGATGCCCATCTTCACCTGAGTTCCTTATCTTCTCCTTCTTTAACTTGCTTTCCCTTTCCACTGCTATTTTCCTCTGATGCACCTTCATAGTTGTGGTTTGTCCATGATTTCCCAGGTGAATGTTTCAGCTCCCAATCTTTCAGCATTTAGAACTAATATTTAGTCCTGTTTAGGTTAGAAACTAAACTCTGCTCTTCTGAGCTGTCCCTTCATCAGTTTTGCTGATGAACAATACAAAACTGAAAGTTTGTGTTGTTATAAGTGAGCAGAGCAGCTTCTGTCACAATTCAAAAAAGCTGCTTCTGCTTTATTACCACCACAAAAATCATCTAGACATTTATGCTTGTTAAGATTCACAAAATTACAATATATAACTCATTTCCAAGAAATAAACACCCTGTTAAAATGAAAGGCAAGTGCCAACTCTGTAAATGCAAACACCACATAAGGACTGTGCTACAAAATAAATTGTAATATAACAAATATTTTATATCCTGTCTCCCAAGAGTGCCAACGATACTAAATGCAGCTGTAATACAAATTGCTCTTTAAATAAAAAATAGAGTCTAAGCCTGAAAGTTAAACACAAGCTACTTCTGCATAGGAAGGCAGAGTTTCCTCTCACCTTCAGTGAGGATGAGAGGCAAGGCAGAAGTTCTAATTTGGGATTGCTGGTATAGTTTTGATCAAATATTCACTCCAGTGTTGGCCTCTGGCAGCTAAAAGAGCCAACTCTAGTAAAGCACAGTACTTACATACTTGACACGAATAATAAAAGATTCAGCTAATATTTATACATTGCTACATCTTAATTTCTAAAGTCAGAGGAAAAATATGACTCACTTGCAAGTCAAGTGTTCTGGCATGAACACTCCACACGTGTGTTTTCATACGGCCAGCAAAAGGCTCTCTGCTTCCAGCCTTCCTATTCCCAACTCTTGGGGACACATCTGTCCAAAATATAATCTCAAACTCAGATGTAAAGGGAATATTGTAGTGTCAGGTCCCAAATTTCTGTCTCCTGTCGCACTGTTACAAGCACGTAATGACAAGTTTGCTACGCAAGCTGTGAATGGCTGAAAAATACCAGCAGAATCACAAATACAGACATTGGACTAGGGAGTGAAGAAATAAAATTAAAATCACCATGTGCTTAGTTCTGGGACCTCGTTACATGTTTGGTAGAACACCAAGAACTGAATCAGAGCTTTATTTTCTAACAGACAATAGCAAACAATCAGCATTACTATTTCCAAACTCCATTTCCACTGCTGCATCCCCTGTCAAGAGCATTCTCAGTATCCCAGGACTCATATTTAGGATTCTCCTGAAAGATGCCCTACTAGTTCTACATTACAGAATTCCTCACTGAAGATATTCAGCATTAGATTATTTTTAAGGCCCTCCACTGGGAAGGATGAAACAGCATATTTAGACCCACCCAGGAACAGCTGCATGGGAAAGCAGCTCCCAGTCATTCCAGTGCCACCGAGCAGCTCGGATGGATGGGATGACTCCAATTCCAGAGATTCATATCAACACACTGCCCATTGTTTCACAGAAACAGAAAAGGTATCAGAACGACTTCACACCAAAGAGCCCCAGTGCCCTGAACAGAGGCAGCAGCTGGAATCTCTCCCTGAATCCCTGAAGAGACTCACAAGATATCCTCAAGGACATCACAGTCTCTATTAGCAGCAGTACATTTACATAATAAATTATGAACGTTTTATGATGCTATATTTATCAAATATTTTCTATTCTGCTTTTTAACCTCTATCCCTGTAACACTCTGGCCTCTGCAGATATTTATGCCGTGTTCTGCACTGGAATTAGTGCATGTTGTAGTTCCTTCCTCCTCTGCCCTATCAATGCTGCAATCTACTCATTATTTAAAGAATAACATTAGTTCTCACAACAGTTTACACCACAATTCTTTAACCAAGGTGCTCAGAAGACAATGCTGAATTGCAAGTAACAAAAAAAGTGGGGAATTTATTAATGGCAAAAAGATCAATTATAATTGTTTAGGCAAAGACAAATCATGTTGTTAGCTGCAGGATTGGGAAACAGGGACCAAAACATTCTCACATCACTCTTCCACTGATAACAATCCTCTCTAAGATCCTGACACAGACCCTGACTGCACCAACTGCTCATTCATCCTAAAGCACTGCTGCTTCAGCTGTACAAAGTGCAAATCCACTTTTTCAATTTTTAAACTAAAATCCAGGATTTAACTGTATCACATCACGAGGGAAAACGTGCCAGAAATCTTGACAAGACTAGGAAATTTCCAGAGTTAGATTTTGTTTCTGGATAACACCTAACAGCTAGAAACAGGGATTGAAAAGAAGTGCTTCTTCAGCCCAAAATACATTCATGATGCCACATTCAAGTTCATTTTTAGAACAAATTCAATCTGCAAAACTCAAGTTCTCATAATTACTATCCCAATACTTTCAGTTCTTTTTCCCCCCACATCCACAGACTTATTCAATCTGGTACTTCCTGTTCTGTTTAGGGCTCTGTGTTTCTTCCACTTTTTTATTTCATTCAAGGTCTCAGAATTTTAAAAGAACACATTTTGCAAACTAATGGAGTAAAATTAATCATTTGAAATAATCCCAGCATCTGAAGGGAGCTTACAAGGAAGCTGGAGGACCCTTCATCAGAACTGCAGAGGTAGCAATGGGTTCAAATGGAAAGAGGGCAAGCTTAGATCACACAGAAATTCCTGTTAAAATATTTCAGCTCAGGAGTCTGTCACAAACCCTGAGCACTGCCATTGTCATCATATTTGAGATAAGGAACATCCATTCAGAACACAAAAGAAACATCAGCATCCATTCTATATTAAATACTTAACATGAAATTAAACTGTGAGTGGATGACAACTGAAAGACCGGCTAACAAGACAGATACAATGGGTATAAAATCACTGGTTTTGAGGAGGAATTCCAAAAGGCTTGTAGTAGGTTTTATTTTGAAAGGATGAAGCCTATATTTTTATCCAGAATGCAATTATCTCTTATTTTGGCCCAGTGACATTGCCTCTCATAGCTTGTGGGCCCAATTCAGACTCTAAACCAAGTGAAACAGCTTCAAAGGATTTGGACATTAAAAAAAAAAATCATCAAAATAAGTGTTAGAGATTCCTTTAGCCTTTGTAGCTGCTGCTGGAAGCGGTGCCTGGCTCAGAGCAGCTCCCACTGCCTGGCCCTGTGGCTGCAGAGCCTGACCAGAAGGAAGTCAGATCTCTTTTTAAGGTACAGACTGTCTCCGTGACTATTTAAAACCACTCTAAAAGTCAGAACTGCAGTGTCTGACAAAGCCAGACATTATTTCTGCCCATCTCAGTGTTTCCCATCACGAGGGAAGGGTGGCCCTGCTGGTTCCAAGAGCATCCCCATCCCAGGAACTCCGGTTTGCAGAGAACTCCTCCTTGGTGGGCACATGTGCAGTTTATTAACACCACCATTAATACCTTATTTTGCCCCAAACACACCCATGGAAAGCACAGGTCACCTCTAAATCACATTTCCATGGGATGGGAACTTGTCCTGGGTTGTGACAGGTTAAAAGGAGGATTTGAACACCGTGGAACACAGGGCATGTCACTCGATCTGCCAAGTCACCCTACCTGTGACAGCTGATCACTCCAGGGGAGGCAATGATTCAGGGAGGAACTATTTCAGGGCTTGCACCAGTCCTACATTAAGTAACATTAATACAGTGGGAAATAAACCCTGGTCACTACAAACTGCCCGATTACGCCTTGGCCAAACCTTTCTCAGCCTCTTTTACACCAAATAAGGGCCTTGTAGCAAGTGCCACCATATTTTTACAGGAATAATGGTTTTGTTAAACTATTAGATTATTTAACCAAGAATCTCACATCTCTAGAACTTAGGCACATGTCAGAAGAACACTAAAATAATTAAGGAATTTTCTTTAATTGGCATTCTAATGAATGAATTAATGGGCTACGCAGAAAAATTCTGGTTGATAATTTCCATCAGTTTTAAAGCAGTTTTGGTGAACTACTACAAAACTCATAAGCAGACACAAAATGTGTCAAACCAAGATCTGAACTCACGTTTATAGCCATTACAAATCAGAAATGCAGAAGAGCTTTTACACCAGTTTAATAAAGCAGCATTTCAAAGTGATGCACTTTCCAAACACGCCCCACCTGCAGGGACCATGCCAGCCCTGCTCAACTAAACACAACCCCATAAAAAACCCCACTTCTCAGAGGTGTTAAAATTCATTATGGAAAAAAGAAATGCCAACTACTATTACACAGCTGAGCTGGAAACACTAAAGCTACACAGCCTATGAGATATGGAGCCATCACTAACAAAAATTAAGGTGTCCCTGAGGAAATCACAAAGGAAAATGTGCATTAGGGTTTTGCCACTCTTTAGGCAAGCAGAGAATTTTATTCCAGTAAATGCTAGCAATAATCCAGCATTCAAAGTTTGGTGAATTAGGCCCTTTCAAACTCTTAGGCAGAATCTACCTTAATGGATTTTTCTTCTACATTCATCTTTGCCCAAAGGCTTCATTGTCTCATTATGTAAATGACCTTTTCATATGAAAATTAAATGTTAAAGATGCTTTTTTGTAGTTCTTCAATACTGCAAATATCACATGGACATTCACAATAATTCAGACTAAGTATAACTTATAGAAAAAGCACCTGCTTCAAGGAATGGAACAAATTAAGAAATAACTTGTTTTTAAATGACTAAAAACTGAAAGTCTTAATTAGAATTAACCCACAGAACTTTCTTTTCTATACAGAAACTCAAACTAGGAAACCATCAGGAAAAGAAGAGCCCTAAAAACCCCAGCTGGGCAGTTCTGGTTTACATCAGGCTTGGAAATAACTGAAGTCAGCGGACAGAAACAATTCTGCTATTTGAAAATGCAACACTTGTCCTACCCCTCCTCCATCAGCTTTCTGTATGCTCACAGCATTTGGGACTTCTTCTTGGACCAAAACAGAGCAGGATTATTTTAATAATAGTTAATAACTAAGTCATGCAGATGTCCTAAGAGCTCAAGACTCATTAGACCTCCCCATATACCAAATTATTTATACCACTGTATGAACTCACAACTTAACCAAAGGTACACTCAGTTTCCAGAAGACAGTGACACTTTTTGAATGACAGATATTAGTAACATCTGGTTTTTTAAATACAGAAAAATCCTAACCAGTCCCACCTCAAAGCAGGAGTAGTACAATAATCTTAATTTACAGAATTCAGTAGACACTTCATGCCTCACCTCATCACACTACTTGGTAATGCTACGTTCCTTTTCATTCTCACAAGGCTTGTCATCCCTTCAGAGGCCCATTTTTTAAATCTGATTTCATTTTCTTGAGTACTAAAGAACTGAATGCCTTACTTATTTTATGAAAGGAGACAGTGGGCCGAGTTCCCTTGAGCAGAGGAAAGGGGTGAGGGTTGTTTTACTCATTCCTGCCATAGTGCCAGCAGCCAGAAAGCCTGAGACTGTTACAAGTCAAGTAAACAGGATTCAAAGTAGTCCCCTCTTATTTTTTTTTCTTTCACATTTCATTAGAGATGCTTCATCTCACACTGAACAACTTCCTAGTTTCTATTTTTGTCTTTTTTTTCCTTTGTAGGACACTGTCAGGTAGATTTAGGACTTCATCAAAACAAGGCTTTACAAAATTCAAGTTGAACAGAAATATTTTATACAATCTATCAGGTTGGAAAGTATCTCAGGAGGTCATTTGGTTCACCCTTGTGCTTGAAACTGGGTCAAGGCTGAACTCAAACCAGCTTCCGGAGGGTTTTGTCCAGGCAGAGCTTGGAAACCTCTAAGGATGAAAGTTCAACAACTTTCTTTGGGCATGTATATTAAAAAAAAAAAAAAGGGCTTGATGTTACAGGAGGAAAAACTATAAACTGATTAGAAACCATGAAAATAACTGATGTCATTGATTAAAATACAAGAAATAAAGCTCAGTTTTATGACCCAGGAGATATATAGGCATATAATCTATAATCCAAATAAATGTTTTTAGGACTCAGTTTTAGTCTATATCAAGATAAGAAAACATATTATACATCGTGTAATGCCTGATAGTGGTCTTTTCACTTATATCAAGATATTTAACACTCAAAATGAGGATTTGTTCAGCTTATCCTGTGACCTCCAGCCCCAGGGCTGGAATGATATCTGTTTAAACTCCCCTGGCAGCTTTCCTGACTGCTTTGATCGGAATCTCCAGTAACACGCTGACAGGACAAAACTGCAGCTAATATTGTGAGCCTGCTCATATTTAGAGACATGATTCACCTGAGAAGTGAGAAACCAGAGGATTCCCAGCATTTACTGAATCATAATTCAACTTTTGGAGGGTTTTTTCCTTCAAGATGATCAACTTTTTCTTATTTATGAAACATCTACATTCTTAAATCCTCTTTTCTCAGACTTGCATCACTCTCTGCACATCCAACATTTGAGCAATCACCAAGTTTCTGCTGTGTTTGGGAACCTTCTGAGAATTTCTAAAAACCTACTAAAAGGATGCAATCATCTCCCACAGAACCACAGCACTCCCAGAAGCCTAAGCAGGAGGCAATATTTACCCCTAATTTGTAAGTTTTCAAGTGGTATTTCGTAAAGAGCCTCTAAAGACCACAAAAGGTATCTCAGAAAAGGAAACTTACCGTTAGCGAAGTTTACTACACCAATGTTCCTCGTTTCCAATAGGAAATAACTTGGGTAGTTCTAAGCAAGAGGATGAAACCCCCTGAGTTCACTTCTCTAAACTTGGAACCTGAGGTAAAGGAGAAAGTGGTGGCTGCAGTTTAGCAGCTGAAGAACTACAGATTAAAACCCAACTCTCTTCCAACAGATCAAGTGCAGCTGCAGGGAGAAGGATTTGGGGCTGCTGGTGCGTGAGAGGACGCACATGTCCTGTGTCCTGGGCTGATCCCAGAGCGTGGGCAGCAGGAAAGGGGGGATTCTGCCCCTCTGCCCTCTCAGGTGAGATCCCACCTGCAGAGCTGCCTCCACCCTGAGGTGCAACTCCAGAAGGACTTGGAGCTGCTGGAGTCCAGAGGAGGCAGCGGGATGATCAGAGGGATGGAGCAGCTCTGCTGGGAGGAAAGGTTGAGGGAATTGGGGTTGTTCAGCCTGGAGAAGAAAAGCTTTGGGGTGACCTAATTGCAGCCCTCCAGTACCTGAAGGAGCTGATAAGAAACACGGAGAGAGACTTCTTACAAGGGCCTGGAGTGTCAGGACAAGGGGGAATGGTTTCCCACTGACAGAGAGTGGGCTTATACCGAATATGAGGAAGAAATTCCTCCCTGTGAGGGTGGGGAGGCCCTGGCACAGGTTGCCCAGAGAAGCTGTGGCTTCCCCATCCCTGGAAGTGTCCGAGGCCAGGTTGGAGAAACCTGGGATAGTGGAAGGTGTCCATGGCAGGGGGGTGGAACAAGATCATCTTTGAGGCCCCTTCCAACCCAAACCACTCTATGATTCTAAGAAGCATCTTCTCATCAGCTCATGGAAGTTTCAGTGGAATTCCCCAAGTCACTCCTGCCTTGTAGTACACGTTCAGCAGAGACTACCGAGGTGCCCTCCCAAAACAAGCACCACAACTGAATGCCAGAGTTGTGAAATAATTACTGCTCTGTGCATTTGAGCGGCCACTTGCAGCTCTGCAGCTTTATAAACAGGAAGTGTGAAGCTCTGCATTCATACCTGCTTTCATCATATGACAGAGGCCTGAAGCCATCAAATACTGGCTGACATAACAAGCCTCGCTGTAGAATCTAGACTGTCTCCACAGCGGATTCTATTCATTCTGATAGCTAAAAAAAAGGCTAAGAGACTTCCAGGCATTTTCACCACATGCCTCTGAAACTCAAGGCTCAGAAAGACGCAGGTTTATACCCTTAGAAAACAACATATCCTGAAGAACCTTCACCTCCCTATCGTGATCAAGCTCTGGTTTTCAGATGAGAGAAAATAAAGCAGAACAATCGCCTTCATGGAATATAGAAAGAAGGGGATAAACCACCAAAATGGTTCCCTGATCCTTTTTCCTAAAAAGACATCTGGGATTTTAAAAGTTAATTTCATAATCTGGAGTAATAAAAAGCAGTTTTCCATGGGCTCAAGGGCTGAGTCCATGGGTTTGTCACCAGGCTGAGATCGACAGCCTCAAACAGATGATTATATATTTGCACAAGTTTTCCATCATCCTTTTGTCAGATTTATGACATCTGTTCGCTTGAGGATGTTAATGATCAGACATCAGATCTATTTGCCTTGATTTAAATAAAACAAATGTAGCTATTTTTCAAATTCAATCAAGACACAAAAGGTCATTAGCAAGATTTATCCTCTGCCCATCACACAACATTAGTCATTAGTGGCACACACTAACCAACCTTCCTGTGGATTAGAGCGGGTTTTTGTTACTTTGATGGGCTTGGTGTTCTCCAGTTGGTACCATCTCAGAGACAGACAATCAGGGAAGAAAACTGCCTTCAAAAATCACTATTCCATGAGCTCTCCAGAGGCAAAACCTGTGCAATTGATACACCTGAAAGTTTTGCCTCGCTGTTAGCTGGCATTTTGACTGCATGTACATTTTCCAACAACAGCACTATTTCTGTGCTTTCATTTTGCTCCTTCTCTCAGAGATCACTGTGCACAAGACCAAACACAATGAAATGGATTTATCAGCAATCACTCATTTCTCTAAATTCTGCACTCACTGACCATGCTGATGTTGTGGCAGTTCCCCTTCTTCTACCCTGGACATACGAAACAAAAATTTTACCTTGCTTTGAGCAGAAGGAAAACTCTTCCTTCCTCTCTGGCCCAAATTTGACAGATCCATGACTATTAACTGACATTTCTTTTAAGTGGTTCCCTGACTCAATATTTAGCATAGATAATTTAGCTGGAAATGGCCTGAATTACACCTGCTCTAAGCAGCATTCACAGAAACTTTGACTACAGATTCTACAGTTTCATAATTCACAAGTACATACATAAATTTATGCTCAGTCTACAATTATCCTCTGAAAGTTACTGAAGCAGAACACATTAACAGCCACTGGAAAATACAGTCCTTAGGGATCTGAAATAAACTGGCCATCAATACCATGTAAGCATCTCTTTCCTGGAGAATTCTTATTAAAATATTTCATATACAACAGTGCATACACAGTGCAGGAGCTGCTGTGATGGAGCTAATACAATAGTGATAAAAAGGTCTTCATTTTATAAAGTTTAATCAGCCCAAAGACAGCCCTTTAAGGAACTGGGTGTCAAGACTGGCAGCAGGAGAACTAAAAGATAAGGCAGGCTTTAGAGCACCATCTCACTGGAATAAGGCAAGGCCAGAGCACTCAGACAGCCTGATGGACACAGAGGTAGGAGAAGGGTGGGAAATCAGAGACACTGAAAGGCACCAAAACAAAACACTGACTGACTTGCAGCACTGCCCTAGGAAGCAAATTGCTGTTGGAGCTTAAGTCTAAGAAAAAAGCAACAAGCTCAAGAGCCACAGTACCAGTGCATGCCACCACAAATTTAGTTTGATAAAATAACCGACAATTTTATGCTCAGTTTGGAACAAAGCACTTCTTACTTCACCTCTAATGACCTGCTCAAGAATTCCATCTCCTCACAAAGAATCCATCCTCGGAAGGAGGTCTGTGGGGTCAGGAATAGCTCTTCTCACTTCTCATCTCATACCTTTTCCACAGCAACACTACTTTGTGCCTCTGGCTACTATAAATAAGATGACCACAGCTGGCAAAATTCATAAAAAGAGATGTCTAAAATAGTCTCCCTTGTTTTCCACTGCCAAGCTGCACAGGCAGACACAGATCTCAGGGAGGCTGATGAGACTCCTGTGACCTGCACTGGTGGACACAGGACAACTTCACCATCCCCATCCACAAGGCCACATCACCACAGCGGTGTCAGCTGCCTGTGCCAAGGAGCAGGAAGAAAATAAAACAGCAGGACTATCTCCTGTTCAAGGGTGGAAAAGGCCATCAGCACCAGCCTGCTCTGGCACTTTCATCTCCTTGAACAGAAGTTACATTTTAGCTACAGTTATTTATATTGTGAGCCTTTAACCACAACTCCCCTCACCTTCACAACCTTTGGCTACTACCAAAATGGAATTGCAATAAATGAAATTCCTTAAAAGTCAGCCTCACTGTCCAAAGCTTACAGAAGCAGCGTTTTTCCAGATATTCTGAACAACTGAAATTCAAATTGGTGACTCAAAAATACCATCACAGCATTCTGAATGATCACCACAAGGACAGGTAACCACTACTGATTACTCATGAAGAATTCCCAGTTGAAAAATTTGTACAATATCACCTAACACAAAACTTTCTCGGCATTTAACAACCAGGAAACAACGTTAGAGAAGGTGGATCTAATTGGAGATAAATATATTTGGCTTTCTTTTTTTAATGTTTGCATTTATCCATTATCTCTGTTTGTGTCCACAGAAATGCCACAAGTACCAGCAAGGTTCTGTTGAAGTGAGAATGGTCTAACAAATAATGTTTTGATAACTGGCCTGTTTTATACATACAGTGATTCACTGGTTAAGTAAACAACATAGTTATTTAGCAAAACATCAATTTATAACAGAGTGCCTAAAACAACCTTTCTGGTCTCCTACAGAAAAACAGTATTGAATATCTCATATAGAGAAGAAAAACATCCAAAAAAATAACAAAGAAAAGTAATATATTCACTGCGCAGAAATAATTTCAAATAACTTTTTAAGAAATCAATCTTGCTAATTATGAAGCATCCAGATCAACTTCCTTGATTTTGAAGCAGTGTAAGAGTTTAAATCTAACTTTAAAATTCAAAACACTTGTTTTTTCTCATTTAGGAACTCTGGAATATACAACGTGACCAAATGACTGTATTTTCCACCAAACAGTTTATTTCAAACGCTTCCTGATATATTTAACTTCACACCTCTACCAAGCTGCATTTATAACTCCAGCTCTTCTAAAAATACGTGCACCAAAGCTTTCAAAGACTTCCTATACTTTCACTAGCAGTGAAAATTCTTCAGAGCTGTTATGTTTAAAATCTGTAACGCAAGTGACTCTGAATCATACATTTGTTTCTCCTGCTTGACACTACGTTGCTCCATTTCCTATCTGACATGGCATCCCTCAGAGGCTCCACCAGAAAAAAAAAAATCAAACTAGAAAATATTTAACAAAAACCCCATTTCACATCAATTTGTTTCTCTTTCTGTTAACACGCAGCAGTTCCTCCCAGTTCTCCCTTATCGCTCCTGACATGCCTCTCACATGTTAAGCAGGAATAAAAAGGGCAGCCATAGCTTGGCTTGAGCTTATGAATTTTATCAGGGCTTTAAATATCAAACAGGTGAGCTGCTTTACCTGCACTGCATCACGTGAACGCACAATAGAGCAACAATTATAAACACCTGTCCTCCTGCAAACCATTTACTGCTGAAAATCCCTGTCCCTCTTTGTCCTTGGACTTGGCTATCAGTTCCAGAGCCGGGGAGCTTCCAGGGTGTAGCTTGCTGTCGCCTTGGAGCCCTGCAGCTGCAAGCATTCACCATTCAGCTTGTTTATGTTTTCCCTTCGCTAGTTCCTCTTTAAATTCTCCGGGAGGACCCTAAGCCGGGCTCAAACAGCGACATCAACCCCGAACCACGCACGCCACATCCATCTTTCCATGCGGAGCTGCAGATGCGTGATCCCCGAGCACGGGGAAGTAAACACGAGGAGCGGGAGGGATGGCAGAGCCGGGAGCTGACAGCTCTGTCACACCGGGATGGCAGCGCTTCCCGGTTTATCCAGGCTGCCCGCGAAGAGCCGGCCAGCGACAGGCGAAGGCCGGGCGAAGGCCGGGCCGAGGGCGGCGGGAGGGGACGGCACCGGCGGCGGGGACCGGGCCCTGCCGGGGCCGCGTTAAATAAGGGGAGAGAGATAAATAAATGGATAAGATAGAGAAATAAATAGATAAGATAAATAAATAAATAACGGGTTGGGGGGCGAAAGGTGCGGGGAAGGAGCCCGAGGGAGCGCCCGAACGGCGCGAGTGCCTCCGCGCGGGGTCCGTCATGGTGGTGCCGCCTCACCGCCCGCTGGCGGGGGGCAACCCCCCCGTCCCCGCCAACCTCCACCCACCCTCCCGTCCTTTCCGCCGCCCCCTCACCCCTCCGCAGGGCCTCGTCGTAGCCGAGGAAGCCGATGCGGGACTCCTNGGCGCCCGCCCGGAGGCGCCGTCGCGCGTCCCCTCAGGGGCGGCTGAGGGGGAAGCGCAGCAGCGGCCGGGGCTCCGCAGCGCTGCCGCCGCGCTGGTGCCTCGGCTCCAGGTTCGCCCATCGGCTGCAGAAGAAGGAGCTGTGAGGAGGAAGGACGTGGCTCTGCCCCGACACAGGCTCTTCAGAAAGCTGTCTGCGCTTCCCGTAACGTGCACCAGGGAGGGGAGAAATGCGGTCGGATGGGGCCCCCGGCTGAACAGCCCCGGTCTCCTGTGGGAGGGTGAGCGTCGCAGCACCCTCAAACCGCACAGGGAACAGCCCCTTAAATCCCCTCGATCCTCACAGGAAACAGCCCCTCAGCCCCCCAAACCTCACAGGGAATCAGTCCTCAACCCCCTCAAACCTCACAGGGATCATCCCCTCTATGCCCTCAAACCGCACAGGGAACCAGCTCCTCAACCCCCCACAAACTCACAGGGAATCAGGGTCTCAAACCTTACAGGATCAGCCCCTCAAACCTCTCAGGGCACGGTGGCTTCTCCTCAAAAAGTCCTCTAAGGCGCAGGGCTGCAGGCATGGGGTGACAGTAGGAGGTTCCTGTTCCATTAAAATGTCTTTTCAGTGTCTGAAACAGAAACACGGGCTGAATTGTAAAAGGATCAAAACCACCCCTGCCCTTTGCTGTTCTCCAGCGTGTTTGCTTTTAGTATTCAGCCCAGGACTGACACAGAATGGGAGGATTTCCCAAATGGCTTTGTTACAACATTAAGCCTGGTAACCTACCCTGGGTCACTCCCGCGCAGAAAATGAGGAGTTTGAAAGAAAACACTGATTTCTAAGGGCAGCTTGTTCCAAGGATTGTTCCTGCGCTGAAACAAAGCCTGTGAAAACACCGGTTGCAAGTCATTCCCTAAGTTACTGTTTCCGCACGGAGTGATCTTGCCACATCAGAGCTGCAGAAAGGTCAAGCCGAAGTTGCTTTCTCGCTGATGTAAGTTCATGCGTAGGTATTTTTATAGCAAACATTCCAAACAAATTTCATATCTGATATGCAAAGCCAGGAATGCTGCTTACAGAGACGCGGGCTTGAGGGCCAAATTTCTCCTCATGTAACCCAAAGGCAAACACACTACAAATGAAATAAGCTTCATAAAGCTTCCTTATATCTTTTCTGAATTGTTTTTATCTTAGATTTGGGGCATGTTAAAAAAAAACATGTAAATTTCAAGCATAAAAATCAGCCACGAGGGACCTTCTGCCTCTCCGGAATATAAACTATAAGGATGATAGGGAAAACTTAAGTGATTTTTAAAAATATAAATGAAATTGGTGGAAATATACTTCCCCCCCGTCAGCCACATGTTATGTATTTATCATTTAAAGAGTAAAGGTAAATGTAAAGGTAGCAGAGGAATAAGAGGATATAAGCTCCCTTGATACATATCCTCCTATTCCTACCCTACCTTTACATATATCTTTTCAACATAGCCCCTCACCAAGCAGTTTTCAATTTAGATACAAAATAAACTCTCTAAATCATTTGAGAATGATTTCAACAAACATGGCAACGTGTCAATCAAAAGCCGAAGTTGGCAATACCAGAAACAGCTGGAGAAATCTGTTTTATCTTGTGATTAAGTGAAATATTCCATGGCATTCCAAGAGCCATGCTCTGTTTGTGATGGATCCCTTTCCTAAAGTATTAACTCTCAGCTAAGGAGATGGAGTATAATTCCTGACTTCTCTGTCGTGTTCCTCTGTGACCTTACGTCCAGTAATAATATTTTAATATTTTGGTTTCTCCTCTGAATTACAAAGATAATGATAGAGTCCCATTTTGCCTGGAACAAGCAGCACTGGGTCACAGCCAGCCCCAAACTGGCAGAGCAGTTAGAGAAAGCAATTAGAGCAGGAAGCAGCTACAGTGGTAGGTTAAGACAGCTCCACACCAATTCCTTCTGCTTTTCAGGGCAATTTCTCCATGACTATTTATCCTAAGGCTCTTACTAGAGAGCAACAACAAACTTCTGAGTACCAAGGCTCACCAGAGACCTGACACAACACTGCCAGGCCTGGCTCATCTACTCCTGTCCTGAGGGGCCCCACCAGGACAACTCTGACCTGATGCCTCTGCAGCCACCACAGTTTGCAAAATTATTCCATTTTTTATCTGTTACGTCATGACAGAACCTCTATTTGTAGTTCACACAAACCCTGCTCTCAGGCAGCAGAGATTATCAGGCAGTATAGGGGGTTTAATGACAGCTAAATCGTGAAAAAAAAAGTGTGTCTGAAATTATAATTACAAATCAGATCCTGCCACCAGCTTAAAGTCACAAACAGCTGACTGGGTATTTGGTGCAAATGAGGAAGCAGAACCCTCTAGTGAGGAGTTCCTTCCACTGTGGGAAGGGAAAGGGATTGGAGTGATGGTTCATAATAATGGTTAACATTTCATGTTAACCAAAAAACCCACACCTCTTTCCAAAATAAATGTATGACACTTCAAAAAAACCCAACTAAAGTGGCATCCCTCATGTCCCAGAGATACAGACGGTGTCCAAGTACCAGCAGAATTTTGTTTGAGGAGCGCTTCAAAATCATTTACTGGATCCATTGTACACACCGTGGCCTGCACCAAATTTAATCACAGAGATACTCTGGATTGGAAAGCCAGGCTGGAGGCTCCCGATGGCAGTGTCTTTGTTCAGATTAAATTAAGCATGTTCTCAAAGGCACTGAAGCAGGAACCCAGAGATAAGGCTGTGTGTGCTAACCGTGGATTAGATCTGGCAGTAAGTTTTTAGTGAAGCCTTATTGGGGAGCACAAGATTATAGATGTTGCTGCTATTTAAATGCTGTGTCAAAAGTAAATCAAATTAAGATACAGCGAATTTAGACTTGCATTAGATGAATTGAGCTCCTCTCTTGTCACATAGAAGTGCTACGTATGCAAATCGAACTGGGCACGTGTCCTTTGGATTGCTGGAATTTATTTAATTATTCGCTAATCAAAAACTAATTCACAAGCACTTAGCAAATATCTTTAAGTGTCTCTGCATCACTGTCAAGGATCTGAGGCAAAGCAGGTATTTACTGCTGCACAGCAGCTGTCGGGCTCCGGGAGGGCTGCTGCAGTCCAAGGCTACAGGAACAGGGAAAAATCCACACACTCCAGCTCCAGCTCAGCCTGCAGCGGGCATCTGCAAGGAGAAGATGTTTGGAGTCACAGTGGAAAGGCCTGAACTCAAAAGGGATGAGCCAAACAACAGAACTGCTGCAGCAACTCAAAAACAGTTCTGAGAAGAGCAGTGTAAGGCCTTAATATTTCCTGATTCATGTTCACTAAAACAGAAGCCAAAAATGCAACTTTGAGGCCCTGCTCTGCTGTTGGCCTCTAAATCTGTGCCTCTTTCCCCAATACCTGTCTCCCCACCCTGGGATATTGTTAATATTTTAAGGATTGTTCTTGGCACTGGACAAACACAGGACAACTTTTACCCCTTCCTGCTTCAGACAGCCCTGACAGGAGTGCAGTAGAGCACACTCTGAGAAGAGCAGAAAGTGGGAGAGAGATCAAGGTGCAATAAAAGCATTCAGTCACTGCAGGTCTGCAGTGGTCAGAGCTAAATGGTTTCATATGGAATTACAGTGAACTGGTGAATGAGAAAAATACCCCGAATCATTATCTGCCAGTCTGATGTTATCAGAGGGAGAGGGGAAATACAAAAGACTTCCTCAAAGAACTGCATATGCAAACTGAAACTTCTATCACATCCCACATTTTCTAGGAAACAAGTGGTTTAGAGTGGTAGCAGAGGGTGACATTTGCTACAGTTTTATAAGAACTAGGGGGGAAATAAAAGGAACAGATTCTTACCAGGTCCCTCCTATTGTTGTCATATAAGCTGTACTCCCACACTCTTGCCAGCATGAACTTTGTAATGGAACACTGCAGGGGGAAATGAAAAATTTAATTAAAAAAAATTTTAAAGAAATTAAAATCATCCCCCTTGTTGAAGGGACATGTTAATGAAGGCAGTGCTCACTAGGGCTGCAGTGTGCTGTGGTCAGGGGACTCTCAGAGTGAGATGACTGGGATTTTTGCCCTCATTTCCAACTTGAGGGCGCTTCTCTTTTCACACCTGCCTTAGAGGTCCCCTCTTCCCAGCATTCATGGGTTGTTGGAGAAGCTGCCTATCTCCAACTTCTGACACAGCTGCCACTGCCCCAACAGCCAGGCCCTTGCCCTGACATCATCCCCTGCTGCTTCCCGGCAGCGGCGAACGCCTCATCCCCTCCTTTTTCCTGCTGAGTTCCAAGCGGGGCGGGGAGACGGGAGAGAACAGCGCGTCCCTCTGTCCCAGAGGGCTGAGCTCTGGTGACAGTACAGCGTGGGGGTGACAGCCACGGCTGCGCAGGCAGGAGTGACAGCCCTGCTGTGCACACCCACGCGTGCCGAACGCCAGACCCGTATATCAGGTTGTGGCAGATACAGGAACGGGGTTTGGGCAGCACTGGCTCTGGAAAAAGCAGCAAGGGAAGTGGGAGCATCCCTCAGACCTCATTTGAGCTGTGGGCTACCTCTGTTTAATTCTGCCACCCCTTTATGAGGGAATTAATGAATGTTTCTGCTGAGCCGCTGATCCCGGATGTTTTTGTTCAGGGAGCCCGTGACAGGTTTAAAGCGCTCAGAAGTGCTGCTCACATTACTGCTCAATCCATAATTCCAGCTCCTGTTATTAATAGTGGGATCTACACAGCCCAGGAAAGTGAGGCACGTCACATGCGTTTCACAGCTATTTTAAGGTTTGTGGGTAAGTGATCCCCCACTTTTCCTGCAGTTGCCTTTGAAAGACAGAGAAGAAAACACCATAAGGCACCCTCCACTCTTGATATTCTCCTGAGTAAGGCTTTCCTGTGTGTGGAAGGGTGGCACGATCACACTTGAGGCCCACAAACTCTCTTTTCCTGGCAGACTTTGCTGATGCTCCTCCAACCCAGGAGTAACAAGGTGCCACAGCTAATGGCAGTCACGAGGTAAGTGTAATGCATTGGATATTTATAAAAATATCACGTCCTTCACAATTTTCTATCAACCTGTTTGATTATGCCTTATACAGGGAAAGTGTGACAGACTTAATCAGCCTGCTGGAGTGCACACTAAGAGAACAGATGAGCTTTGGCAAGGCTGTTGTTAGCACTGAAAAACTGTGACAAAAAAGAGGCAGACTGCAATCCAGACGCATGTCATTCAGAAAGTGAGACATGCTATGATTTATCAGCGTACCAACAATTGATGGGAACAGAGATCTCCCATTTCAAAGTGTTGTCTCTGTGTAGATTAAGAGTAGTATCTGTCATCAGGAAACAATGGGAAAAGAAATATGTTTGATAAAAGTAATTCTGTGTTCTCTTGTAGACAGAAATCACTGCGGCGTTGGAATGGAGGTAAAGGATTTCTCTGCAGTTCCATACAGGGCAGTAAAAAAAAATGTGTTGCGACAGGAGGAAGTGCAAATAATTAATACCAGAAGATCAAATGAAAGGAGTGGCTTTGCTAGAAATGACTAATGTTGACTCTGCTCCAGGAAGGTCCAGATTGCGTGGTGGAAAGAGGAGCTTGCAAGGCCCCCAGAGCACAGCGCACAGCGGGCAGGGACCCGCCGCAGTGTCACCACAGGGCACCTCTCCCCTGCAAAGAAAGGGCTGCTTTCTTCTCAGCTCAAAAGCTGCTGCTCACAGGGTCCCCAGCATCGCAGCAGTTTGATTGTTGTGTACAGAGAAAGCAACACCAAAGCATCAAACACAGACCAACTTGGGGAACATTTTGCCAGCAGCTGATACAGTGGGAAGCGCATCTCAAAACAGCAGGGCAGCAGAGTAAAACAAAAGCCACGGAGCCAGGACTGTTGTGTCATTTGGCACATCCTGGCACTTCCCTTAATTCTGCTTCAGAACTTGGAAGAGGAGGCCAAAACTTCTTATTTGCTAATTAAGGTTTCACCCGATTCAAACATTGAACAAAAGACATCCCCAAACAGAGCAACCTGCCAGCCTTCATGCCCCTGCCAACAGGCTGATGTCTCAGTTCAGTGCTCTCCCAACACAGAGTAAAAGAGCTCTGGACAATGGCATATCCAAATGTGTGCACACACACACATTTTTATGCTGGCACGTACACATTACCTCAGATCAGGTTCCAAAAGTTCCACCTCCCTGTTTTTGTTAAGGACACTCCAGACACCCTACAGACAGGGGTGAAACAGGCATTAAAACAGCAAACCTCTATTTTATGGTGTCAGATGGCTAATAACAGTAATTAAGGATCTTAAAGTCCTTTATCAAGAGGCATTATCTAAGATGGCATCATGCCTGTAATCAGAGTCAATGAAAAACTGCTTGATCAAGCCAAGAAGGCAACTAAAAGAGTCTGATGGATTGCCATCTGCTCAAGCCACCTCACCCCCTGAATACAGGAGTGAGCCACTGCAGGACACCCATAACCAGGTTGTTTTGCTGTCATTTCAGCTGAGCACTCAGTGCCTGTCGATGTGTTCCAGAGGGCTCCCAAACCCAAACGTGACAGGTCGCTGCTGGACACAAGTCTGACAACATTTTGCCTTGCCACTTCTGTGGATTGATCGTGCCCGTGCAGGAAGGTATGGGTTAATCAGAATTTTGCCTACAATATTAAGTTTTTGAATGCATATTTGTTCTATAAAACATATGTTTAATTGATCCATAAAAGCCTTTGGCACTCACTCAGCCTCTGGGTAAAAGTCCAGCTACTCCTAGAAAAGCTTTTGACCTAGCCATTGTAATAAAATTTAGGCCTGGAGTATGGAGTAGACTCTTGAGCAGACTCTTAGCAATAGAAGACAAGTTCAGGGTAGATGGAGGTTGCCAAATTGTCACAGTTTGAAAAAGAAAATTGGTACATTCAAGGAAGGAGCAATTTGAAGTTCTTATAAAGCACTTGGACACCACAATGATGGGCAAGAGTTTCTTCACTCATTTCGCTTTCTCTTATCACTTCCCAGCTGTTTCCTCCACTTTCAGGTAGTTTCAATTTATCCTTCTATTTTTACCCACACAGTTCACTAACAGCCTTCGAGTTGAGATTCTGCTGGCTCTGGTGATGAGGTGCCAGCTGTGCATCCCTGCAAGCTGGTGCACGTACGACCTTGAAATTTTCTGGTAAGCCAATCAGGAGATGCTTTTAAACAGTTTCCTATCACCCAGAGAGCATCTCTCTGTTTTTAGCTTTAGATATATATCACATTATAACATCCAGAGCATTGTGCAGACATTAGCCAGCTAATGCCAACCCAAACCCCTCCCTGCCTGTACCCTGTTATTGCCTAAGTAACAGCTCCTCCATTCCACTGAAGCCAGCCTGGGGAGTTCTTTCTGCTTCCTTCTCTGCAGGAATATTAAACTAGAATGAGAATGAAGAGAGCTGTTAATTTTATGTCATGGCGAGAAAACTGAAGGTCTTCAGATCACACTTTCTCCTCAGTCTTTTAATTGCAAAATTATACTTCAAGATTTGACACAAGTTTCTCACCTCCCTGTTTTCAAGTTACTAGCAAGCAAAACCAGACAAAAATATTTCTTTTTTTCTACTCTGCAGAGCCTGTTAATTTCATATAGGTGAAATATTGCTAATTACTAGCATATTCTAACAGAACTTGTGGTTTGTCGGAGAGCTATGTCAAACTAAACTAAATTATGGGTCAGAATGTGCCAATCTTTTCATTGTTGTCACTTTGTGGTTTATGTCCCCCCCTCAACATGTGCCTTCCCAGGCTCTTGGAGCCTTTGGCTAGCACTGCTCAGCTGCTCCACAGTTATTCCTCACATCAGATCCAGCAAGACATTCACAGCATGCTCTTCTCACATTTTCTCTAAACGTTAGGTACAATAGCAGAAATAGAAATTGGAGGTTTAGAAGCAAGAGACACGGGAGTCTGGGTGGAAACATGATTAACAGAATTTTTGCTAAATAAAAACATGAAAAGGGGTTAAAAAAGGATTCCTGAGCAGACATAATACCTTTCTTTTTCTGGATAAGTACTAATCTGGACCCTGGAATACTCCCACTTCTAGATATGATGCTTAGTAACCTGTTTCTAATTTCAAATTAAATTTTAACTAAAACAATGGGAATACTCCTTAAATAAATTAGAATTTGACTTCCTGTGGTCCTCCTCCAGGCTTTTTACCTTTTCACTTTTTACCTTTGCCATGAGATGTACATAAACTCCACAGTGCTTGACCAGCAGTGTCTCACGACCCTTCCCTGGCATCCCTGCAGCCACCCACAGCTTTTTCCCCTTTGATTAAATTTCACCTTCCAAGATGGAAATTCACACCCTGCCTCTGGAGAACACCCTGCACAACGGGATCTGAGCATCTAGAGACCCCACTGGGAGTTACACAAGCAATAAAACATCAAACCCCATTCTTTGTGCAGATTAATGTTCTCTAAGTTACTCCTGCCATAAACTACAAACAGCAGAAAATGCACTTTGCATTCCAGCATGTTGTGGGAGATCATAAAGGCACTTAATATATTATTTAAGCCGTTTAAGTGAGATAGCACAACTGCTGTAATTAGCAACAGTTCTCCAAATCCCCATATGCCAGACAAAGGCTCACGTTCAGCATTTCCAGGCTAGTGGGAGGGAATCAGAACATCACAGAAATGAAATGGCATGCTCTGCTTTTTTCTCCTCCTGCCAATCTCAGCAGAGCCTACGTTTCACTACAGCTACTCCCCTGCACCACCATACAAGAGACCCAAAGCATCACATAAAGAAGACTGCCCTTTTTTGGTCTTATTTTAAGTATAACAGGCTACTAAGGGCTTTAAGAAGTGACTAAAAGCCACTTCTCTTGACAGCTGCATTCTGCAGGCTGGTTGGGAATTTCCTTGCTTTTTCCTTTTAATAAAATCAAAATAGAAAGAAAACGAAAACCAAAACTTGACTTCCCCTAGAAAACCCACAAACTGAAGTCAGTGTTGAGTGGGAATTTAGAAGCACCGCAAGCAGCAGCCACCCCTTGTGCGTGCAGGGTCAGGCACAGGGCAGCGTGATGGGAGGCACAGGTACAGGCAGGAGAGAGGCAGGATGTGCACGCAAAGGGCAGCAGTGACAGCAGAGGGACCAGACCTGAATGCTGCCACGAGCCTGAACTTCCTTACCCTGTGGAACCCCAAAGCCTCATCCCACCACGTGCTCCCTGGGAATTGCAGCCAGTTGGACTCTCCTGTGCAAAGAACATTGCTGGGGGCAGATACCAAAATCTTCTAAAGGAGCAGGGAACAGAGATGCAGAACTGAGAGGCTCTGCTGCCAAGGGAGGCTGTGAAATTGGGGGTGCCATGGCTCAGAGAGGGGAGATGCCATCCCCTGCCCCATTCCCCAGGCAGCACAAACTGGGAAATGTGTATTGGTCTTGTCATTTTCCAGACTTCTCTGATTCACTGGGGAGAGGAAGTGACCAAGGCTGGTATCACCCAGAGAGTTCATATTTCATCATCCAAAAGATTAGCAAAAGAAGTCAAATTATTTTCAATACAAAGAGATACCTAACTCACTATAGATTTGTTTTTATAAGTAGCACCTAAGGGATGGGCTCATTAACATCTCATTAATAATGCCTATTTTAATTTGCATAACCCCCTAAAAACTTATGAAGCACAATAAAAAGAAAAGCCTTTAACTATCCTGTTTCTCACAGGCTGCAAGTTGAAGAAGTGTGGAGGAAGCTGATAATGCTCTTTCAGTTCCTGAGGACTTCAAGCAGCTATAAAAGTTATAGGACATCAGCAAGCACCAACAATCAGCTCACAAACAGCTGGCTGAGAAGCTGAAGACAAACGTCTGTGGAAGTGTTGAAGCATAAAATAGTGCAGGAGCCCCTGAAGATACATCAGTTGAGAAGGAGCACCAGTGCCAAAGGTGAGTCACTGGTACCTTTGGGCACTCTGGAAGGTTTGGCTGCCTGTGCCTGCCAGTCTGGGAGCACTTGGAACACACCTGACTGGATTTTGCCAGAGGTGGATAAAAGAGATGCAGATGTGTTTATGGTTTCCCCACGCCACTGGTCACCAATCACACTTGTGTTTATACCACATTAATCACAAACAAGTGGTTAAATGAGCAACTCCCAACAGGTACCAGAAAGGAACTCCTCTGGCAGTTCAGATCTCTCTAATGATGCCACACAGAAACAATAACTGACCCAAATTCTCTTTCAGATCACTTCCCTGCCACAAAATTTGTTAACTGGAGCCAATAGGCACCCAGCTGCAGGAAGAGGATCATCTTCATCACCCTTAAGCACCAGGAAAAGAATTTCCAGATGGGATTAGCAAAGCCTCCACCCCTACAGTCCGAGCAGTTGCTGAGTGTCATTAATCACTCCATCAAACAGAGCATTCACCACCCTCCTGGTAAGAACAGGTTGCTGGAAACCATTCCTCATTACAACTCTTGTTTGGCATTACACTGCAATACATCTGGCAACACTGTTTGGGGTTTATCTTTAACTAAACCACATGTACAGGTAGTTTTAAGTATAATGCAGAATAGCTGTGCATTTATCTGTGTTTATCAGCTCTCCTTCCTGTGACCTATCAGTACATAAATACCATATCAGATGCCTGCATATATTATATGCAACCAGACTCATCACATCACACGTGGTAATCATGTTAAATCTGCCCAAAGCAGCAAATAACAACCAGCAGCACACACAGAACATCTTCACAACTGCTTCCTTTTTGGCTCCATGCCTACTCTGCACTGCAAGAGCTGCTGCACCAGAGGAGTTGGTTAATGTTTGCACTTGCACAGCTCCTGGAAGATGAAGGCACTCAAATAGAGAAATTAATATTCACAGGAGAGCTGTCAGGGGAAAAGGAAGAGTTTTCCCCAAGGTGCAGTGTTTCAGTACAGTGTGTTTGACTGGCACTTGGGCTCCTTTCCTTCACAGGCTGAAATAGGAGAGGCATAATCTGTTTGTACTCTGACTTTTCCCCATCCAATTAGAACATCCTTTCAAAGGATTCCTGCCATAGGTAGGCAAGATAATCTGATCAATTTTCAGAGATGTGGTCTGCATTATGCCACCTTCCAGCAGGAGAGGCTTCCAAGGAGAAAGCAGAGTTGTCTTCCTACAACAAGGAGAGGGGGAAGGATACAGCCACAGGCTTCTCTCATGCCTGATCTCACAGGAGTGAACCAGGTTGATGGACAGCTTCTAAATACAGCGAGATCCTCAGATGAAGGCTGGCCAGAGAAGTCCATCTGTGCCTCCCACTTGCATATCCTTGGCTTTGGCTGAGCTCCGAGTGCAGCGAACACTGAAAGGGAGAACAAAGACTTGGATTTGCAAGGGGAACTCAAGGCCCTCTCAATCCTCTGCAAAGCAAAGTGTACACGTGATAAGCCAAGAGAGCCATTCCGTGCTGCAGTCACATGCCACGTGGAAGCTGTAATCTCACAAGGACACAGATATGGCCATGCAAATATGGGTTATGCCTGTGCTAACAACCAGCTTATGTCCCTGGAACTCCTAAATGGCTTTAATCTGGCTGCTAATGCAGGTGAAAGCTTGTGCTGAGGAAGCTTCATTTCTCCTGGCTCTGATCAGCCAGGGACATGCTACCCTTTGGCACCTTGACTTGAGAGGTGAGCACATAAGCTGGCAACCCCTTGGTTTAAATCTTTGCAGGTGAGGAGGAGAGGAGCTGCCTGTCACAGTGGGGACAGGTGTCATGACTGCAGGCAGCAGGCACAGAGAGAGGGCCGTTGGGAACAGGCATTGAGAAACCAGCTGCATTTTCAACATCTCCTTCAACCAAACCACTTCTAACAGAGCCCTCACAACAATCAGGCTGAGGCAGCACAGCCACGCTCACAGCTATCACCTCTGCTTCCCTCTGCAGAGCTTATCTCGTGTAAAGTAACACCTAGCACTGTAAAATCCTAGTGTGGGTTAAACAATTGTAATGCACCTCAGATGGTCCAAGCAAATCTAGCTGCAAAGTTGGCAAGTAATTGCCTTTGCATCTGCTCAGCACCTGCCTGTGAAAGGCTCCTGCATCCAGAGCTGACAGCAAAATTCAGACATGGGGGAGGAAGAAAGCGGACACAGGAGGGAAAATGCCACAGACATCTTAAGGGAAGGGCTTGTCTTAATGGATTTTGGTCATTATTGAACTCAGCCACGGGTAAAAGCCTAACTTCCCTAAGACAGCCTGAAAACAAGGATCTGTCTGTTTCAACACCCATCCATAGGTGCCTTCCCAAGGTGATATCTGCACCGGGCATTTGGCTCGGTGGGAGCTCAGCATGGCCAGCTGTAGAGAAATTCCTGACCAAGCTCATCCGAACTTCTGCCAAGAGCAGCGCCGGGCCCTCAGCACAGCCAGGCCCCGAGAGACCTCAGAGAGAGGGGCCTTTGTGCAGCCCTCGGGGTGACTGCGGGTGCCAGAAGCGACCTGGCACAGGAGCCCAGCTGAGTCACAGCTGCAGCAATTGCACCAATTGTCCCAGGGACACAACAATTGCACTTGTCTGACTGGTCAGGCCATGACGGCAGCACAGCGCAGTTTTCTTTGTGAAAGCATTTCGCCTGGAAGTAAATTTCCAAAACAAAATCCCTTTGATTCCAAGCCTTTCCAGACTTCTCCCTGGCACGCTCACAGCTATCACCGATGTCAAGCAGGAGAGAGAGACCTCACTGCTGTTGGCTTTCACCATCACCTGTGAAGGAGGTAACGCTGAATTCCCATTACACTGGGGTGGGAATTGAGGTCTCAACTCCAGCCAGCTCCCAAAGAACAGCCAGGGTGCAGCCCAAGGTCCCTGTTCCCCACCAAATGGGACTGTTATGGAGACCACCCCCAGCTCAGGGCCAGTGCTTGCCCACAGCATGGCTCAGCACGGCTGGAGAAAGGCCCACCTTGGACCTGCTGGTGCCCAGTCCTTAGAGGGAGCTGTGGTTGCCCACACCCAGAGCTGCGCCCACACTCGCCGATAGCCAGAGCAGCACAGCCACAGGCCTGACTCAGAGCTGCTCTTTGCACCTTCAGAGGCCAAAATAACCCTGACTGATGCACACTTCCAGTGCTGGACTCGCTGCAAGTGCAAAACCAGCCAAGAGCCCCAGAGCTCCCCCCAAGCTCCCATGGGTGCAAACAAAGCAGAGTGAGAGACACTTCCACTGCCCACAGGAACCACTGCCCACTCCCAGCAAGGGGAAAATCCAGGGGTTTCTGCCTATTGTTTAGGATAACAAATCAGTGGCACAACTGATGGGGAGAGGTAAGTCTGCCCCAGAGGGCCTCAGTGCTGTGGAGCTGAAGAGCCCCAGCTGCCCCCATGGCTCACAGAATGTGGAGCTGGAGTCCAGACACGCCAGTTCCTGTGGTGACACCAGAACAGTTTGGTCCAAACACAGCCCTGAGGCAGTTGTCCCTTACTACATGGTGCAAGTGAGACCCCCTGGAATGGGAGAGGGAATCTGTGTCCCATGGAGGAAACAGGGTGAAGTGGACAGAGCCAGGACAAGGGACAGCAGTGGGGATGGCACAGCCAGGCAGGGAGATTAGGACAAGTGAGAGCAAAGCAGAGTCCAGCTACAATTTCATCTCTGAAATATGCTTTAAATCAAATTGAAAACAATCGTCCAAGGGAGCAAAGCAAGTCAGGGAAAAGGACTTCTCTTCCTACACACTTGTCCACATTTTAAGAGGCAACACAAGCTCGAGCTGGAGTCAGTTATATGTTGCTTTCCAAAGGATGAGTGGAGGAGTTACCTACACAAACCTTGACACAGGAAAAACAGCCCTTGCCCTTTGCAAGAGAAAACATCCCCATCCCCAGCCCAGGGAGTTGCAGGCCCAGTGGCTGAGCATTTGGGGTTGTTTTGGCTTTGCAGCAGGTCAGGCACAGTCCCTTTGCCCTCAATAAAAGCTGTGGACAGAGCAGCGTGCTGCTACAATGAGCCCATCCTAACCACACATTTCCACTCCCCAAGTGGCTGCCAGCCCGTGTGTGATTGAAGCCATTAGGAACTGGTGGCCATTGTTTACCATGTAATTTATTAGAGGCAGGATTTCCAAAAGGGAACTAAAGTAGGCACCTAATTCTTATGGACTTTTAATGATAATTGAATGCCTACTTCATTAAACAGCTCTGAAAACCCAATGTGAGACGACTTGGCAGGGACAGAAATATTTCTGAGCCTTAGGACAGGGTTTGTCCTTGGCAGTTTTTTAAAGAGAGGATGAAAGATTTGCATCAGCTGGAAGAAAAAGCCATGGCTTTGGCAATTTGAGGGATCTGGGCAGTACAGCAGAGGAGGCAGCTCTTGTATGGCGCAGTGAGAGCTCCGCTGCAGGACCCTGATCATCTGCACATCCTCAGTCAGGACACCATAAAATTGTGAGGTACTGATCAGAATTTAGCAGCAGAAAAATTGAGGGGGGGAAAAAATAAACTCCTGGAATTTGGGTGGAGGAGAGAAGAAAAAAGCTGTGTAAAGGGCCTGTCAGTGGTCACACTCCCAAGCCAGACCTGGGGAGCAGAACGAGGAGGAGGAGGATGAAGTTTGTACTCACATGCACAATCCCCATCTTCCCTTCTGCTCCTTGGGGGGAGTTTGTCTCCCTCTTCTCAGGATGGACATAAAGCAACTGCACAGTGTCTAAAAGCACATCAAGAACAAGCAAATGGGTAAGTGCCTGGTGAGAAAATGGGCGAGTTAATTCCCAAAAGGTGTTCCTGCTGTACTGACTTTTAGGGGATGACTAAACCCCACAGCCTCTGTGGCTCTATCCATGTCGAAGGAGAAGCCTGTTCCTGAGAAATCTGTTTATCAGAAGTACTTTCCCTGGTGCTCTGGGTGCCTGAGTGCTGTTTACAATCTTTGGAGCTGTTTGCTCATCCCATGCTTCCAGTCATGCTTTACAGATCCAATCTGATCCATAGCTTGATCTGATTCTACAGGAATTAAACTTTGAAACAGGCCACAGGTTCAGGTACAGCCTGGGTTTGCCAACAGTGATGTCTGCCTGAGCATCATCTCTGCAGGGGAAGGAAACTGCACCAAGTTCCCTGAGAACAAAAACTCCAAAGGGTTAACACTCAGAGCCAACCATAAACATATCTCCTGAGCAAAGGCTGGGTGCACCAGGAAGTTCAAAGGTCCACAAGAAACATATACTTCAGGGAGTTTATTAAAAAATAATTAGAATCAGATCCACCCAAAAAAAAATAAAAGAAAAAAGAGAAAAAAAGAAGAAAAAAGTGTCAACTAAGAAACTGTTTTGAGGAAATTAGAAAACAGGGACAACCTTGTTGGGTTAGTGGGACATTTGCCTGCTTCACATTAAGAAGGGAGCTGTGGTCATTTGATAGCTGGCAGTGATAAGGCCACAAATAAGTGTGAGGCCACAGGTAAACAGCTCTCTCCTCCAGTTAGAGAGAAAGGGGAAGCCAGCCAGCTTTTGCTTTTAGTTTATGGGGAAACAAAACCATTTATTTCTTTTTAAGGCTCCAAAAAGGTATCCCACTGAGGAGGGAATCAAACTCCTGTAAAGAAAAGCCCAAATGCAAATTCCTGCTGGCAGCGTGAGGCGCCTGAGATTAACAGAGAGGCATTAAAAAAGCAACTGGCAGCCCCGGGAGGCAGGTGGTGACTGGTGTTCCTGCTCCCTGAAACTTGTGAGGGCTGCAGAGATGGAATTCAGCTCCATTCTCAGCCCAGCCCTTCCCGGAGCCTGGGGACACGACCTCAGCTAAGGACAAACCCCACTGCTCCCACAGGCCAAAGGCAGCTCCCCACTGTCCCCTCAAACAAGCATTAAAAAGCAAATAACCCCTCAAACACCCTCCCATCCTTTTGCTCCCCTAAAAAACCACCAGCAAACCACACAACTCCACATCTTCCTGTACAAGGAGGAAAAAAAGGCCGAGCCCAAGTGCTGGGTGCAGGCATCAGTCACAGTGTGCCGTGGGGATGCCCCGGGATGCTGAGGAGCCAGGACCAAGGAGGCTGTGCTGGGGATGGGAAAGGCAGGGAGAAGTGACAAATCCCACCGTTATGTAACGGGTGACAAATGCCTTTTGTTATGCAAGACAAGTGGGAGAAAAATCAGCATCTTTGTGACTCCCTGCTCGAGCACAAACAACAGGCTGCGGCTCCGGGGGGCAGCGGCACGCTCCGAGCAGCAGAAATAGATTCCTTGGAAACGCCTCCTGATTCGGATGAGTCAACAGAAAAATACAGATTCGATATTTAATTTTAAGGGATTGAGGTTGTCCACACGGTAATTTGATGATTTTGGGGGTTTTGTTAAGGAGAGAGGCCAGTGGGCAGCCATCCACCAGCCTTGCTCATCAGTCATCTAAAATGAGGGATTTACATCCACTTTGCTCAGCATTTGGGGTTCTAGGAATTTTTTTAATTAAAAAGTTTAAATTAGTATTAATATAATTTAATAATAAAACTAATAAACCAAAAAGCCCCACATATCTGAATTTAGGCACTGGTCCCAACTCTGTTTTCAGACTCGGTGAAAATCCCAGATCCAATTCACAGCTTCGAGCTAGGACAGAGAATCCTCTGCCCTCTCCTGGCTCCTGCACGTGGCTGAAAGCTGCAGAAATCAGCCTCACGTCTTGCTCTGAGAAAGAAACGAAGCTCCTGGGCTAAGACTCTGAAAGTGTTTGGTTTAAAAGCAAGAAATCCAAGCAGCGTGACCCCTGGCGACACGAAGGTTCTTCTTCCCTGGGCACTGCCCGAGGGATGCGCAGCGGGCGCTGTTCCCCTTCCCACCGCCCTCGGGCTGCTCAGCGCAGGCACCCAGCGCCACCCCCTCGCCCTCCCAGTGCTCCCAGTGCCACACGGCGACAGTGACATCCAGTGGCAGCGCTCACCCATCCTGAGCCTCCTAGCGCAGCCACCCAGCAGCTCCCCGCAGAGCCCGGAAAATGCCAGTTCCCTGTGCCGGGATAGGTCTGGATTTAAATCACGGGTGGAGGTGCTTGGGCAGAGCGGGCTGGGTGGCAGGGACAGCAGGGACACGCGGCTGGCACAGGCAGCAGCACTGCCAGCACGGGATGGAGCCCCGGGTCCCCTCTGCAGGGACAAACAGCACAGTGAGGACAGGATCAGTCATCCCTCAGCTCACTGCTGCTGCCACCCCACAGCGCCCAGGTTAAGCAAGAGTTATTGTCCAAGCATGAGTCAGCCTGTGGTGCTTGCTCACATAAATACCTCTAAAAGTGGTTTTATGTTCTTTTTTTTCCGTTCAAGCAATTCTGCTGTCCTTCAGAAAACCCCGAGTCAGTTCCAGAACTCACAGGAAAGACTCTGAAGCAGCTTTAAATCGGTTGTACCTTCAGGAACAGCCGGGTCAAAGAGACTGTCACCTCCAGCATCTCCAAGGTCACCACCCAGCAGTGACAGGTAAGGCACTCACACAGCCACTGTCACATCGCCACCGAGCAGGGTGAACATTTTCCTGCTCACTCAGAGCCTTTACATCTGGAATTTTTGCAGAAGGATGAGCAGGTGAAGATGTGATCACTGCTGGAGGAGCTGGGCAGGTTGAGCTGCTGTCCCAGACATGGTAGCAGGGAAATCAGCGGCTGGAGAAGCTCCTACAGCCCAGGAGGGAGTGAGGAATGAGCCATCCCTTTCGTGTCAGCTGCTGGTAATTAGGCTGTCCCTGCCTTGCAATCTGCACGCTCCAACATAGCTGTGGTTTGCTCCGGGCCCACCCCAGCCCAGCCACACGTTTGTCTTCCCGAGCAAAAATGCAGCCCGACCTGTAGCAGGGGTGTTTGTGCCTCCCAGGCCCTGCACTGGTTACTCCAGCAGTGCACACCCCAAAGGTGGAATGAGACAGGGACGGGAGAGGGAACTGCTGACAGCAT
Source organism: Platysteira castanea (assembly GCA_013397175.1). NCBI lineage: Eukaryota > Metazoa > Chordata > Aves > Passeriformes > Platysteira > Platysteira castanea. The sequence continues at coordinate 248,104 of VYXC01001563.1, read as the reverse complement.
CGGCTCTGCCACCGTCAGGTGCCACAGGCTGCCCGGCAAGGAGGATTTGGCCCACATAAGCCTATTTTCAAGCTGCTAAAACACAGCCACGTGTCCTGTGGGAGTTCTCATGCACTCAGAACAAGCTCGCTTCTCATCGCTTTTCTCCCCAGTTTCTCTCTTTCCCTCTGAAATGCCCGATCTGGTCTGTAACAGCTCGGGGGGAGCGCTTCAAATCTAAATTGGTAAACTAAAAAGTCAGAACCCAAGAGCTGCCAGACAACGTGATCCGGGAGGCTGAGTAGGAGTCCCACAGTGCCCTGCCGGCTGCGCGGCTCCGGGCCATCCTCCCCCGCCTGGCTGCTTCCCGCAGGGCCGCGGAAAACGCCAGCCAGCCAATTCCTACGGAGATAGAGGCACCAGAGACACAAACCGCCCAGAATTAGTGCAATTGAAATGCAAGGAACATCACAAAGGGTTGGGACTGCTCACTGCCCAGAGCCTGGGGATGGGCCAGCAGAGCAGCCTGCAGCTCCTGCTGTTCCCGTGGATTGCTGGTGACAAGGTATCTGTGCGATGGAGCCCCATGCAGAAGCCACCCAGTCAAACCCTCAGAGGACAGACTGGAGTCACCAGGATCAGTTCTGCCTTCCAGTTACTTTGGGGGGCTTTTAAGGTTCCCAGACACCACCAGAGGTCAATGGAAATTGATCAGAGCAGTATCCTCACCTGAACAAAGAGCAGGGAACCCAGACTGTCTCCATGGTTTCCCAAAACCACAACCTCCTGCAATACTTGCAGCATCATAGCAACAAGCTCCAGCCCAGCTAAACCAAACTCCTGTTATTTTAAACCATGGGATCTTATTTATGATGATCCTGGAGATCCTTAAGAGTTGTGCATCAACACCAAGACTGGATTAAGGCTCTGGAAATACCAGACCTACCTTCAGTACATTATTCCTCTTGTATAAACCCCAATCATGGAAGAGCAGCAATTGGAGGAAGCAGCAGCTGCTCCTTTCCTTGCTGGGGCAGAATCTCTTCTTCCAAGGAGTTGGCAGGGCTGGGTCACCATTGGGCTTGATGATCTCAAAGATCTTTTCCAACCTTTGGAAATGGTTCTGGGATTCTGAATGACTCTGGCTGGGCTTTGGGGTTGGCCACTTTTGATTTATGGTGCAATCTAGGTTTTGAGAAACATCAGAAATCTCAGTAATTTGGCACAGAAATCTTTCAGTCTGACCAGTAAAAACCCCAAAGATCCCTCACTCCCACGTGCTGGGAATGGGAGAGCTGGGTGGGGGCTCAGTTACTGCCTTCAGCTCTGAACCCATGCAAGAAAAACCCCTTGTAGATCCCTTTGGGAGACCATTCTTAAAATCAGAACAACAGATTTCCTTTTTAAAAGTGGATCCCATCCCCAGGCCTGGGCAGGGGCCTGGGATCCCTGCGTGTGCTGGCCTGGACACAGCCCTGTCCTTGAGAGGCTGTGGGAGGATGTGTCCCCCCCTCCCAGGGCAGCAGAGCAGACACTGGTGTGGTGCAGCCCTGGGTCATGGGGAGTTTTCTCTGGAGAACAGAATAATTCCTCCAGCTAGAGGTAAACCCAACGTAGGAGTGCCTGTGGCTGCAGCAGGGAAACGCTGTCTGTCCTCAAAGTGTCACACTGGTTTAAGAGGGAACTGAGCAAGATTAAAGGCTGCTCAGGACTTGGATTATCCCACAATTTTTCCAGTAGGACTTGAGGTGACTTAGAAGTGACAGGAAAGCTCTCTAGGAAAACTGAGCTCTGCCAGAAGTAACCTCAATTTCCTGACCAGGTGATGTCGGCAAAGAGGAAAGATTTCACCTTCGAGGGTTCCTGCTCCAAGCAGGATCAGAAAATCTTGGGAATAAACTACAGGATGCAACGTTACAGGGATTGCCTGTCCTGCTGCTGGGTTTTAGAAGATGGCAGAGGCAGCTGGACTTGCTCTCCCCAAAAATCAGCAGAACAGCCTCATTCATATCTCAGTTCTCCCCTCACCTGGGCAGAAGTTTCAGGGTTGCTGCTGTTAATTCTTCCTTCACACCAGCAAACAATTACTTCAGTCTCCTGTTGGCTTGTTCTTGACAATCTGGCTTCAGCACTCCCCAGTTGTCATTTCCCTGAGGAAAAGGGCAAGAATTGAGAAAGCTGCAGGAGGACACAGACCAGGGATATCCACCTCCATTCACGGATTCCAGCTGGCACTGCCACAGCCCCAGGGACTCCAGGGTCACCCTGGGCCAAGGAGGTGAGCCTGGCTAAGGCCTGACCTGGCCTCTCAGAGCCAGCTGAGTGTTCCAGGGCATTTTGCCCTTGAAAATGGAAATCTCAGCCCTGTGAGACAAGGGGAGGCGTCTGCCTGAGCTCCACACACAGCTGGGGGGCTGCAGGTCACTCAAGTGACACAAACCTGATGATTTAAAAATAAAACCTCAGAAATGGTCATTTTTAACCCACCCTGTGCTCAGGCAGCCACACGAGACGCTTCACTTGCAGGAGAGACTTTGTGTTCCCATGGCTACTTCAGGGGAAAAAAGACCAAGAACAGGGAGGGATCTGGGAAGGATCCACATCTTGCAGGTACCACGGGCTCCCCCCTCCCACTGCTCACATCCCACAGGTACCAGCACAGCCCCATCCCTAAGGATTTGCCCCCAAAGGCAGGGATGAACAGCTCCTCCTGGCAAGCACGGGCACCGTGGGAAGGGAAGTTGTAACCAATTCACTGCAGATACTCCAGGCTGCGGGAACACTCTATTTATTAGGTCAAGATTTCATTGTAGCAATACAGTTACAGAATAGCACAATGCTGGTTACAAACACGGGATGGCTCCGTGGGTACAGAGGGTGTGGGGCACTGCAGTCGGGGAGGAGCGGGTACGGAACATTCGTCCTGACACGACAGGAGGGGCTGCAAGGTCTGGTCATGATCAAGATACTTTTATATAAATGAACGTGGCACTACAGGTGGAGATTCTGGTTCAGAGGTGGGTTTGTGTAAGTAGTTCCATTTATACAGTTATACAGTTCAAGCAACATCTTTTTTTTTTTTTTTTTAAATGCTATTAAATTAAAATCCCCTGTCATTCAATAAAGTATAAAAATAGTACTGAACCTGGTAATATTCAATAAAATGTAGAATTCATTCACATCATTAAGTAGTAAAGAAATTGTAAAGTTGTAGTTACCATGGCAACATTGCTTCCCAGAAAGGAATATACAGAAAACAAAAGTTACACATATGGTACCTGCGACGAGTATTTAGCGATCCAACACTGAACTTGTGCACCACAAACCAAGTTTCTAAATATCTCTATATATTTATATAGTATATATCTTTTGCATCTTAAAATTTACTTTTGAAAAGAAAAAAAAAATGTGCACTTCAACAAACTCACTAAGGCCACTCATGCTATAGATACCGAGGATTTCAAGGAGTAGTGGAGTACGAGACCCTAGAGCACACACTTTACATCACCCAGGGACACCTGTGTCACTGCCCAAAACGTTCCTGAGATTTAGGGACAAAAGCATTCCCAGTGCTGCCAATTCTTTGTAGGTATTGGAGTTTATTTCTAGATAAAGGAAATTTCCCCCGCTTCTCCCCGAAGCCCTCCCAGGACCCAGCAGCACAAGAGCCCCAGGCCAGGGGTGTCAAACCCCACAATGGTGAGGCAGCTTTGCAACTGACACTGGCCAGGAATTTTCTCCTAAGGGAACAAGGACTTGTAGACAAAACCAGGTTCTGCACAGGCAGCAGAAGGAAGGATCTACTGCAGGGTTGGTGACAGCAACACCTGCCCTGCACTGCCTGCTGCCAGCCCGAGCACAGCCCAGCCACATCACCCAGGGGAGGGGCTGCCAACAGCTGCCCCCCTGTTTGAGGCACGGGGAGTTTTCCTTTTCGTGCTCTCCCACGCTCAGGACTGAAAAACGAAATCGACTTCAATGTGCACTTTGTACCACGAGAAGCAGCAACGGCACCTTGAGCAAACTCCCCCCTCACTGATCCAAACAACCTCATGCTGGAAGTAAAATATTGAGGGCTTAACTTAATCAATAGTGAAAATAATTTACCTTAAGGTGACACTTGTCCTCACCACTTGCACCCAGTGACTCTGGGGTGATTCCTTTACTCACCTTCAAGGAAAAGATGCATTTCACAGGATTTCCACTGCCAGCACCAAACAGCCCCCACGTGGGCGCGTTGTGCGTCTAGAAATGCCAATCATCCACTCCTGGATCGATGTTCCACCGTGCCAGGCCCCCACCCCAGTACTGACCCAGCTGTGCATGGAAAACCTGCCCTGGGCTATGGCAGGAGGGGAGAGAGGAGCCACAGGGCACTGGAAAACCCCACAGGAGGAGAACAGAGGCGACTGCAGCCGCTGCTTTCAGCTGTGCCCGGGGCAGAGCGAGGCAAGACTGGAGCTGTGCTACAAGACCCACCCCAACGAGTCCTTTGCCTGCCTCTGGCACCATCCCAGTGGGCTCCCACTCCTCAAAAGCATCAAACAAACCAGAACAGCAGAGAGCAACAGAAACAGGGGCAGAGCAGCATCCCAGCCAGGCTCCAGGGGCCAACACAGAACCTGCCAACAGCTTCGTTTGGGAACACACAGAACCAAACCCAACGGGGTCAGTTCTGTGCTGTCCCAGCACAAGTGCAGGTCCTGAGCAGGGGCAGCAGAGCTGTGCCAGGCAGCAGAGCTGTGCCAGGCAGCTGCAGCATCATCCTGCCAACCCCCTGTGCTCCACCAGTGTCAGCCATCAGCCACAGCCCCCCGATCCTGAAGGGACCTGCCCCAGCACGATGGAGCTGCAGGGATGCTGCAGGAGCAGCTCAGCCCCAGTCAGGAGTCCCTGCAGGCACAGGAGGAACACACCAGAACCCTCAAGGATCACCACAACGGCCCTTGGCCAACGTCCTCTACCAAAGGGAATTCCCAGGGAGCTTCAGGACCTTCCTTCCTCCCAGCCAAGCCAACGCACCGAGCAGGCACCGTGCTGAAGCAGCTTTAGGAAAGGACAAAGAGCGGCAGCCACCAGAGCTGAGACCGAAGCCACCGACAGACAAACGGAAGGGATGAGTTTGGTTATGGAAGTGCAGCTCCTCCCCAGGCTGCCCATGGCAGGAGCTCCCCAAGCTGCCCTGACCTGCAGGCAAACCATGAACAGGGACACAAGCAGGGCTGGACCAAGAGCAGTGGTTCATGCAGGCCACTGACTGGTGTCAGTCAAGTTACGCTCCTCATCCCAGACACGGCCTCGAGACCTTTGGGATTCCTTCGCCAAAAGCTGGAGAGCCAAGGCTGGGAACACAGAGTGGATAAACCTCCATGCAATGCCAGTGTAAATCCATCACCCAGCTGGGAGCTTTAAACACTCCTGCAGTACAGAACCACTCAGGTTCTTCAGGACAGCTTTAAGCCACTTCCCTGCCCGAGTTCTGACACCGCTGTTACGTACTTTAACTTTAAATAACTTTTAATAGGACTTCAGAACTCACAAGAATTTTATAACTTGTCAGTGCCATGGGCATTCAGGGAGAAGAAGGTTTTGCCTTGTATAGCTGAATTTGTCTGTAGCTCCTACACAGTCATAAACAAAAATGGCTATAAATAAATCACATTTTAAATCCACACGTAACGAAGTCGGATTTTCACTGAGCAGCTGTTGCAGATGCACTGCAGTTAAGTCCTAATATCACAGGGGGCTTTATGCAAATACTTCTTTTTCACCTCAGTGAAGATATTCTAAGTATGCAATCATTAATCTGCATTCACTAATTATGTCATTGCATTTTAAAGTTGATATTACTCAGCCTTTCCCCCCCAATGAAACACTTGAAGGCACCAGAATATGAACTATTGGCCTGTAAAATTTCACTTCTTAGGAGAGCCATTAAACTTATTTCTTCCCTGAAGATCATCCAGCACCTTTCCCTGCCACAAACCCCACAAACCAATGAAAAACCAGACCCCAAACAGAACATCCAGTCCCAGTCCTGCTGGAGGAGCCGGCCGAGCCCTGGCTGTGACTGGCCAAGGTACAAACCCCTGAAAAGAGGGGGAGAGAATCCACAGAATCCCAGATCCAGGGCACTGCTGGTGCCACTGGCAGAGCTGAGGTAACAGCAGCAAGTCGGTTCTAGTTTGTGTTACACAGACTTTCAATATTACCCAACATCAGGAGACAAAACAAACCCCAAAACAACACCCAAACCCAAACCCACACAACCACACAGCCCCCAACAGAAGAAGAATTAAGACAAGCAAGTGAGAGAGGCATTCTCAGAGGGTCTGTACAGCTGAGCTCTGCTTCATAAATTAATGTAAGGAATCGGTTTCTGGTTGTACTCTTGTTTAATGTAGAAATGAAGCATCACAAAAAAAAAAAGACCTGTTGTGCTTTTTGGCATTTTCCACTGACCCCTGCGAACTGTACAGTAAGTTGTGTTCTCCAGAAACAGAAAATGGAACTGGATTGGAATACAAAACTCTTCACTGGTATAAACAAGGTATGGCCTCCGTTAGCAGAGTAAGAGCCCGTGGGAAAGGAAAGGAGGAGTGGCTGCAGCAGAGTGGAGCATGTGGAGTTGTGGCACTGCCAGGAATCTCTGCAGAAGCTCACTGGGTACAGACAAGCCATCAATTCACTTCCTAGCTCTGGATCTATTACATGGATATCATTTGCACTGATCAGACACCTAAATGAGAGAGTTCTACTGTCAAAGTGAATGCAGGGGCAGAAATATTAAATTAAAGCCACTGGTCCAAAACCGGTTTCTAGCAGGCTGGTCCACTGTGGCGTCCTGGTCCTGCTCAGGGGAGCACGGGTGGTGGCACCGAGGACACTGCGGTTGCTGGTCTATGGGATCTGCACTGGTCCAGTTCAGGGCATCCACAACAGCACAGGCGGCACTCAGCGAGCGGATGGTGCTCTCCAAAGTGGGTCTTTGCCACTTCTCTTGGTAAGGCAGCAGCCAAGGCCAGCACATCCTCCCTTTGCTGGCCATTTACCATGAACTTTGCTACAGTGATACAGCAGAAAGACCTTTCTCCTACAGCTCCTCAGAGTACTGCTTTTGTTCTCTCTGTCAATCAGCAGAAAGCTCTCGATGAAACCTTCCATCCGTAATAAGAATGCAACTCTTTTGAACTCAAACAGTTTTATTTAATGTTTTCTTGCAGACTTTCTGCAAAGTAGCTTCTTTTGAAAGAAGAGAGAAAGAAGGGGTTTTTTTTTTGGGAATACCAAGTTAAAAATGTGAGCCGAACTAAACATGCCATACACATGCTGAGAGGAATTTAACACACATTCATCCGTATGGGCACTCTTCAGTAGACTGGACCAGTGTTTCAATGCAAATTCCAGCCCCCAGAGAACTACATGGTTTAGATTTCACAGTATGACTTTTCCCCCTGTAACCTGGGGGAAAAAACCTTAACTGGTTAATTGACCAAGTTCTTAGCTGCTCTGTCCGTCGAGGTTCTGAGACATCAGAAAAGACTGGACCACTTCTTCCGTGGACTGGGGGCTGGTGCTGACGTCCTCCAGCGCATCCGTGACCGAGAACTGCCGGTCCCGCAACCGGTTCCAATTGGCCAAAATGTTGTGGTACTCAAACACCTTCTCGTAATTGCCAATGGAATTGTACAGTTTAATGAGACCTCTGTAATCGTATTCAAGTCCACTGTATCCTTCACCAAAAAGCTTCTTTCCTGAAGAAACCCAAGAGAAAAAGCAAATTGAGAGGTAAAATATCCACATGCATCTGAGCTCTCAGGTTGTTTTTACCAACAAAGTTTGCTGACATTCTCCACTTATGTTCTAGTCACAAAACGTTGTCCAAAGACTAACAGCCAAGTTACCTTCTAAAAAACTTTAACACACTTAAGTTTCCAGCAGTCACTTACCAATTGCTATGGATCTCAGATAAAGCTTTTCAGCATTTTCATACTGGTTCATGTCATAGTTGTAGAGGGAGGCGAGATGGCCCACGGAGAGGGCAACTTCATAATCCTCCTGCCCTAGGAGCTGCTCCTTGATCTGGATGGCCTTGATGTGCATTTCCTCTGCTTCCTGTCAGGGCCAGATTCACACAGGTCAGTCAGACACCACTCATCACCCCAGAAAAAGAGCGGAAAGAGTTTAAAGAAATGTAACTATGTAGCAGCTTAAACAGTAGCATTTTGTAACAGGCAAAAATGAACAGAGCCAAACATAACTAAAGAATTTGGAGAACTGGGTTAAGTGGATCAGCAGATTGTAGCACCAAGCTCTGTCACCCTCTGAGGGCATCATCCATGTCCATGGATTATTTCTGCACAAAGCTTTTGAGGTGAATGATAACGCACAAGTTTTCCAAGCACAGAACTACCACTGCAGTTAGGAACTGTGGACATTGAAACCTGTCATTTGTAGTGACAGATTTCAGCTGTCTTGCAGATTTCAGGTCAGGAGTCAAGTCTTACCTTAAACTTCCTCATGGACTGATACAGTCTGCCCAGGTTGCCGTAGTGTTTGGCTGTTTGCACGTTGAACTCCCCAAAAGCCTTTTTAGCCAGCTGGAGCGAGGAGAGGTGCAGGTCGTGAGCCTCCTGCAGCAGCCTCTGCTCTGTCTCCTTGTTGTGACAGTCTATGGCAATCTCCTCCAGGATAAGTGCTGGGGGCAGGAGAGAGGAGCTGTAACTGTGCCCACGCCCAGCTCAAAGCCATGGACCCCACACAGCTCGGGCCAGCTCTCCAGGCCTTGGGTCTGTCCCAAACGGCTCTCACGCTGCTCTCTCAGCTCCCTACACGTTTATATTCTGTCATTTTACTGCCCCACACCAACTCTTCTGGCTAAGTCTTGAAGTTGGGATTTTTTTGTATTTTACAAGTGTGCCGTAAACACCAAGGACTACAAAAGGCTCCAGTGAAAAAGACAACTGAAGCTACGTTGTCTGGGAGGGAGCAGGATGAACACATCCAAATGATTCAAACAACAAAGGGAACTACCTTTAACTCTCTTCGAAGAGGCCAAGAGAAGATGGTCTTCTGGGAGAATGTGAGTGATAATGCCAATAGCACGTTCAGCATGGAATCTGAAAGAGTTGAAATAAAAAATTCAAGATACGTTTATGTACATCAGCAGCTGACTGATAAAAAATTAGAAATATTAATGCAATGAACATTTTCTCCGTGTACAGCACTAACTGTGCTGCTGTGTGTTGTACTCACAGTGCATTGTCAAATTTCCCAGAGCTGTACTGGTGAACGTATGAGGAATAAGCCAAGTCTTCATGAGCTGTAGCTACGTGGATGTTTTTACCTCCAAATACTGACTGCCGGATATCGAGCGCTGTCTGGAAGGGTTCCAAAAATACAATTTCATCAGTTAGCACAAAAAAACCCCCCATATTCATCTCTATGATGAATCTATTGGCTCTGAAATTTTCTACATACCTGAGACAGTAAATACATAAAAGAAACGAGTCAGGAAGACAAAGAAAGCAAAACCCCATGGCTGGTGGTGTTCGGGGTTTTTTTAAACATCATCACTGCAGTAATTAAATCAACTATTCTCTACCTCCATGAATCAACTACAACATTTGAGAGATTAAAAACATCAAGAGAAACAAGTCCTGCTGCCTACCTGATAGATGGCAACAGATTGGCAGATATTGTCTACGTTGAGCAAGTAAAATCCGTAGTCTAGTAGCGTGTCAGAGTATTTGGGGTGCTTGGCTCCAAAATGCTCCCTGCACAAAGACACTTCCATTACAAACTGAGGCAAGCTGAGTATAATTTTGGAAGGTTTTTTTCTGGAATGCCCCTCACCTGGCAAGGTACACGGCGTGCTTTATGAGCTGCTCAGCCTTCTTGAACTCCCGTTTCACCACACAGGCCTGGGCAGGGGAAGGGAAGCACGTGAGGAGCTGGGCACTCAGCTCAGCCCCTCCAGACACTGCCACACTTACTGTTGGTTTTAATTTCAAAATATCATTGTGGTTATCAAAGGACTTTCCAATTATTTGAGAAAAGGAGCACAGCATTAATAAATTATTTTATCCTGCCTGACTGAAGGGATTGTGCTGCACCTAGTCCAGACCAAAGAGAGAACAGAGCCCTTCTTAGGGAAGTTCACAGGTTAACATTGTCACAATGGTCACTTGTGCAGCTCTAACTCACTCTCAGAGAGAAAGAAATAGAAACAAAACCCCCATCCAGTCTGAGACAAACACAAACAACCCTTAGGGCTCCTGAGGAGAACTCTGGAGGTAACAACCTCTCCTCAGCCACTCTTGGCAGCAATTTAGTACCCAAAGCAACAGGGATATTTTAACTTCACCTTTGACGCTTGTCGTAGCACATCCACCACTACTTTTACAGGCAGCCCAACTGTGATCTCCTTCATGGCTTCTATGCACCACTTATAGGCCTGTGGGACAGAGAGGCACCAACACAATGGAGCTGGAACTTCACAGTGTTGTAACATTAAGAAAAAACATTACCTGCCTCTGAGAAGCTGGTCATTTACAATCCAAAATTTAAGACATGCTGTTTGATTGCCTATGTGTAATGAACTGTCCATTTAGGTCTTAAAAGACAGGCTTAAAACCCACTTTCAAGGTTAAGAGTGAATATGTAAGTATTTTATATTAATCTAAGGTTTATATTATTACAATCACATTTACAGACAGAACAAGGTATTTTATAATCTTTAAGCAATCCTCACAATTCCCAGTGTGCAGAACAACACCCTGTCAGTGAACTTAGGGGCTAAAGGAAGTGTAACTACTCCATAAAGTGGTTTTAAGACAGAGTTTTACAAAACAGGTGCAAAGACTGCGTTCTGCTATTCATTTTTACCTGTTAAAAGAAGCTTTTATAGTATTTCACTGACAGATGACCAACACATACAGGCAAGGTAACACAAGTACCTTCACGTTGGTCAAAGTGCTGTAAAGAGCTTACAGACCAACACAGAACATAGAAACAGCAGTGGATAAATGAATTACTGCTCTGGCAGTGCCACACAGGCCCCAAGGAGATCAGAACCAGGACTAATGAGGAGCACTCAGGAGGTCCAAGTGCCAGTGCAGCCCCCCAGGCCCCCTCACCTCGTCGTAGTGGCTCTTGGCGAAGAGCAGGGCGCAGAGCTCCCCGTACAGCGCCGCCTTGTTGGCCTGCTGCCCGTGCTTGGCCAGCTTGTCCATGTAGGACTGGGCCAGCTTGAACGTCTCCTCTCCCAGGTGGTACTTGCAGTTCCCGTTCCGAACGTGCAGCAACCTTGGGGGATGCAGAGAGAGTTGCTGAGGGAGGCTGGAGAAACCCCTGCAGGAAGCAGCACTGGGGATCTCGGGGGGGACACTCACAAGGTTGGAGCTCTGCCAGCCCAGCAGAACTGCCCTTCCCCACTACACAGTCTGAAATCTCTGCCACCTCCTTCCCAAAGGGTGCTAACCTCAAACAGCCACAGTACGTACAACAGAGATCATTCTCCTGCATCCCTATGCCGTTCCCCCAAACCCTGAGTAGCTCCAAGTGGGCATTTTTGTGCTTTGGGGCTTGGGGGAGGTCTTCACAAAAGATTTGGTTACATCCATTCCATTCTCCAGCACCATCAGGAGAGACTATCTTACTGACCAAGTCCACAACAACTCAAACACCCCCTGCTCTTCCCTCTCCTACCCTGCTGCCTTCCCACCTCAAGGATCAACACCCAAATACAGCCAGTAACACCAGGCCCTGGTGAAACCTATTCCTGCCTCTCTAGAGAAGTAACAGTTCCAGCTGCTGGCACTCATTTAAAATAAAAGCAAGAATTTGTTCATTAGTGTAGACTGATGCTCAGTGGCTTTAACGAGGTGCATTTGGAATGGGTGTGTTAGGATATTCCAAGCCCAAAGGGCAGAGCTGGATTCCCAGCCAGGGCAGCTGCTCCTGCTCCATGGCAAACACCTGCCAGTGAGCAGACACGGAATTCTGGTGAATTAACCTCCACTGTCCCTGCTGGAAATGTGTCATTAGACAGTGAGTAACAGACTGAAAACACCAGGCAAGGCTTGGGAAACCAGGACAGCACAGCACAGGGAGAGAACTGCACAGAGGGAAGGGAAGCAGAATGTGAAGCTGCACTGCAGAGAGGCTCAAACTCTACGTGAGTTAATGTACAGGAATTTTAGTCCTGATATGACACAGTAGGATAAAACTTTCAATCAATTGTCAAAAGGGAAAGAGCGAACAGTGAAGTTTTTGCTCAATTTTATTTCTTCTCTAAATCTGTTTCCACTTGCTCCAAGTAGAGATCCAAGCTACTGCAGCCATGCCCCCTGTAACACAGCTCAGTTCACCCTAAAAACTCAGCCTAACGCTGTCCCTCTGTTTCCCACCCAAAGGCATCACCAAACTCAACCAGTAACGAGAAAGGAAATAAAGTTCCCATTTTCCTAAGCAGGGCTTGAAGGCAAGCACATGACAGATGTGTATTTGCTGCACAAAGAGAACATCAAAAGAAAAGCCCTTCAAAACCCTGCAAAAGCTACACAAGCTCCAGCTCTCCAGTGGGAAACAGCACCGTGGCTCAAGAACAGACAGCAAAAAGCAACACCCACATTTTTCCTTAAATAAAGTCTCAGAATCAAACACGATGCACAAGTGCATTGTGTGCCCGGTCACAGGAACATTCCAGCAACAAGAGACAGGAATTGTAAAGAAATGAGAGAAGAATTAAGTAAACAGTTTCCCTAACAAGAAAAAACCATTTTGCCAACACCATTCAGTTGGGAGCTGCTCTGCAACATCAAAACCACAGAGCCCAGATCCCACGTAATGGAATAAGCCAGTGGGGATAGCACTGCAATTTAGATAAGCTCCTGGGAAAGATCATATCCAGTGTCTGGATGCTTCAGTGATAGTGTCTAGAAACAAAGCAATCTCCCAAAAAACCAAGCTAAACCTAAGCCAATCCTCTAGGATAAGCAGAGTTTATGTGATCCAGTTCTGAGTAACAAAAAATCCTCTATTAATCCAAAGGAATCTTAGGAGATAAAGCCAAGAGGAAGAGAAAAGGCCTCAGGACGTTTATGCTAATAGCTCTGAACCTCCTTTGATGTCTGCAATAACAGCTTTTGGGGACTAACCTCCCCCAGCAAACTCAGTCTCTCAGAGCCAACACAGCAGCTTAGGAAGGCTAAAACCACCAGAAGAAAACAACCCAAGAATCAGCCAAATGTGCAACAATGAAGTGGGAGAACCATGTATTTGTGTTATGCATTTGTACCTTATTGTTAACACAGAATAACGAGAGAAGGCAAACCAAAAGGAGCACCACACATGCAGGAAAGCAGGGTACAAGCTCAGAGAAACCTCACACCTTCCCAGCTTCTCCACAGAATTTACTACTGCCAGGACAAGGAAACACCAAGTTGTGTTTAAATAACACAAAACTTTGCACATTTTTAAACCATGTTCTATTAATAATGCCATGTATTCATTCAACTCCCAGACATTTGACTTGTTAGCTTCAGAGCAAGAGCTGCCCCTTTAAGGAAGTGTCATACTTTCAAAAGCTGGACTTGAATTTTGTTTCCTTAAAACTCGGGCAGTAAGCTGAGTATCATGACTGCTCTCTGCCACAGAAAGGTGTTTAGATTTTACAGATTTAGCCCTTCTCAAAGCGTTTGACATTCTTTCAGGTTGATAGAACTCCAAACCAACGATGCTGAGTGTCTGGGAGATGCCAGAACATTTCCCATTCCCCCAGCTGCCCAGAGGGGTGACATCCCCCACAGGCCAGCAGCGTTCCCTAGAGAACAAAGGATGTCTCTACCAAACAGAGCCAACACCTCCAGGTCAGAAGGGCTCACTCTAACACAGGATGCTTTCTTCTAGCACAGAATGAAAATCTCCTCTCCACAACTATTGTCCAGCAGAGACAGTTCTCTTTTTTCCCTCCCTTTCTTTCCCTTCTTTTCATTTCTATTTGGAGAAGGTGACAGAGTTATTTTTAAGCAACTTCTCCAGCTTGCCAAAGAGCCTGATACAACGAGAAAACTTTTTTTAGATTAATTAGAAGGCAAAGGACCAAGCACTAACTGTGGCTCTATATCCATCACTCCCCAGTTCTAGGAAGCTGGATACGTGTGCCCAGGCTCCTGGCATCATTTCTGGAATGCCAGCCAGCAGAACCAGGCAGAGCAGCGTTGCCATGGCCCTGGACCTGGCACAGGACATCAGCAGCTCTTGGCAAAGCCTCTTTACTCTTCGTGTTTGCCCAACCATAAACAAGATGCAGGGCTTTTTTTGGAGCAGCTTTCCAAACGAGTTTTGCTCTATATTCAGATAAATACAGCACACGCTTTGTTCTTTGTTACAGCAGCTAAAAACAAAAAAATCCTACTTTAACTCTGCCCAGCAGCCTCCAGGCGCCCATGGGCACATCTGGAGTGTGCAAAAACAGGTTGGTCATGGTGAGAGCAACAAAACCCAGCCAGCTCCTGCCTGCAGGTCACCACACCTCGGCACACAGGGGTAAGAACAGAGGCCTCTGTCAACAGAATGTGAACCTCTGCAGGCCCTGAGGAACAAGGCAGCTTCAAAACTCTAACAGCAAAAAAAACCAAAACCAAACCCTTCCCAAATGTTTTCAGCTGTGGCTGGAGGTGCCCACAGGAATTGGACACCCAGATCTTTACCCAGGCCCAGAGCTAAGTATTCACCATGGAGCAAGAGAACACACTGGATGTGGAATCAGGAAAGGTAAGTTTTGATTTTATTTCTGCTCAACTGTATCTATCACTGTTTGCATTTGGATTTGGCAAATTCTCCTTGTCGCAAATAGAACTTCAGCAAAGTCCAACACAGGACATTCCTTCACATGCAAAAATCCTTGAGAAAACAAGGACTCTGGACCACCCTTATTATCCAGCAGTGTTACTCATGAGAGATTACACAGGACAGCAAAACATTGAGTTTTTTAATCCATTGTACTGTGCTGCCAACTTCGAAGCTGAAAATCCATGGATTAGTGTAAAACAAGCACCTCCTGATCTTCAGCTCTAGCCAGGAAAGTGCTTTGGTGCAGCAGAACACAAAAGGGGCATCTGGAGCTGGATTGCTCCAAGGTTTCCCGGGAACTCAAGGCGAGCTCACCTCACACAACACTCCACAGCACGGAACCAGTGAAGGATTTCATCGTGGAGGGTGCACAGCTGAAGGCAGGAAAGGAACACCTTCTCAGCATCACTGTACCAGCCTGCATCTGACAGGAACCCCCCTGGAAAGGATCAGCAACAAACAGCAATGTGAAGAGCAAAACATATTTTCAAGAGAAAAAAGGTTTGCTCAAGTCTTGCAAAATGATCACTTATTTCATAGACCTGCTTCTACAGATAGAAATCCTGTCAAGGTCAAACCCTCCAGCCCTGACCTGGAAAGGATGAAATGTAAGAGGAGAATTCTCCTACAGCTGAAGGAAATAATACTTTGGTTTAGGATGGTTTTTTGGCATTACAGATTTCCGTCAAGAAAAACTTACCAACACTAAAATCATGCAAATTCCTCAACACATCTGCAAACCAATTTTAAAACTAAACTCTTTGAACTAAAGAAGTCTATATATTCTTAGATGTTAAAATCCAATATATTTCTTTTAAGACACCAAGTAGCTTTCTAAAAATTCCATTCCAAAACACACATGTTCTTTAAAAGGCCTATCTTTAACGGGAAAAAAATTAATGTTAGATTAACTGAAACTTGCAAGAGAGAAAGCAAAGAACCCACGAGCAGCAGTTACCTAAAACAAACCCAATCTGGATCGCTTTTTCTTTCACAGCAGCATCTGACTCTGCAATGTAGGAGCACCGTCTGCTGAAGGAATAGGCCAGGACAGAAGCAACCTTGACTCCATGGTCCATCAGAGCCTGGAAACAGTGATGGAGCAGATGTCTGCAACAACGGGAAGCAGAATTCGGTTACACATGAAGGTTTGAAAGCAGTCCGTTGGCTCTCATGAATTCAAACGAGAGAAATCAAGCCCAAGCCTCCCTCAAACCCAAAGCAGATGAGCACAAGCCCCACTGCGAGGCTGCAGCTGATGGATCCCAGGCGCTGGGTGATCCAACACAAAGCGAGTGCACACAAAGTTCTTTACAAGGACACCCTCCGGTGGAAGCCAAACACAAGCTGCCCACACGGGATTAAAGCTGGCAAACAGCGGTTTCCAGCTCGAACTCACCAGGGAGGAGGCCTCCAGTCCCCCCTCCCCCAGCACTCGCAGACAAATGAGCAGTGATGGCTTCATTAACATCACACCCGCTACGGGAGGAACTGGTGTCTGAAGACTCAGAGCTCATCCTGGTTACAAAGAATCTGATCTAAAACAGTCAAGTTCCGTAACACTGCAAATTGGAATATTTAATGACAGGAAAACTCTTCAAACTGGGGCAATCCTATCAGCTTCCCTCAGGATTTGCCAAATCAGCAGGAAATGGGTGCTGTGACTGCCACTGCTCAGGGACAGTCTGGGCACCGACTTCTCGGTGTTGAGCAACTGGGGGGGTTTGCATCATTTGCTTTTCTTGTTTGTGCCTTTGTGACAGCCTCTCTTCCTGGACGGAGAGATGGAGATCTGAAATGACAACTATTGATCTATTAAAACACTCACCTTTTATCTAAAGCTCGTAGCACCTTTGCAAAAACTTCTAGTTCACAAAATTCACTACCCAGCTGGCACAAGCGGCCCTGTTGGTAAAGCTGAAAAAAAACAGGTAAGTGAATCTTAAAATTTAAGATGGAATTTTTCTGGGAAATTCAGCTTATTAGCAAAGATAATTTACAATTAAATCTAGACTTTAAAGCACTGAAATATGGCAGTATTCAGTCCCAGTATCAGAAGATTTCACCACAGGACTACAACTTCAATGTTTAAAAACTGAGCTATGAGAGGTCCATAGGTGGTTTTTAAGGGGTTTCTTTAATCTATAGATTTATTTCCAGGTGTTTGTGTCCTCCTGCCTCACCAAAACACTGCCACATGTAAGCTACAAACCCAAGGCAAAACCAAGAAACGACTGAAGTCAGCAAAAAATACAACTGCCAGCTTACTTTCAAAACATGTTTAAATGGCACGTAATCTAGGATACAGCAGTGCAAATACATCAGATACAAATAAACCCAAACCCACAAGTTCCACAAGGGGTGACTCACCAATACCCAGCACAAAGACAGGCACGGCCCCATTTACACCTGAGCTTACACAGGTAATTCCCCACCAGCAGATGGGAGAACTGGAGTCTGTTCGTGCATTTATTAAAAGCACTGGCTTGTTTTATGCCCGAAGTGATTTGTGCCTGCAGATAAGCAAATTTATCAGCTGATGTACTCCTAACAAACCACAGACAGTTGTCCATGCAGTGCATGGTTGAGCTCTGCCACATCAGGCTATAAACGCCATGGATTTACACAGGTACAAAGGGGCCGTGCAAATAAATGTCAGAGAAATCCATTGTGAACTATTAATTCCCATTATCTTGAAGGCCCTGACCCACAGATGAGCACAGGAGAGTACAGGACCTAAGGAAGCAACACTCCACACCTGCCACTGCCACAGGCACCATCAGTGCTTAAATGAAAATATTAATATTCCTCCCAGTTTTAATCATGCCTTAAAATGCTTCCAGTGATAAGCATCTGGTGCCTGGTTCACCTTCTTCCCCACAAACACTGAGAGCTGATGAATTAATATTCCAAACACAGCACGTGAGAACATCTCCAGCCAGAAATTTAGTTTTAGTCAACTCTTCTTATAAAAGCACACGACACAGGCTCTAGAGCACAGCAAGTTTGTTATTTAAACAACACAACCTACAAAAAACACTTCAAAAATACTTTGACCTAATAATGTCAATTGCCAGAAATGAATGTTTTCCTTTTCGTTATCTATTTTGCTAGAGGAACATTAAAAAAAAATAAAAGGAAGTATTTTAAAACCAGAGCAAGTTTGCATGCAAAGTTACTGCTCAGATAAGCAGCGTGTCCCTGCACTTCAAAGGGATCAGAGCTCCTGCTGGAGTTGGATTCTCTCTGGCACTGGAGGAGCAGTCAGTCTGCTGTATTTAAAAGCTACAGTCATGGTTAAATGTTCTCGTTTCTTCAGCACAGCTGTCTCACAGTAGATGTTCTATAAAACCTAAAACGTACTTTCTGCAGAAAAACAAAAAAAAAAGGGCTGTTTAAATTGCCTGGTATTCCATGCCCAAAGTGAAGGTGGGCATCCCATCAATAATTAATGAGATCGTTTCTGGAGGAAGCTTAGACACATCCCCAAGCTATTGTAGCAGGATTTAAGGGAACCAAAAATACTTCCACGTTCCACAATTCTCAAGTACAGTATCACTCCCTCCTATCACCTTGCAGCGCTAGCCAAAAATCCCAGAGATTCCTGGTTTATCAAATATTAACCATAGTAAGACTTTTAAAAATTTATATATTTATGATGTTACATAAACACATCTTGTAAGGAGAGAATCCCTCTTACATGAGATTCTGAAGCTGCCAAGGAATAAGTGGCCTGGAGGGGTGGGAGGGAGGGGGAAGATCCCACAGGACCCTCAATTTTGGAACATCAGTAATTTCGGGCACATGTCAAGTTTGGCTTGGGCCCCAAAGTCCAAGCTGCAATTTTTCACTGCTCTAACTTGAAATACAACATCTTTGGGACTTTTACTATCCCTGTAACCCCTTCCCTTGACATACTGGCAAACATTTTGAGGAATTAACTCAGCTGGAAGCCTCTTGGAACTGTTGTGGCTGTTACAGCAATATTTTCAAACTAAATTTGACATGGAAATAGTGAGTATACGTCAATCTGTGAAGTAATTCCAGGAGATCCAGTAACACTCATTGAGAAGCAGCTGGGAGGACTAAAGAAATTATTCTCTTGTCAAAGCTCCAGAGAGACAGAACTCCTGACCACAGCCTTGCTACATAACACAAAAACAAAACAAAACAGTGATTCAAGAAAAACATGCCCTGACATGAACACAGAGCTTTGGACTTCTAAAGAACTATTCTGTTCTGAAAAGAGAAATGTCTTTTAGATGCCAGCTTAACCTATTTGGAACCTACCAGGGATTTATTTTTCGTTAACTATGGAAAAATGACTCAAAACCTGCAAGATGACTCCCAACTCCATCAGCTCACACTGACACATGATTTCTGGCACTGAGGACAGGTATAAATTTAATATACAGGTGGATGACACACATTCCCAATCCAGCTGTTGTGCACAGCTGTGAGAAACTCACCACCCTTCTTAGGATCTAAGGCTGAATGTTGAACTGCATGTCCAGGTGGGTGTGTTACAAAAGCTGCACATTGTGGTGTCCCCAGTTAAACATTTTAATGACATTAACTTTATGATTATATAATAATTGTATTAAAGTTTTTGTCTTTCTCTCCCTGGGTAGATTGAGCTTAAAAAAAAAAAAAACCACCAACTAAACTTTCCCTAAACACAGTATTTTAAAAAATAATTTTTAAGGCAGATGGGGGTTAATTCCAGCCAGCTGTACAAGGATCCTTTAAAAGAGGAACCGAAGAAGACGCAATTTGAAAAATATGCTCCTGTTGCTCCAGTTTGGAAGAGGATTGAAAAACATGGATATCCCAGTAAGAATTACAGAGGAAATCCAAGAAGCTCCCCAGCACATTTTGTAATGCCTAATAATGTAATGTGGAGTATCAGGCCAGATTGGGGAAGGACAGTGTACTTAACAAACAGCAGTATTTGGGAAAAAAGTTGGGCTGAAACCACCACCTTCCTTCCCCACTCAACAAGGAAGGAAAAAGTTTTCCTGAGTCAACAGTTCACTAAATCAATCTGTTGAGAAATGACTCATTACAGAAAATAATCACTTTGAAATTTAGGTACATTCCATGCTCTTAAATCTATTTCAAAATCATCTACAAACCCTCTGGACAAGTGCTGCTTCTACTTCTACTATCCAGTGCTGCTACTGGATACTGTTTAAGGCATAAAAAAAGGAAAATTCCAGCTCTCCTCAGAAAGCACAATGCCAGGCTGATCTGTACAAATCCCAATCAAATAAATAACCAAGAAAGAAACCAACGTTATTGAACTAGCCTGACTTCAGAGACAACTTTTAGAGCCCAGTGCTTGCACACCCCAAACATTCCCACCTGCTCTGCTCCCTGGGCCAGAGCAGCACAGTTCGTGTTTCACAGAGTCCAGCACAAGGGATTCAAAATCTGAGCCTCACAGTCACACACGTGTGAGATTCTCCTCAGGAACTGGGAAAACCCAGCCTGCTTTGAAGTCCAATCAGCCCAGAGGAAATGAAGTGGAAATCAGAATTATTGTTCAGCAGGAGCTCAACACCTCTGTTCATGATGTGACCTCATTATCTCAATTATGATGAGTTCTGGTGTCTCAGACTCAACAAGGATACAGAAAAGGAAGAGAAGTTGAAGGATACTGGGATGAGAAAACATGCCCCACAGTTAGAAGTTAAAAAAAAAAGCCAATCTGAATAGCATGAGTTAGAAGACAAGAACTTTCAAACCAGTGAAGACATAACAAGGAAAGACAGTTCAGCTCACATCTAAATTTAGACTACAGAAATAAGGCATCTGTTAATAATAATAACTGGCAAAAACTCATGAGGTAATGATTCTCCTCCACTGTGAGGCTTTAATTTGAAGAGGTGATAGAAGGATCTGATTTAAGCCCAGCAGATTCAGTGCAGTCCTGCTGCACGCTGTGCTCCAGCCAGGTGACAGGAGAGGTCGTACACGCTGTGTGCACAGGCAGAAACCATCACTGCTTCCCCCACACACAGCTCAGTTCTAACCCCAGAAACACAGAGCACGAGGGGAGTTCAGTCTCTGTGAACTCACCCTGGGGGTTACAGCAGAAGCCCCTCAGAAGAAGGCTCTGGGATGCTCTGCCTCCCTCACACTCTGTGTTTGTGACCTTGGTTGTACTTCCCTGGGCAGGGAAGCTCAGAACTGAAGCAGCAGCACAGCCACACTTCATTTCAGGGGGAGTTCATCCTTCTCACTCTCACCAAATACCCTGGAGACTGAAGCTTTGGGACAAGCTTGTTTTATTCTAATGGACAGAAATGATGCTTATAATGATTCTCCATCAGTAAACTCAACCTCTGCTGCAATGCAGAGAACGGACGTTCTGCTTCTTGTTTTCAACAGTCAGCAAATTCCTGTTTGTTCATTTTCTTTGGTTCAAAAAATATCTAAACATGACAGAAACCAAATTAATGTCCTCTCCAACTGCTCCTGTGGTTAATGATCTCACCAGAAAACATTCCAAGAACAAATTATTTTCAAGAAAAATCAATTGTAAGAAAAGAGAAACACACAATCCAGGAAAGACATTCCAAAAGGAAAATAAACATGGGATGAAACTCCTCGTTAACCAATACAAGTCCAAGATGAGGCTGCCACTGTGTAACTGCAACAAATACCTGGGACAGAGAACACTAAAGCAGTGAAGCACCTTGGGAACCAAAGTCATGAAATAATTATGCAAAATAGAGTATAAAGCTGAGGCACAGGGGGAAAGAACTGAAATCTTTGTAAGACACTGACTAAAGAGTTCAAAATCTGACTTCCGCCAACATAAACTTGATTCTCTATGCAAACACCCTCTCTCAAAACATTATTCTCACTCCAACAAACTACAAAATATAATAAGTTGATATTGTCAGGGGTTTTTTGGTTGATTGGGTTGTTTTGGTTTGGGTTTTTTTTTGTTGTTGTTGTTTTTGTGGTTTTAGTTTTGGGGTTTTTTTTGAGGACTTGCAGTTTATTCCAGCTGTCACTACTTTTTAATATACAGTTTTGGCATTTTGCTCATAAGCTGAATCTCAGTTAAATGAGATCCAGCACTTTTCTTTCTTTGGCTTCTAAAAACTACACACCCTCTCTCTCATCCCCCTCCCAAAAAAAAAAACAAACCAAGCTAGAGAACCCGACTAGTTTAGCTAGGAAAAAACCCAACCAGGATATACACAAACCTGGCAAACACCCAAAGGAAACAAAGTATGATATGTGTGCACATTTTTATTTTTTCCCCCCAGAGGCAGGTGTTACTTGTAACAATACCAGTTATTAAGATCCTCAAAATACAGCTGTGATTAATAAGGCATTTAAATATTTTTTAGCTCAAATGTAGGCTTGGAAATTTCCAGGATATCCTCACAAGCATCCTGCTCTGCCTCTTATTTTTCTAATGGTTGCAAGGAAAAGTCAAACAGTGCTTGAAAAAAGAGCTATGCAGTGATACCCTGCTGAAGCAGTGCAGGTTTGTTGTTTTACCACAATCATGATTATTTGATAGTGCCTTGTTTTGAGTTTTAGTCACTGTTTGAGAATGCTCCAGAAAGACAAACAGAGGAACCTGCCTGTTCCTGTCACCTTGCAGCAGAACCCATTCCCTAGTGAACCCACAAGAGCATCCTGCAGCTATCCCAGATCGATTCCTCAGCCAGGTTTATAAGGCACATCCCGAAAGTGAACTATTCTGGAAGATGTAGAGGTGAAACAAATTGGATTTGTTAAGGAGTGGGAAATAAAGGCAGTGTGTTATGACAATAGAGCCAAACACTGGATTAGAGGGTACCCCAGGGAACAAAACCAAGACCCTGCTGCACTTTCTTCCCTTTAAAATAGTAGCACACTGACTGTCTCTGCTGTTGTAGCTCACCTACAGCTTCTGAGTCAACCTGGACATGTTGGTAAACCTGGGCAAGCCTGGTAAACATTAAGTTTGAGTGTTCATAACAATAAATAGGATAAAAACATTTTGTATGGCCACAGACAATTAACATTCATAGAGCAAAACAAAATCTGACTGGTACCACCTTGTATTTTTTGCAAAAATCAATGGCAGTTTCTCAAGTACCACAAACCATGATTAATACCTAGATGAGAAACTATTACAAGTTATATGTGAAAGATTTGAAATATTTTTTATTCCTTTTAATCATCACAGAATGAAAGTGATGTAGGATACTAACAACTAATTGACACCCCCCCAACACAGCAGCAACAAACATCACGTAGTCAAATATTTAGAGGTCTTCTAGTCTGTTTTACTCCAAAGACTGTTAATGGCTTTGGAAATTCTACTACTGCTTTAAAGAGCTCAATGGTCAGGACATGGAATGGGGCTCACCATGATTAAATGATATTTAATATCCACCTGATATTCAAAATAACTATCCAGAACCAAAACAGCAAAACAAGCACCACACACACCATGAGAGGGATGCTGTCCCCAGCCTAACCTAATTCAGCTACCCCTGAATGATACTTGTGATGTATTTAATGTTGTCATCATCCAAACAGGGACTCAAGAAACAGTTAGCAGGTGTTCTATAGGTGCACAAAGAATCACAGGATGGTTTGGGAGGGAAGGGACCTTGTTCCAACCCTTGCCAAGGGCAGGGATGCCATTCTCTAGACCAGGTTACTCCAGGCCCCATCTAAGTTGGTTGTCCTGCACAGAAAAGATGACACAGAGGACATGGAAGCCCAGACTATCCTTGCAGCCATGGAACACTCACTGCAGGAATGGCCCAGTTTGGTTTATTCTGTATGAGGACATCCCACAGATGTGGGCTGGTAAGAGGAATATTGGCGCACCTTACACAGTTCAAGAACTTGGGTTGTGAAACACAGAAATTACAGGAAAAGCAAGAGGGAATGGCTTCAAACTGACAGAGAACAGATTTAGATTAGAGATCAGGAAAAAATGTCTAAGGTGGTGAGGCCCTGGCACTGGGTGCCCAGAGCAGCTGTGGTTGCCCCATCCCTGGAGTGCCCAAGGCCAGGTTGGACAGGGCTTGGAGCAGCCTGGGATAGTGGAAGGTGTCCCTGCCCATGGCAGGGGTGGAATGAGATGGGCAGAAAGGTCCCTTCCAACCCAAACCAGCCTGTGGATCTATGCAATCACTGTCATTAACCACAGCTGCACTGTCAGTACAACACAAACAGTGTTTTGGGGATAGGCACTTATCACCTTTATTATCATCTGCCCAGCAAGATGACAAACCCATGTGCACAAGCAGAAGAAACATGTTAAAGAGTCTCCTCAGAAAGCAGGTGTGCTTGCTGGATCATCTTCATGGAACAACTCCATGTGAACCTGATTCAAAGCAACCACTCAGGAGTGCTAATAAAAGCATAAGAAGTCAATGATCTATTAAGCTCACCTACAGATGAGTTTTTAAACAGCTGGGAATAACACACACTTGGATATTCCTATCAAGAGAAGGAGGTTTTGTTTTATGCTTTTAAAAGCCACAGAGCACCATCCTCTCACCTGAATGAGCATGAGGACAGGCAATGCCAAGGAAGTTTATTTGTCAGTGGTCATACTTACTAACACCTGAAAGTAACCCCCCAAATATTCTTCCACATTGTGGTTTTCATATCTTTAGCTGATGACTACCATGTGTCAATCACATCATTATCTGTGAGCATGCTCATATGTCATAAAAATGGGTTTTCATCCTTCTCAGCACTTAAGGCAGACATGAAATAACCAGGACACGGAAAATGTACGTGTCTGTTTCGATGCTAGAGAAGCAATTTCCCTGTCTCCAGCAAATACTACTACTCTCCATGTATGTGATGTGTCACTAACCCTGGTTCATAACACTCAGACTAAAGAATTACTTCATTTTAAAACTCCTAAATTTTTAGACATTCACTGGCAGAAGAAAGAAGGGCTAACCCTCATCTTAGGTTTTCACAGACATTGTTTCTCCCCTGATGAATGCTCATTTCCAGCTGTTCCTGCACATGAATGAAATGCCTGTTTAGTAGAGAATAAGAAATTAATGGACCATCTCAGTGCACCTTCTACACCAAATCTGTATATTCCAGGGGCAGCTGAACGAGGAATAGCCCTTTCACCAAGGAATGATTTAATGCTAATAAACTACAGCATTAAACAACCGTCGGTTCTTTCCATCTGCTTCCTACCAGATCATTTATACTAGACCACGGCAGACTGCTCCCTCAACCACTGACATCACCGTCTCCAATACATTATTTTTAAAAAATGGGGAAAAGGAAAAAACATATTCCAGCACAGCCAGGTTGGCCTCATCCTGCCGCCGCAGCTCCCCAATGGCGAGAGGCACCTTCTCCCCGCGACCCCCAAGGCCAGGCCCCATCTCCGCGTCCCCCCCGGGGGCTCCCCAGCCCCTCAGCGCGGCCTCGGGGCGGGTCCCGGGGGCAGCCACAAGGCCCCGGCACGGCCCGAGCCCGGAGCCAC
>VYXC01001563.1:194346-215005 GCA_013397175.1 Platysteira castanea | reverse complement strand
GGGCGGCGGCCGCGCCGCTCCGTCGCTTTCTTCGCCGTGTGCGACGGGCACGGCGGGCGGGAGGCGGCCCAGTTCGCCCGCGAGAACCTGTGGGGCTTCATCAAGAAGCAGAAGGGCTTCTGCTCGGCGGAGCCGGCCGAGGTGTGCGCGGCCCTGCGCAAGGGCTTCATCGCCTGCCACCGCGCCATGTGGAAAAAGCTGCGTAAGTCCCAGCGCCCGCCGCGGACCCTCCGCGGGCTGCGCTGCCCCTGCCCGCCCCCGCTCCGCCCGCGCTGCGCCGCTTTCCAGCCGCCTTTTCCTCCCCCTCTCCCGCACTATTGTGAGTGCCTCCCTCCCTGCCTCCCTCCATCGCTGCCTTCCCCGCGCCGGGAATCGCGGCAGAGCGCGGGAGGGCATCCCAGCCGTTGAGCCGAGTAATTCGGGAAAACAAGACAAACTGGAGGGCACGCCGGGAGAAGAAAGATGTAAACACA
Source organism: Platysteira castanea (assembly GCA_013397175.1). Taxonomy (NCBI): domain Eukaryota; kingdom Metazoa; phylum Chordata; class Aves; order Passeriformes; genus Platysteira; species Platysteira castanea. The sequence goes on along the minus strand of VYXC01001563.1, from coordinate 214,532 downwards.
GGGCGAGGACACGCTGTTGTGTTACGTAGCTGGGGATGGTGCGATGGTAGGGCTGCAGTTTTGTTACACGTCGATCTCCAAATTAGATTCATTGGGGAGGTCTTCATCTTGTTGCCTTGGGGAATCGCACTGAACTCCCCCTTAGATTTCCCTTGCGTCATGAAAAGAAAAAAAGTAATTTTAACAAACTGAAATGGGCTGGGAACGGTGTTTTTCCCTGACGGTGCTTCCGACTGTTTTTGTGAGTCCTGATGGAAGGATTGAAATGTGGCTGGTTTATAACTCGCTCGTGTTGTTGTTGAGCATGGGGGAATACGCAGTGTCCCTGACAAAATAGAAAACACGCTTAGTATCCTGAGGATGATTTTGATTTATAAAAATATATATCATCGTTATGTATTTATGTATATATTAGTTGTTTAACTGCAGTAGCGTAGAAGTTGGGGTCGTAAATAAGGAAGTGTTAAGAAGAGGAGCATGCCCAGACAAGTGACAGTCATCATTCCTATACTCATCCTTCTCCCCGAGGTCTTGAGAGGCTGTAGGTTGAGTTTCTGAAAGGCTTTTTTTTCGTCGTGAGTTGAAGGTTCTGACTTAGAGCGTGGTTGTTTATATAGAATGTGTGGAATGTGTGTGTATTGTTTATGCATTTAAGCATTCAAAAACCTCAGAGAAAAAGGAAGAGCAGCGTTCAGCGTGTGAAGAGAGGTGTGGAACACAGTAAAACTGGATCCAAAATAGTGACAGTTGGGCTTGGGAGGGAAACCTGAAAAGCAAGAACTGTACTCAGAGCACCCCGGGGTTTCAATGAAGTGATTCAGGAGGGTGCAGGGGGAAATTATAGTTTCAAACCAGTTTCATTTTCCTTTTTCTTGAATAGCAAAATAGAGAAGTTGTGCAAATGTCAGATACATGAGCAGGTACGGGGGAAGGAACAGTGAATTTGAGGGCACACTGGTACTGGGCACAGAGGGAAGGGTGTGAATTTTAGAAGCCCTAGAACTTGACCGCAGCCTTGGCAGTGGGGTGTGCAGCCTCCTGGGCTGCAGGGCTGGGTGATAAGGAGCAAAATGTATGAACAGGGGGAGATGGCATGGGGGGGCAAGATAAGGAGTTCAGTTTTCTGGCTGTTGTGTCCCTGGTGTGTTTTTTGTCACTGGAACTCTGTGTGAGCTCCGAAGGCAGGGAGAAGTGTAGGAAGCTCTGTTTAGTAATGAGTGTTTAGCAAACAGCACTGGGGTTGTGGAAGCAATTTAAATTGTTGTGAGAAACAACACAGCTCTGGCTGGGAGCCTTTGGTGGCACTTCGAGGTGGGCTGTTTAGTAAACTCCAGAGCATGTTTGCTCCTCCTGATTCCTGCTGCACGTGCTGAACAGCCTGAGTTTTGTGGGACAAATCCATTATTATTTCTAGTTTATAACTGCGTCCTGTGTTACAGAATCCCAGTGTGAATTCCACTGACAGGCAATAATTTTCCATATTACCATGTGTAAAGCACCTTTTTAACTGTGTGTTGGTGACACTGTGGACATGAAATGGAGACTGGGTGTGTTGGTATCTTGAAGTGTGTGGGAGAATGGTTTGGAATTTCGGGGTGGAGGATGGAGTCTTTATTGGCTTCCAGTTGGCTGTTGGAAGGGAAGCTTGAACTCGACTGCTCTCTTGGTGGTTGGAAGTTCTGGGGTCATCCCCTGATAGACACAAACCACTGGGATCCTGACAGTAGCGGAAAAACTAAACCAGAAAATTTCCCCTTTATCACTGGTGATAATTTTGGTTCATTCTATAGTGATAAAATTCCCTGAGTGCTAAAGAGCTTCTGGAGTAAGGGTTCATTTTGGAAGCTGCAGAATTAGTTGAGTTTATGAGTTCAAAGTTACAAAGCTGAGTGTGAGGGGCAGTGGTTTTCAAGTAGAGGGGGCAAAAGTGTTTTAGAAAGATGTTCTGTTGATGTTCCTGATCTGTGGAGGAGTTGGGTACATGGATTTGATTTTTAAAACTTGAGCTCAGAAAAAAACCCAGCAGTTTTGACACTTTTGCTGGTTTCTGGTGAGACACAAACTCTGGAGAGAACTGGGCTGTATCTAATACTTATCTCTGAACAGGAGAACAGGAACAAGGCATGAACTACAGTCCCTGGATGACAGGCAGATAATTCCTGGTTTTGTTGAGCCTAAAATCTGAGGCTGCTGCATCATTCTTTCTCCCACAAGTGGGTGATTTCCTTCTCTCTGCTCCCCATCCCCATAAAGACTGATTTGACTCTCTAATATATTTTATTGCTGTTCAGGGGTTGTTCCACTGACAGAAACTCATTAGTTGCAGCTTGTTTTCTGTTAAGTGCATGGTTGAAGTCCTCATTACCACTTGGCTCTCTCGCTTGTTTGCTTTCCATTTGGAATGTGTTAGATTTAATATCCACAGTTAAAACTGCCAGACAAAGTACTTCCAATAAGCTGATTGAATGTTTGTGTTCTTGAAATAAAGCTGCTCCTAGGGAGAAAGTGGGTTTTCGTATTTAGAACACAAAGCTAGAGCTGTTGGAACTTAAATGTTTAAATTATGCTCGATGTCTTGGTAGCTCACACTGGGGGAATGCAGCTTTTGTCTTCATACTGCCTGTGAATTCTACTTCTCCAAATTCTCCTTTTCCATCAGCTCTCTTCCATGACTTCTTCCCTCAGGCACCTAAGCATCATTCAGTAGCACTAGAACTTAAATTCCTCATTTTTTTGATTCAGTTCAAAGCTTTAGAAGTTTAAAATATTTGTTTTCACAGAGGGTAAGGTGGAATTGTGTTTTCCTTTTCTTTCCTCGTGTGTTTGTTTGCCATGTGTTTGTTGTGCCACAGGCACGGATAGAGAGCACGGTGCTTTGGCAGCCTGGGTTGGGTATTTCCTGCAAACAGCTTGTGTCACAGTGGAATTTTTGTGCTGTGCTGTGTGAGCCTGACTTGTGAAGTGCAGGAGATAGAATGTGACAGGGAGATGAGGCTCCCTTTGGAGTTTGTCTGAAGACATGAGTGGGTGCAGTGAGGAAGAAACATGAGGTTGCTGTTGACAGTTGGAATCAACTGATAACTGGGAGCTGAGCCTGGCTTTCGTGGGTGCTGGGGTGGGGAGGAGGATGGCTGGGCTGGGCTGACTCCGTGGGGGTGTTGCCTCAGTCAATTTGGGCAGTTTTGGGAGGAGATGAACTTGTGTGTGTAGATACAAAAATAGGAAAGGCATGAAAGAAATTTGGATTGGATGTGACTGGAGAGAGTAGTGTAACAGCAAGTTCATAGGAATAGTTTGAGGGCAGAGCAGATGAGAGAGGTTTCCCTGACCACATGTAGTTCACACCAGTGTAGGTGTGTTATTACTCTGATTTCCAGGGATATCTCCTGTAGAATTTAAGGAGAGCATACTGAGATAGTCTGAATTATTCAGTCCTCCAAAGGGAAATATGAATAAAACATTTGAGACGTTATTCAGCCTAAAATGTTGTTGTTCAGCCTATGAAAGTAAAATAGCAGCTTTTCTCCCTTCCAGGGGGATCAGGAATGTCCACAAATCCTGATTGCCAATCAAATACCCAGACAAAATAACTGAATTTATGACATTTCCACTACTTCAGTCGGGGAAGCGAAGAGTAAATCTCAGTGAAACACTCAGCTGATCCTGTTCAGCCCCCAAGGAGCATGCCTTCCCTGTGCTCTCCTAGTGATGCTTGGAATATCAAACCAGGGGAGACAGCTTTTTGAACCTATCCTGGTGCTTTGATCCTGTGTCAGTTTAAGCTGAGGCTTGGGCGGGATGTTAAGGGAGTGGGGGGACCTGGGGACACGGCTCGGCCTGGCTGTGGTTAAGCTCAGGCTGTGCTGTGACATCCCACAAGCCTCTGAGATGCCCTTTAAGACATTCCCAGTGCCACAGCACTAAACCCGTGGTGTTTGTTTGTTTTTTGCCTCGTTTCTCCTTGCAGCAGAGTGGCCCAAGACCATGACAGGCCTGCCCAGCACGTCGGGGACCACGGCCAGCGTGGTGATCATCCGTGGCTCCAAGATGTACGTGGCCCACGTGGGCGACTCGGGAGTGGTGCTGGGGGTCCAGGATGACCCCAAGGACGACTTTGTGAGAGCTGTGGAGGTGACACAGGACCACAAGCCAGAACTTCCCAAAGAAAGGGAGAGAATTGAAGGCCTTGGAGGCAGGTAAGTGTGTCTGCTTTCACTGAACTGAGCTTGAGCTTGTTTGGGAGGGCACATGAGGAGCTGAATCTCAGCTATTTCTCTTTTGTCCTCTTAATTTTGTTACAGCTTATTGGGGAATAAATTACAGGGATCCATTGTTACACGGTTGTGTTTTTTGCTAGTGTTTTATGATATGTCCAGAATTTTAGTTTCCTGGTGGATCACACAGCTGAGGGGTGGTTACAGTCCTAAATGTTCACCAACAACTTTTTGCAAGTGGAGATGGTAATTTTTGGCCTGTTTTCCTTTTAATTCTGAGGAACCTGCAGGTTGGGCAAGTTGCCTTTCCACACAGGTAAAGTGATACGAGGTCTGGAGTATCCAGTTTGTCACAGCACTGTAATTTCTCAGGCGTTCTGCATTGTCCCTGAGATGACAATGGCAGCTGTTGAGTAGGCTCCTGAAAGCTGCTGCTTAGGGAACAGAAGAAAAATCCTGGATTTGAAACAAAACCCTGCCTTTGCTGTGTTTAACACCACAGTTCGGCACCTGTCCTTCCAGGAGCCCTTCCTTCCCTGGCAGGAGCTGGCAGATGTTGGAACATCCAAGCTGGGGTGGGTCTGTGTTCCCTGGGAGTGAGGGAAGCAGGCAGGGCTCTGTCAGGTGGCACAAATGTTTGGAGACAGCCCCCAGGGCTCGGATCTGGGAGCTCTGTGTTCTCCCAGTGCCACACCAGATGGATGGGCACGGTTTCCTCCTCGGAGCAGGGATCACTGAAGGTTTTCCTGTTGACATCATTCATCTGGGAACCCTGTCAGCCCAGTAACCTTCAGATATTTGTGTCTCTGGCAGGTGGGAGTTGTTCGGGGCTGTTTTGCAGGAGGGATAACCTGCAGTTTTGCTGTAGGTTTCCAAGGGGTTTCTTAGAGATTGGAAGTCTCTGAAGGTTCAAAAAAGCATTCCCTGAAACTAAGTATCTACAGGAATGGTTAATTTAAAATTTTTTTTAATTTTTACTGGTGCTCCTCCTGTTTTTCCCAGGCTGGCTGTGAGGCACATGGTGGGAATGAGGTGGAACTGTCCAGCTGTGCTTGGGAACATCTGGTCTTTCATGAGAGCAAACTGGGAACAGTTAATGGGAGAGCATGATGGAATCTTCCATAAAATGAAACTTTCCCAGTAACAGTCTGAGCGTGGGATGAGGTTTTCTTTCCAAGAGTGACTGAAGTGAGCTTTGTGTGGTCATTAGTTGTACAAGTGGATGAGATCAAGTTTTAGGATGTGGTGTTCGACTTTGCCGTGCTCTGGATGGAGCTGAACATGCCCTTGTTGTTAAGGCCTTTGAAGTGTCAGGAAGTGCATCTTGAATGGCTTCAACATGAGGAATCTCGAGGCTGTTCCAGAGCTGCTCAGTTTCTAATTACTGATGGCTGTTCCTTGGATGAAAGGAACTTTCAAGTATTTAGGTCCTAACTTGGTCAGGACCAAGCTTTGCTAGTTCCTGGTTTCATCAGCTCTTATTCCTTGGTGGTTCATACTCCATTCTTCTTTTTCCCTGCCTGACACAGCTGCCCCAGTTATTCCCTCTGTAGCTCTTTTGACCCCCAAGTGCCTTCTAGGTCAGTGCACCTAAGCCAGGGCTCAGTGCCTCAGAGCAGGTGCTCCCATGCAAATGCAGAGCTGCTCTCCCTGTGTCCTGCTTCCTGCAGGCACCAGCTGGGGACAGTTCCTCTTTCGTGTCTGCCTCCTGTTCCTTCCATTAAACAAATCCTTTCAGGAGGCTGCTCCTTTCTTTTCTGTTGTTCCAACTATGCCGTGCTGCCCTGTACTGCCAAACTTTGGGAGATGGAGAAGACTGAAGGAAGGACTGTGTGGTATTTACACCTGAGGAAGCTGGTGTTGCTGGTCCTCATCGGAGGGAGGCAAATCCAGTTCTGCTCTGTCTCTGACAGATTAAAGACACTCTTGTGTATGTTGTAACCAGCCAGAATTTCTTCTAGGTCTTCATTCCTTTGCTTTTTATTTTCTTCAGCCCTTCATTTCTTACTTTCCCCCTTGGCTTTATATGGAATTATCAAAACGCTATCGCGTGTTTTGAAATCCCTCATTGTGCTGCGGACTTCCCTGAGCGTGCCCTCATGATTACCTCCACATTTGCATATTTAACAGGTTTTGCCTCACTGACACCCACTTCCTCCTTCCTGCTGTGTAACCTGTGCCCTCTGTGTGCTTGCAGTGTGATCAACAAGTCTGGGGTGAACCGCGTGGTGTGGAAGAGGCCGCGCCTGACCCACAACGGCCCCGTGCGCCGCAGCACCGTCATCGACCAGATCCCCTTCCTGGCCGTGGCCAGGGCCCTCGGTGAGTGCCCCCTGAGAGCTCGCTTCATCCCCTGGGCTGCTGAAACACAGAGTTTAGAGGGGTTTCCTCACTTGCTTTCTGAAAGTCTGGGCCTTTTAAGTGTATTGTAAGTACAATAATTTATTTTTTGAGTGAAGCTGTAAAAGGTGGTGTTGGGGAGAGAAGAACGTGCCTTGCGACTTGCAGGGTTTTCAGTGCCAGCCCTACAAGGATGGGACTTAATTTACCACCAACGAGTCAAAAATTACAGTCTCATTATCTCAGTTAGAAAGAGACCAAGGTACTCTCCCTCCTGGAGACACACAGGGCTTGTACATTTGTGTTTGTACCAGAAATTCAGTTTTGCTGGATGGTGTATGAATTCCTTCAGTCTTTCTTTTGTGGAGAATCTTTTTTTTTTTTTTTTTAAAGACTTGGGGTAGAAGGGGATGAAAGTCAAATCTGTTTAACTATAACTTGCCTTTATGGCAGCACTAGAAGTGAGAAACTGTCTTTGAGGGACACCTCATTCCAAGGACATGAAGATATTGCAGTGCTAGAGAACTTGTGATGAATGATTTTTGGGAAGTACTTCTTAAGTGAATTACTGGGTGTATCTTACCCTTGAATATTACTGTTTCTGGTCATTTTCCCCTTAAATTTCACTGCAGAATGCCAATCTTTGGCTGTTTGTTTTTTCCCTTTGTGCACTGAAGAATCTTGTATGCAGATATACCCAGAACAGGTTTGATTTTATGGGATTGTGGATTTTACCTGTAAGAGCTGTGCTGTGATGCAATTCCCTGCTGGCAGCTTGGCAGGCCCGTGGCAGTGCTGCCAGTGTTCCTGGGTCAGCTGGCAGTGCCCGTGGGGACAGGCTGTTCTGGGACCAGGGTCTGGATCATTCCAGAGCCTTGCTGTGTCTGATTTCACAGGCAGGAATAGCTGTGCCACGAGGCTTTGTCCAGAGTTAAGAATTTTGCAGTGGTAAAGGACAAGGAAAAGTCAGCTGTGTGCCTGAAAATTTAAAACTTTATTTTAAGGACTTTTTCTCAGTATCTGAAAATCTTTTTGTGTCACATTTTAGGTAGCATAGAGTTTATTTTGTGGTTGGTAAAACTGACTTGAGTAAATTCTTTGGAGTTAATTGATGAGTAGCAAACAAATCTTCATCCCCTGAGCAACACGTCCTTGTTGTTCCCTCCTGCAGGACAGGGCAGGTGTTCCTCCTGGATTGCAAGAAGTGGACACTTAATTCTGATGCATCTTTAGTTCCTGTGATTGCAGCTGGGAGCCAGGCAGAGGGGGAGGCTGGTCCCAGCACTCTGGAAAAGTTGCACTGGTCAAATATTCAGCCAGCAGAAAATCCTGGTGCAGAAGAAATCCTTCTGGCCAGATTAATTCTGTTGAGATCCCCTTTCCCATTCTGGTTGTCAGAAGTGCCCTTCTGCCCTAAAATAAGCATTTGTGGTATGCACAGTGGCTGCATTTGAGTATTTAAATAATGCTTAATTTATTTATAGCCCCGTAACAAGTCAGAAATATTTGGGCTTTGTGCTGGCTCTGTAAAGCATCTGTAAGCTGCTTTAATGTACACAGCAGGTTTCTGTGCCTTCCAATGAAACATTTGAAGCTGCAGCACAGTTCTGTATTTTCCCAGCTCCTTCTGCTGACCTTTTCTGGGCAATGAGAACATCTTTTTTTTTATACTAATTTGCCCTGTAATAGATACTCATGAATCTGTAGTGAGGGATTGCCTGGCACTGCTGGAGCTGTTTGGGAGGTGTTTAAATGAATGAATGATGAAAGCTGAGCCAGGAACCCGTTAGTTCAGCCACTCCCTCGTGTGGGAACATGAACTCTCCTGTCCCTGGTTTTTTGTGTAGGAATAGAATAAACTCACCTCGTGTTTTAGGTGGAGCAGCCTCCTCTGTACAGGTTTGACTCCTCCTAGGAGCAGGAATTTCCTGCTGCCCTCTGGGAGGAGTTCTGTCCCAGAACGGGGAATCCGTGTGGAGCTGGGCAGGAATCTCAGACAGGGCCAGGGAAGCTGTTTCCAGAACAGCTGCCTGGGTGTTTTGTGATGCTCTCTGAATGCACATACCATGAAATCCTGGAGAAGAGCCTGTGGCTGACCTCAAATGATCTGAGCAAATTCCTGTAGAAGTTTTTAGGGTTTTTTACGTGCATTTAACTGTTTTGGTTTTTTTTTTTTTTAATTACCAAACCGAGTGGGCACAGCTGCCACTCAGTTTTTCCTTCCTGCTCCATTGTAGGCCTCACCATGAAGATCAATCACGTGGAATTTTATAAGTTGTATTTAAGTACTGCACAGCAATTTCCAGCTTCTATTGATAATTGCTTTTCTGTTTTATCTCTGTAAAACCAGACCAACTTGGGGTGCATTTGGGATTCTTTTCTTGTCCTCAGGATGTCTTGCTGTAGCTTGTACAATTTTCTCCAGCCCTGAGACAAAATAAGAAGTGTGCTGTGCCAAATGTGTGCTTTGCTCTGGGGATCTGTGTGTTACACACATCATGTGAGGGCACCTGTGGCTCCTTGTGGAGAAAAACTTTGATTTTAAAAGCTCTGGGATTAATCAAACTGGGGTTTTGTTCTGGACTGAGTTATAAAAGTAAAGTTTTCTTTCCTCTATTAAAACCAAAAGCTGTTTTTATATGCAAAACAGCATCTCCAGAAACAGAAATGAAAGACTTGATTTATGTGATTTCTGGACATGCTTGTGCTCAAAGAAAGCTTTGGGTTTAATCCAATCCAGCCCACTTGTGTGATGGGTGTTTTTGTTTGTAACTTCAATTACTTCTCTGGCAGCAGTTGACTTAGAAGTAGGTTTGTTGTTTGTATTTATAAGGTAACAGTAAGCAGATAAGAGAGACTGCAGAGTTTGATATATTCTTACAGGCAGCTAAATTAGTTTCCTGCTCCTTCAGTATCTGATTTCAAACATCTATTTCATTTTGTAAGATGCAGAGTAGATCTCTGCATATTATTCTGATTTGAGTCAGGATTAAGGAACAGGTTTTTCTGGAAGATATGGAAGGAACTACATTAATAATTTTTCTTTTCTTGGAAAAGAAATATGCAAACCTCACACTGAAAGAAATACTCCCAGTGTGTAAGTTTTTAAAGAACAAGATTGTCAAGAGTTTTGTAAATGTTTGGATTTTAATTCAGAACAAAAATAGTCTGGCTCCCAGATGGCAGCCTGGGAGCCTGGCATTCCAGCCCTGCACCACCAGCCTTTGGCACATCCCAGCTCCCCAGGCTGCCAGAGGGTCACTGCTCTGTCTGCTTGCTTTGGAGCAGAATTAAAGACTTCAGAGCACTTTGAAACGCTCAGGGAAACGTGTTCTCTGCTTTCTGGCTGCTCTCCTCTCCCTCTTCCCCTCCCAGAGCTGTGACAGAGGCTGCCATGGGAAGCACCTCTCCGGGCTGGGCTGCTGGGGATGCTGAGCTCTGCCTGGGCAGAGAGGGGACACGGCTGGGCAGGGAGGGGACACGGCTGGGCACAGCTCCAGAAAGCTTTGGCTTGGGCTGGGGAGCGCTGCTCCTCAGGGGAAAAAAATGAATAAAAAAATAAATGTCCCTTTTACCCCCTATGAGGTGGGCTGGCCTCGGTGGGCTCCGAGTGGAAGGGTCTGAGTCCCTCTGTGCCCTTCAGCAGGTTTGTGATCCTTGGAGTCCTTGTGAGCACTGATATTCCCAGTTATCCCTGTGAGGTTTGTGATCCTTGGAGTCCTTGTGACCACTGTGATATTCCCAGTTATCCCTGTGAGGAGCCTTCTTCCTCCTGGAGCAGATCCCCTGAAATCAGTGTGAGGATTGCTCGGCTGTTTCCTGGGGATGGGCAGCAGATGGACATGATGACAAATTAATGAACATCAGGTTATTTTTATCACCCAGCACAGTATTTTTAATTAAAAACCCGATTCAGCTAATAACATGTCATTTCTCCTACACGAATATGAACAAACTGGGGAACGGACGTGTAAAAATGTTATGTACATTGGAAATTGATGCTGCTCTTGTTTATTTTACCTGCCGTGGCCACGACAGAGCGATCAATGTGAGAAACTCTGAGTGCGGGAGGACTTTCCGTGGCAATTCACATCCAATAATTGCAGTGCCGGAGCTCAGCTCTCGTGTTACAGTATTTATTTTGATCTGGCTGCCAGCTGGCTTTGTTGGGAGCCTGTGGCAGCCGAGTGCACCTCTGTAGGAGCAGGCTTGGCTTTTAATTAGCACTCATTAGCAGCATGTGCTTGTGGGGCTGCTGCTGCTGCAGCCGGGGAGAAGCGGGGCTTTAATGAGGATGGGCCGGCCCTGCTGGCTGCGTGGAGTGGGGTAATTGAGTTGAAGTGTTCCCTTTCCTGATTCTGGAAAAGTCTTTTTAACTGGTTGATAGCTTAAGGCAAAGCTAATGGAGGCAAGGAGGAAGACAAAAAGCTTATTTATGGTCTTTGAAAGAGTGCTGATGGATGTGGAAGAAGCTCCAGGCTTTGTCCAGCAAAGGAAGAGCTGGACAAAACCTTACTCTTGAGTTTGAGTTGTTGAGCTTCTGTTTGGTGCTCAACTCTGACATTTTAATTAATTTCTGCTTTTAAAGCTGTGTGTTCTGCACAGAAAAAGGTAGCCAGTGCTTGCAAGTAATAATAACGTTGCTTATCACCACAGGAAGCTATTTGTGAGCATGGAAATAAATTAGAAAAGAGGTGCTAGGGCAAATTATTACCATTCTTGATTTGAAGGCCCAGCCTTAGAAAATGTTTTTAATTTTTCAAGTATACTTGATAAATAGAATTGAAATAAATTGATACAGAAGTGCATTTTTCTGCTGGAGTGGTTTTTACTTTGGGATGGTTTGGAGGGAGCTCTTGAACCAGCAGATGATTTGACTCAGATCTGTTGTTCAGCTTTGTTTCTGGTGAGGTGACCCCAAACTCATTCACACAGTGAGAGAGATTTAAAAATAGAAATGTTCCCTGCGTGAGGCCGTCCTGGGGAGAGGCTTGAGCTCTGATTTTCTGCCTTCCTGCTGGAGCTCAGGCAGTGCCCGTGTTCCTGTGGCTTCTCTCCAGCTCCCAAACTTGGCACAGGGCGTTCAGCTGCAGAGAGCCCCGCGTGCCTGTGCAAGCGATGCTCGTGCTGTGGGGGGAAAAGGAATGGCAAAGGTGATTTAACAGGGGAAAGGCTTCAGTCTCCTCCTTTGCTTTTTCCTTTGTCCCTTTCCTGTGGCACCTGCACGGAAAAATATTTGCACATTTGGTGTGGGAACAACAAAGCAAGGTTTTACTTCTGTTTAAGGAGAATTTGATTAATTCGAATAGGATGTAGTTTGGAGAGTGACTGAAATATCACCATTTTCTAGGTATTAATCTGTCCCATTTCTCCTTTTTCCACTTTTAAGAGAGTAGAAGATCTCTGAATACAGCTTGGTTTAGGTTAAATATGATTAGAAGGTGGCAGCAGCTGAGCAGTGACTGAGCTGGAATTTCTTTGTGCTGGTGACTGAAGGCTGGTGGTGATGGTTTTCCTGGGAACATTTTTCTCTATTTTCCAAGAGTGAGATTCCTTATGTGTTACGTAACAATTCCAAGCCATCTTCTGCTTTGCCAGGTGATCTTTGGAGCTACGACTTCTACAGTGGGGAATTTGTTGTGTCCCCTGAGCCCGACACCAGCGTGCACACCATCGATCCCCAGAAGCACAAGTACATCATCCTTGGCAGTGACGGGCTCTGGAACATGATCCCACCTCAGGATGCCATCTCCATGTGCCAGGATCATGAAGAGAAGAAGTATTTCATGGTGAGAGCAGGGGCCAGGAGTCAGTGTGGAAATTTCATAGTTGTTACGTGTAAAAATTGCTCAGTTTGGTAGGGATGAAAAGTACCCCACAGAGTTGGTGGGGTTTAGGCACAGTGGTGGTTTTGCCACAAGATAGAAGTTGTTACAGTGTGGCTGATGTTCAATACCATGGATGTTAACATATTCACTTGTTGTTTTGGGGAAATTTGACTATCAGGGTGTTGTGAGTAATAAAGGAGATAATGAGTTTCTTCTCTAAGGAAGTTACACAAAATGCTGTCTGAACATTAAATTTATTTCACATTAAGGTGCATGTTACAATGCAGACTGTTTAGACTGAATTAAATTATTCTCTGATTTATTTTACAAAACAATAGAATTTATATTGGAGCATCAGAGCGTAAACACTCTGCAAACCCCGTGAGGGACTTGGAAAAGACTCTAGGTTGTATTCCAACCTATTACAAGCTACTGATGTGTTACAAGCTCTTTATACTGTTTAAAGCACTGTCTATATGTGGATTACACCACAAACTGATTTAAAGGTGTATTTAAGAAGGAAGACGTGTTTTAATTAGGATTTCTGGAGGTGCTTTGGGGCGTGGTTTGTAGCAATGTGTGTGGCATGAGGTGACATGGTGGCTTTGTGTTACAGTGGCCCTGTGTGATGCCCTGTGTGATGCCCTGTGTGATGCCCTGTGTGATGCCCTGTGTGATGCCCTGTGTGATGCCCTGTGTGATGCTGTGTGTGCCAGTGGCTCTGTGTGACTCCTGTGTCCCCAGGGCGAGGCGTGGCAGTCATGCACGTGGATGCTGGTGTGGCTCTGTGGGATGCTCTGTGTGATGCCCAGCTGATGTTCAATACCATGGATGTTAACATATTCAGATGCTGGTGTGGCTCTGTGGGATGCTCTGTGTGATGCCCAATGCTGGTGTGGCTCTGTGTGCCAGCTCTGTGGGATGCCCGATGCTGGTGGCTCTGTGTGATGCTCTGTGAGATGCCCTGCGTGCCAGCAGCTCTGTGTGACTCCCGCGTCCCCTGTGTCCCCAGGGCGAGGCGCAGCAGTCGTGTGCTCGGATGCTGGTGGGGCGGGCTCTGGGCCGCTGGAGGCAGCGGATGCTGCGGGCGGACAACACGAGCGCCATCGTCATCTGCATCGCCCCCGTGCGCGAGCGCGGCCGCTGGGACGGCGACGAGGAGCTGGTGCTCAACCTGGCCGAGGGGCCCAGCTACAGCAGCCCCGAGGCCAGCGGCCTCACCCCCTCCCGCTGCTGCACGCCCCCGCTCAAGGTAAGGGCTCTCTGGGGTCCCTTTCTGCCTTCCCCCAGCTCCCCGGGGCAATGGTGCAGTCAGACATTGTCCAGAAATTAAGTAATGCTTCTGTGAACTCCTGACCTGTCAGTTTACACCGCTGTTTAATGCTGCTTTGTTTTAATTTTGAATTTTTACTGTGTATGTTTGAATAATCTATTACTGAGATTGGCGTTGCCATTCAGTGACCCCTGTGGGTTTCTTCCAGCTCAGGATATTCTGTGAAAGCTACAGTTATAACATATCCTCAGTACTTCCAAGTGCAGAGCTTTGGAGGAATGGACCAACTTTTAACAATGTTTCTTGAAAGATTTTGGGACACCAAAGGCAGAGTGTTAGTGTATGAATTTTCAGAATTGCTGCTGGTTGTTTATTGGTAGTTGTTGATCTCTGCTCCCTTCCCAGTGTGGAAGAAATTAGTGCTGTAACTTCACAAACCTTGAAGTGCATTGTTTCTTAAAAGTTTTCCGGGATCCTCCCCAAAATCCAAGGCAGCCTTTTGAGAGAGACAGGGAAGAACCAGAGTGGGGATCAGAGGTTTAAAAGAGAAAGAACCCAACGCATCCCCTTAATTTTTAAGGCTGGGCTGCAGTTTCTCCTCCTGCCTTGCCACGTGCTTGTGCAGCTTGCCCAGCCCAGGGATTTGCAGATGGTGAATGTGTTCCTGACAGGAGTTGCTTTGACTTGGGTTGGTTTGGTTGTGGTGGTGTTGGGCTTTCATTTTATTTTTTAAGGTTAATTTGTTCCAACACATGTTGTTGTAAAGAACATTTTCTTTCTGTACTGGGAGATCTTGTTATCTTCCTTTGGTTGATTTGATGTTCTTTGTTAGAGGAAGAGACATTATAACATAAGGTCTTTCTAGAGGCTGGAAGTTTGAGCTGTTAACATAAAGCAGAGCTCTTCAGAGGGTTTTTGTTGTGTGGCTTTTTTCCCCCCCCTCTAAGAACTGGAGTGTAGTTATGAGTGGCTGTTTGTTTCAGTAATTACCAGCTGCTCCTGATTTAAGTCACTGTCCTTTGATGTTCGGCAGTATCTTCAGATAATTGTCCTTTGGGCAAAGGAAAAGAAAGCAGAAATTAGAAAGGGAGTTTTGAACATTCCCTTGGGAGAAACAAGCTGCTAATAAAATGGCAAGCTTCAACTTTGTCTCCTCCCCTTTCATCTAGTGGAGCAAAATCCACAAAAAGAGCTTTAAACCTAGCAAAATCTTGAAGAAAAAAAATTAAATTGTAAGTGCTCTTAAAATTTTCAATCACAGTTTCTGCAAAGGAAGCAGGGATGGCCTTGATTCCTGGCAGCTGCTACCTGCCAAAACAATTAATTTGGAAATAGATGGAGACCAAAGTTTCTTAATTAAACAAAAGTATTTCTTAATTGCTTATCCTTCTGGCAGCAATTACTAATACCAAATTAATTCCAGTATTCCTGAGGCCAGTGAGGAAGATTGATTGGATTGCTGCGAAATTAAATTGCTGATTCGTGGTTTATTTTTCCTGTTTTGTTACATCACTCTGCAGCAATCCATCCTCTGCCTTTCCCTGGCTTCTCAAAGCCCTGCTCAGTCTCAGCTGTTTGCACCAGCAGGAGATGGTGGGGAAAAGAGCCACAACATTAAATAAAATTGCACAATTAAAAACCATAAAACTGAGTTTTATGCGACACAATGTCAAAAATCAAATTGAGCAGCTGAAGTAGCATTGCCAGAGCTGCTCTGTGTGTGTGATCTGGTGTCCTTCTGGGTTCTGCAGGAACTGAGATGAAGAATAGCCTTTAAAATAGCATTCATAAAGGTCTTCCCTCCTGTGTTGCTAAATGTAGTAAAGGAATGTTATTTAAATGGTTTTGTCTACACATGGGGGGGCAACAGAGGGGTAGAGAGGAGTGGAAACCCAGTGTGGATGCTGGGAACAATCCTGATTCTCTCTTCTTTTGAAGTGCATTTTATTAAACCTGGAGTTGTTCTGGGCTGTGACTTCAGAAGCATCTGTTCATTCACCTGAGATGTTGTCCTGAGTGATTCAGCTGTGTGCATTTCAGTTTCCAGCACATGATTTTCTTAAAATAAAAACTGCCATTTGCTTTCCACTGAGGGTGTGTAGTGTGGCCTTGAAATTTACTTTTGAAGGACTCACTGAGTAACCAGGGATTTCTTCACAATTAAATCTTTAATAAGGTCAGAATTCCTATCTTCAGGGCGCTGCATAAACACTAATTTTCATAATCCCCCTGTGGATAGTGAGAGCAAGTATTTGTCCCCATTTTCCTGTTGATGAAACTGAGAGTGAGGCAAAAACACTTCTCAGAGGCTGCAGAAGAGATGACGGTCGGTGTTTAGGAAGTGCATGGTTCTCAGGACACCTCTGTGACTGTGATTCCCAGGGAGTGGCTGGATGGGCCATGAGGAATGCCTAGGCAAGAAGAAGTGTAACTTTGCATGGCAAAAGGAGCTGTTTTTAGGGTGGCTGTGTCTGACACTGCCCCTCTCTGTGGGCAGCTGTGAGGAGGAGTTTGTCCACCCCTGCTAACCTGGTTATGCAGTAACTGAGCGTGCTGAGCGTAACAAAGGTCAGCAGCCTCTTCCTGCTGTTTGCCCACTGACCAGTGGAAACCAGAGGACAGTGCAGTGCCTCTGTCAGTGTCTGATGGAGGGAAGTCCCGTCTAAGCATTGGAAATGCTGCTGCTGAAAATTACAGATGTTACAAGCACGGCTTGTTTTCCCCTAAATTCCCAGCAGCTGCCTGCAGATCTCTCGGTGTTTTATAGCTGCAGCTCACATCCCCAGTCTGAATTGTTTCCACCTCTCAACGGGGAGAGAAGATAATTCTGCTTTGGAGTAGGATTTTTCTGCCTTTGATAAGGTTTAGGGAAATTCTAAAAGTGTCATACACTGTCTCCACCCTCAAAGTCTGTCCTGGGAAGTGTCCGAGGCCAAGGTGGGATGGGGCTTGGAGCAGGCTGGGATAGTGGAAGGTGTCCATGCCCATGGCAGGGGTTTGGAATGAAGTGATCTTTAAGGTCCCTTCCCACATCGTTCTATGAGTCTATGATTGTATTTATGCCTAAATATTTTGTTTTCTTTCCCTCAGCTGTTAGAAGATGACCCCTGGCCACGACTGAACGCTGCTGAGCCCATTCCTCCCCTCCTGCACAGCAACATGCTCTCCGAAAAATACCTGGAGCTGCCAAACGAGATTGCCAAAAGCAATTTACCTTCCTCAGGAGGAACCCCGAAGGATTCAGGCCCCCAGGAGGAGAAGTGCAGCAAAGCGCTGGCTCTGAGGCTCCAGGAGTCCTACAGCAATGGTTTGTCAGTCAGCCTCTCCCCTTCCAACTCGGCCCATTCAGGCACGGACCAAAAAGGCTTCAAGGTGTCCCCTAACGGCCAAACAAAGGCGCAGGACGCGGAGAGGACGCCGCCGGCGAGCTTTAAGCGGACATTGGAGGAATCCAACTCGGGCCCGGCGGTGAAGAAGCCGCGGCGGGGGCTGGGCCGGGGCCCGGGCGAGGGCGCGGCCGCCACCCCGCAGCGCAGGACCCCGTCCAAGCTGGCGATGCGGCGCAGCCTCCGCGGGCAGAAGAAGCTGGGCAGCTCCCTGTTCCACCCGCCCAGGAAAGCCGTGTGCGTCTGCTGAGCCGGCCCGCAGCGGCCTCGAGTGGGTGCACGAGTTCGAAGCTCTTCCCGTTGATCTTTTTTAAAAGTAGGAACTTTTTTTGGTATCCGACAGCTTTATCCCAGCCTTGTACTTGCTTGTATTATAACTGTGAATTTTGTAGATGTGTAGGGTATAAGTCACTGTAAAATGTGTGTAAATTTGTATTCCTTCATATAAATGTAGTCTCTTTTCTTCCTTGTATAATTGTTATGGCGGGGCTAAGCCTTGTTTTAAAAAACAAAAACAAAAAGTAAAATAATCCTTTTTGTTAGTTTACTAAAGTCATCAATTTGTATACGCTTCTTGTGAGGAGAATTTCACAACTTTTTAACTAAAGTAAATTATTAAACAGAATGGAAGATATGTATTTTCGTAGTCTGATACGTTCCACCTAAAGTGTGTCTTTTAGAGAATACACTAGGTCTATATTTTGGTTTTAAATTTTAGATTTCTCTACTCAGAAATGAAATGTATGTGGAAGCAGATATTTGAGTCTTGCTTTACACACCTCAATGTCGATTTTATGTTAATTAAAATACTATGCAGTATCTTATTTAGTTGTATTTTTTGTAACAATAATTGTCAAAAGTATTTAGCAAAAAAAGTGTGTTTTAAAAACTCCAACTCCCCAGAGCATCCAACAAAGCCATTCCCATCCCCTGTTCCAAATGATGGCATTTTATCCAGGCATAACCGCCCTTCTGAGATGTGTTTTCTGCTATTCCAATACCGATGGTGCTGCTAATACCTTTCAACACAAGTTCTTAAATTATTTTATGACTATTTTCATTGACTATGTGGACCATGTGTATGTTCACCTCAATAAAACACATGAAAATTTGATGGGGATGCTTTCTATTATTTAATTTTTATTTCAAGCTTAAGGTCCGTTATTTATTCAGCAGTGAAATATGAATTTATTATTACAAAAAATTCATATTTATCTGGTATTCATTAAAAATCCAAATACTCTCCCCTTTCTTACTGTGGCTTAGGAAACAAGACATCCCACTTAGATTTATCATAGAACTGATCTTGGCACTTTATCCTGAATGTTTAACTGTAGCAATAGATTAACTTTTTAAAATTTTATTTTGATGGGAAAGCAAAAGGCCAGTACTTTATTCCAGTGGCCAGGACGGTTATTTATAGAACCCAGTTCCTTACTGCTGGAACAATAAAACACAGGTTGGAAGCAGGCCTGCTATCTATATGTGTTACCATGGTTACAGAAATCCCAGGGGATTTTATTCCTGAAAATATTCTCTTTCATCCATGCTGGGAACACAGCGCTGCCTTAGGAGATGAAAGTAACAGCCTGTCCAAATTGGATCCTGCAAGAATTTATTTCTGTGTATGTGGGAAGTAACTTCAGTTAATGAAGTTTTGCTGTGATGTTGAAATTCTACCCGAGATGGGGAGGAAAGGCTACGGAGGCCACAACTGTGTGTGGCAACTACCTGGCAACAACCTTTGCAACAAACTAAGGTAATAATTATCTATTTTCCATTAATTTGCATTGAACCTTCTGAAGAGTGAGTGTAACACCTTGGTTAGATGACTGTATTACTGCTTATAAGGGAAATATGCAAAAGAAAAAAGATTTGTAGTGAATTCCCCATGTTTTTTGCTCTACACAGAAGCAAAACTTAAATTTTCATAGAATTCTGCTGCACTCAGAAATGGACCCTATTATCTGAAGTTTCCTCAGGCACAGTTCTAGACTTGGGCTTCTCCACCTTTGGCTTTTTTTACTTTCAGTAAATTAACCCAACCCTACAATTTTTCCTGGGAAAGCTGCTGGATGATGGTCAGAATTAAACATCCGAAGCTCTTCTGCACTGGACAGAAACTTCCCTTCTGATAGGAACTGGCAGCAGTTTACTCCTGGGTATGCTTTGCCCACCTCTTTATCATTTGACTTCTCTGAAATTAATATTCAAAGCTGAGACTGGGAATTTACACCTAAGAAGTTAACAGAGGCTCCTTTGGTGAAATCAAACCTGAGTTACAACATTTTCTTGCGAAATAAAGCTCTGATCTGTGCAAACCTGCTAATAGGCACTCCGTGAATGTTTGCTGGGTTACTGTTCAGTAATTGTTTCATTCTTTTGGTATGTGGATGATGTTGTCACAGAAGTCAGGTGCATTCCCGGAGCAGGTCACCCCTCCTGACCTGGTGCCACTGTCTGGAAACCTGAACCAGGGCCGAGTGCGTCACCCTGAGGGATCTGGGCAGTGCTGGACACCTGTAAACATAAATCACAGGCTGGGCTGGGCTGGAGGAGAACTTAAAGGTCACCCATGGGCAGGGGCACCTTCCACTGCCCCAGGCTGCTCCAAGCCCCGTCCAACCTGGCCTTGGACACGTCCAGGGATGGGACAGCCACAGCTGCTCTGGGCACCCTGTGCCAGAGCCTCCCCACCCTCGCAGGGAACAATTTCTTTCTCTAATCAAAATCCACCCTCTGTCAGTGTGAGGCCATTCCCTGTGTCCTGTCACTCCAGGCCCTTGTCCACGGTCTCTCTCCATGGCGCTTGGAGCCCCTTTGGGCACTGGAAGGCGCTCTAAGGCCCCTCCTCAGCCGTGTCTCCAGCGCTGCCACAGCACCCGAGCTCTGAGGGGCACCATCTCCTGCCCGTCACGAACCTGTGGTGTTCGTGAGCGCTCTGGCCTGGAGACGCTCCAGCTGAGGGATGCCTCGGCCCCGCGGCCTCTCCCCCTGCCGGGACTCTCTGCCTGCAGCGTTCTGCTCGTTCCCCGGCTTCCCCCGGCCCCGCTCACCGACCCCGACCTCTCCGAGCGGGCCCCGCCCGCAAGCCCCTCACGGCCCCTCACGGCCCCGCCCCTCGGCCGCGCCCTCCGTCTGACGT
>VYXC01001563.1:119297-194227 GCA_013397175.1 Platysteira castanea | reverse complement strand
AGGGCAGGCCCGGCCGTGAGGCCTGGGGGACCCCCGGCAGCTGCGGCCGGAGGGCGCGGGGTGTGAAGCGAGGGGCGGCCGGCTGCGTGGGCGCGCTCCGGGAGGCCGCGGCCCCGCTCACCGGGCGGCGGCGGGAGAGAGGCCGGGCAGGTCGGAGTGTTTGGGTGTGGAGTTGCTCAACAGCGGCGGCGGAGGGTGCCCAGGCCGGCCCGGCCGCTGTCAGGGCTCCGGAGGGGCCGGAGTCCCGGCCGCTCGGCCCCGCCGTGGCAGCTCCGCAGGTGCCCCGGGCTGAGGCGCGGCGGTGCCGAGGCCCAGATCTGGAGCTAAAATCTGTTCCGGTGCTCCCTTCCCCTCAGGGTGGGGTGTCACAAGGTGTTGGCACTCAGGGCACGGCAGGCGCAGGTGTCCGTGCGGTGATTTCATCCTTTCCGTGACACTTCGGCTTTCAAGGTTCCTCGGCGTGTGTCAGGCTGCTGTTGTGTTGCTGAACGATTTGTTATTAATTATTATTTTGCTACTAATTTCTGAGTGGTCATTCTACCTCCCTTAATGAGCTGGCCCTGGCAAAGTCTGCCCTGACGTGAAATGATGCTGATAACTGATATCACGTTTGGGATTTGGCTTTTTCTTTTACTTTATGAACAGGTTTGGGGTGGGAGGACCAAACAGAGTGGATGAGGGGTTCATTGAAGAGCTGGCTGGGATCTGTGGTGCTCCTCAAGTGCTTTCTGCCTTTAGGAATGTTACACAGAATTTTCCCCTGGAGAACAGAAGTGTGAAGGAAAGCTTGAGGATGGCACAAAAAGCTGACATCAAGCAGTAGAATGTGTGAACTGCAATGTAACCCGTATTTTCAAGAGTAAAGTACGCTGCAATTGTGATTGCACATTATTTTTATATAATTATTTTCCAAGACAGCAGCCCATTAATAAGTAGTGGGTTTATGTAATGCTGATGACAACTGTGTACCTGTACCACTATTTTTAATCATGGAATCATAGAATGATTTGGGTCAGAGGGCTCCTTAAAGATCACCTAGTACAGTTTGAGATAATTTTCCATTTTACCATGCAGGTCTGTGGGGTTAGTTTGTTTTCACAAACATTCCAGGAGCTGTAGCAATTGAAGAAGTTGCCAGTTTGGTGCATGATTTTCTTTTTCTCATTAAAAAAACTGCTGTAAGGAGGCCTGCAGCTCTGTGTAAGCAAAACTTCTCTTACCACCTTGAAGAACACATCAAGAAACAATGTAATAAATAATGCTCTGGAAGTGTTATTAAAAGTGGCTGTGTTTGTTGCAGGTGTGTGCAGGAACGATGGCGACAGAGTCCCCGCGCCGCCCCAGTCGCTGCACTGGAGGAGTGGTGGTTCGCCCACAAGCTGCCACGTAAGAACCTTCTAGAAGAACAGCCCTTACTGAAATGGGTTTGATTTTCTTGTAGAAGAGCCCAGCCTGAGCTGGGTTGGGTTTTTTTCCCCCCAGAGCCAGCTTGTGTTGGCACTGCAGTTTTGTGGCGTTGAGCGATGTGGTCCAATAAAGTCAACACGTGGCATTTCTGTCTCCTGGGTGCAAGCTGGCTCCCTAAGTGGGATGCTGTGCACTTATACACCAGAGCTGTGTATTTAAAAGCTAATATACTGCCAAGTTTTGTTGTTGTTTGCACCATTCTGCTGTACAAATGTAGAAAAGTGAGGCCAACCTCTTCCTTAGGCCAGAGGGATGTGCCACACGTGTTCCTTTCTTGCTGTTCTTTTTAATAACACCTTGTCCCAGGAGTGGGTGTATTAAAATATACAAAACTTGTCATTAAAGTCCTTCAGGAAGGAGAATCGTGGATTTTATTTTTTTTTTTTTTTTACTTAAAAGATCAAAACCAAGAGAAAAGGAAGAAGCTCCATCCTTCTCGTCAGAGCACCTGACAGACAATTTTTGTGATCAAATATCCTGATTTTCACGGTGTTCACCTGGGAGTGCTTTCATGGCAAAAGAGCTTTTTGGCTGTAAGACAGCCTGGAAGATTTATGTTCTTTTCTCTGTCTGTTAAAGGAGTTTTGTAGCAGTGTTTCTTTCTTCCTTGGGATGCTGATGCTGCTGCAAAATGGCACCGTATGGAAATGTCCACATCAGGGGGTGTTACTGTGCCCTTGGAGATAACTCTGTATTTCCAGAAACAAGATTCATTTTATTTATTGAAGAGCACAAGAAACTGATGGTTGTAGCACAAAAAGTTGTGTTAGAGGTTTGTCTTGCAACCATTTTTTTAATGTGGCAGAATTCCTCAACAAATGCATTTCTCTCTGTAATGACCGTTCCTTCAAAATATGCTTTAAAAATATTATAATAGAAAAACACTGTAAGAAGATGATTATCTGTTTTTTTTTTTTATATATATGATGTCTTGTTCTTAAGGTACCTGTTTGTGCCTCAAAAATGTCACTCTCTGAATCTGAGTGTGCTGAGCACTCAGCAGCATTCTGCTGCTCATGTTAAGTTTCTACATCATTATTAAAGGAAGATTGGGCCTTTTTGTGGGTTATGTTGTTTTTAACCACTTTAAAGACATCTCCTGGGAAGTTTTTCAACTTCAGGAGAGATTTAGAGCGCAGACTCTGAATAAAACACCTCCCTAACATCAACTTTGGTTCAAGATGTGCTTGGGGAGAGGGGAAAAAAGTGCATTCCATGAGCTGAACCATGAAGGCAGCCTGACTCTGGCTGGTTGGCATCCCCAGGACAGCTTCAGACACTGTGTTTAATACTCAACCTGTGGCCAGGCATTTTAATAAAGGTGTAAGGGCAGTGTGGGTGACCTACATAAATCAGAGAAGAATCAGCACAGAAGAAACCACGGCTTGTTTGTAAGGCCTCAGCCTAAAGCTGAGTGGGACAAACTGGAAATCCTGGGATTGCTGAGCAAAGTCTGGTTTGGTCGTGGGCTGGAAGAGGCTAAAGTGTAAAACTTTATCTTTTAGGTTTATCTATGTTTTCAAAGAGGTGTGGCAGTATTTGGATTCAAGTATCTTCTGTATGGTTGTGTGCAGTGCTAAATTCTCCAGAGTGCTTCATTCTTCAGTGCTGAACACTCCTGTTTTTATTAAAACAATCTTGCACAGCTGCAGAGAAGAAGCACCTTTGGGCATTCAGAGTTCCTAATTTACAGTTCTCCTTTGTTGCTATGAGAAATCTTGAGTTAGCACAGGAAAAATTGCGACAGCATAAAAGTTAATTTCGGAGCTGCCAAAGCTGTTGCTTAAAGAAAACCTAAAGGCTTTTCTTAAATAGTTTCAGACTTTCTGAAGGTAGTTCTTGCTGCCAGCGTGTCTCAGTGCTCCTCATGACACAAAGCACCAACTTTCTGCATAGTTTCAACACCATCTGTGTGCTGCACCCAGCCCACGCTGTGGTTACTCAGCAGTTACACAAGGGACTCACCACTCGTGTAAGCTACTCAAAGCATTAGATTAAATCTGCCCCAACAAATGTGTAAACTAGCCTCAATCGATGCTGCTAATGAACTTCCAAGAAAGAATAAGCTTCCCAAGCCATAAAATCTTACCTGAAAATACTTCTCCTTGCTATTCTTAGGGAGGGTTTTGTTCCATCCCCTGCCCCTGAGCATGGCCACGTACTCCAGCATTGTCCACCATGCACAGGAGCTCTGGAGGTTTGCTTTTCCCACCAGGAGAGCTCCAGTCGTTGTTTAAATCCTTATTTTCATGTTGTAAGAGCCAAATCAAGTAGAAAAAATACTGAGGAGTCATTTCCAAATCCCTGTACCACCTCAGGCCCCTCTGATGTGGAGAACATGGCTTATTCCTTGAATTTAGATTTTATACTTTCCCCCCAAGCAGTTACTCCCTCAGCAGGTATCACTCAGCTTTTTTACAGACCTTTATTACTTTTACTTAGCCCTTTCATTACTTTCAGGCCACAATTTATATTATCAGAATTTGGCACTAAAATTTAAGTGCCTGCATTGCATACTTATTATTTTCCTGTGTGCTGAAGGTTGCCCATGTTTCCTTTTGCTGATCTGTCTAATTTAATGTATTCATGACCATTTCTGAACTTCTTTGGCTGAAATTCTCCTTCTGTTTTCCAGGGAACAGTCGTACATGGAAAGTGTTGTTACCTTCCTCCAAGATGTTGTGCCTCAGGTAGGGTGTGCATCTTTAAAACTCCTTTTTTCAGTGCACAGAGCAGTGCCAGGAATCCTCAGTCTGCTTTGTAAACGTATTATTTCATCTAATAAATAGATATATCATTTTAAATATATGTATTTATATATTTTATATACTTTTATACAATAAATATGGCACTGGAGTGGTCCCTTCCTGGTTGCCTGTGGGCCTCCCAGCAGCAGAAGGGAACTAATTTTGTTTTACTCTTTGGGAAAGCTGTAGTCCATGGTGAAGGAGCACTGCAGCTGACTGTAGCTTCAGGAAATGATCTTGATTCTGATTCCATTATTATCTTGGTTAGTTAGTATCTTGTTTCCTCATGGATTTCCTCTTAGGATTTCCCAGTGCATTTATTCCGTATTAATATAAAAACAATGCCCTCACTAATATCAGTTTGTGAAATGCATTTTGGACCCAGGGTTAAAATTAAATGTATTTAAAGTTTCAGTTAAGAGATTGCTGCATTCCACAGCCTCCCATTCCCCCTCTCTGGTTAAAGGATACAGTCTGTGTTTTATTTTACAAATCAGTTTGCCTTGGAAGCGTGGAATGTGATTTGTTTTGAAAAGTAAACCCCACACTTATTTTTTACATTTGTATTTTTAGTTCATGTTATTGCTTTTCTGGCATGTATAAAGTGATTATACAAGATCTGTTCATATTTAATCCCCAATACTGCTCAGTATTTTGTTATAATTCATTTGGCAGTGATGGTATTTCTGCTGTAGCTCACGTTCCTGCTACCACAGCTTCTCCTGAGGACTGTAAAACCTCCAGTTTGGAAACACTGCAAGTCTCACTCCACAATTTCTTTTTGTATCTCATCTTTTTATGGGGATCTGTAGAACACAGGACTGAAACGTGGATCTGTTCTCCTGGAATTACAGTTTATTCTCTATTAAAAGACTGTGTTAAAGTTGTCACAAATAGAGCTGAAAGGTGTCAGTAATCCAAACTGCGTAGTAAAGGTTCCTTTCTTTCCTCAATCTGGCTTGCAAAGCTTTTAAGTGAATTAAAGAGAATTTTAATGATGAAACACCTCATGTGAGAACCTCCAACACTGCTGAAGTTAAAGACTGTAGAAGCCACTGTGTTTAATTTTATTAACTCACTCTAAGCCACGTGGCATTTCTTACCTGCCCCAGAAGATTTATTGTGATAAATGTTTTGGCATTCCTACATCAGTGAGTGATGCTCAGCATGGTTTTGTTGTATGACTACTGGTGACAATGAGATCCATGAATCAAGTTTGTGGTTTTTAATTAAATTCCTTCTTACAGGGGGAGAAAAAACAGTGTTAAATTCCTTATTCAACCTTTTGCTTTTTGTCCAGGCCTACAGTGGAACCCCACCAGAAGAAAAGGAGAAAATTGTCTGGGTCAGATTTGAAAATGCAGATTTAAATGGTATGGCTTCCTTGTCTCACTTGTTCCTGTGAGTTTTGGGTCCATGTGCAATAATTGCAGTCAGCTTTCCCTGTAATACAATAATCATAAACATTACGATTTTTTTGAGTGAAACTCCTCTTAAATGACATTTTCAACCATAAGAGAATGAGCAAAGCTCACTGAAAGCATGGAAGCATCAGAGACAGAAGATTTATTTGGGGTGATGAAAGAGGATGTGTCCAGGCCCAGTCAGAACAGGCTGCATAAAATAAATTTAAACACAACATGAAGGACTCTGAAGGTTATGCTAAAGAATTCTGTTATATGAACCTAAAAAGGGAATGCCTGAGATTTGTTTAAAAATGAAAGGGAAACAAACCCACAAGCAAACAAACCTTAACTGGCCTAAAGATGGCCATAAAGCCATGTACAGATTATAGGTAATTTCTAGTTCTAATAACCATGATTTAGGTTCTCTCTCACTCCATCCCTAACCTTCCTTAAAAAAAAAAATGAACAGGGATAAACAGGTGGAAGAGCTCAGGTCTGAGTGGGGAATCAATCACCCTTTTCTCTTAGACCATGTTGTTATCCAGAGAATTCTTCTCCATAGTTCTAAATTTTAAAGCTTTCTCTTTGTGAAACTTTAACAATGATGTTTGCATGAAAGAATATATTTCAGTACTGGTCCAGCATAAAAATGTAAAGCACTTCAGTTGCTTTTAGTCCTGACAACAGAAACAGGCATTGAGAAAACACCATCTAATATTGCTGAGACTTGATCCTGACCTGCTAATAATGGCTTTGCTACTGAACCCCATTTCAGATACATCCAGGAATATGGAATTCCATGAAATCCACAGCACTGGGAATGAGCCCCCGTTGCTGCTGATGATTGGATACAGTGATGGGATGCAAGTCTGGAGCATACCTGTGAGTACAGAGCTCACCTCCCTCCTTCCTTCTCCTTTTTCTGGTCACTGTTGTGTTATGACTTCCTTAATTTACCTTTAATTTCTCCTATTAGAGTGGAAAAAGCCAACATTTCCCATCAATGTCATATGGATTGTGTGTAATGTGCTTATCTTCAGATAATCCTGAGCGTAGCTCAAACACTTCAATTCATGTACCTTCAGATTTTTGAGGGCTTTTTACACATTGTTCCTGCTAAGTACATTTCCAGACTCAAACTGGGAGCAGCGTTTGCCATTCTGGAATAGCTCATAGCCCCCCAAAAAAGACAGATTTTGTTTTTTTAACAGAAAGGAGTAAGGGTGGAAAAACACCAAGAAGATTTGTTTGTCCCAGAAATTCAAGTATGACACTATTAATAGTATTTTACAATCACATGTTTGTCATGGACATGATTTGCAATTTTAATTTTATGGAGGCCTCTGTGTGCATATGGGTTTGATTCCATGCTGTCATCCCCACCCCCTGGTTTGTGCTGCAGAGTGGTTTATGGGCACGTGGTCTTCATTTGGGGAATTTCCCCCAAAATTCTTGAAAGGAGAGAATGAAGTTGAATACAGTCAGTCATGAAATTCTGAACTTAAAAAAGCAAAATTGCTCACCACACCTTGTCCTTCAGAATAAAGCAGAGAGGATGGAGTTCTTTCCCGTTGTAAAATACACTGTTTTTTCAAGAAATGTGTACATTTTACAACTTTTTGGGTAGCTATGTAGGACATGTGTTTATGTGCCAGTAGTTTAGAAAATAATGTTAATTTCTGCAGCAAAATTTCAATTAAATCGAATTTTATGGGTGTGGTAGAGCTTTTCCCCTCTTCATTGCATCTTGTTATCTTCTTGTTGCCTCTCATTAGCTGGAATGAGGAAATAAAAAAGCTGCTGAGCTTTAGATTTGAAGGAATGTTGAATAGAAATGGAATGAGATATACTGCGCGAAATTTCAGTATTTTCTAACTGTTTACTAAAATTTAGGAACTTTTAACTGAAACTTGGGAACATTTCAGCCAAAATACAGGAATTGTCTCTGTGCGTTACACAAAGCGCCCACACGGTGGCGCTGGGACACCGAGCTAAGAGCAGCATTATGCCCTCATTAATTAATTAATTAATTAACTAATTAGGATACCCTGAGTATCACATCGGCTTGAGCTCAAGAATCCTTACACAACACCCTGTTTTATCCAGCTGAAATGTTCTTATCCAAATGAACCGTGTTTTGTAAAAAAAAACCCAAAAGAGATGGGTTGCCATGGGTGGATTCTTCTCCTTTTTCTTTCTTTTCCTCTCTTTTCCTTTTCTTTTTTTCCCCTCCTCCTCCTCGTGTCTGAATGAGCCACAAGTTAGGCCATGGAATACCTGATTTTGCCTTCTTTTCAGTAGGATCATACCACCAGGCTGTCTTTATTTTTTTTTCCCCGGTGTATTTCACGTCTTCATAATTCCTAGCTTTTCATAGTATTTACTATTTCAGGAAAAATAAAAATGAAATTGCAGGACAGCTTCTCTTAGTGTTGTTCAGCTTTTGCAGAAGTATGAGCAGGGGGGAAGTGCAGTGAAATGGAGAAAATGCCAAATGTGGAAATATTTTACTGTCCACCTTCAGAACATCAGCTGTGGAGATTCTGCCTCACTTTGCCAGCCCTTCTTTTGTGTGCTCCGTGAAATTCTGAGAGCACAGCCAGGGAGGTGCAGCTTGGACCTGGGCACTTCGTGTTAGTCCAGCCCTGGAATGGTTCCTCTGTTAGTGGAGATTTTCTCAGAATAATCATCTTTAACATCAGTTTTAAACGCCTTTACAGAGCAGGGTTTGTATATCCAACAAATTTGGAGGGAACACAAACTGGAGGGGTTTTTTCACATCGTTGTTTCTCCTCTGCATTTTTCCCCTTGCTTAGCCTGAGCACAATAAAACCTGGCAGTTACGTGATTGACTTAATATTTAAGAGCTTATTTGGCAACACTTTTTCATGTCCTTCGCTATTACACAAACCTTTCTTCTTGGCCCCGCTGACTATTTAGCTTGTAATTAAGCAATATTATTCCAGCTAAGAAAAAAAAAACCCCCAACCCCGCATTCTCCAGCTTAATCTGCAAAAGCAACAATCTGCCATTTCTGCGAGTCTCCTCAGGAAGGCTATTATCTGTAGCATTGTGCTTTTTGATTCCTACAATCGGGCCTCTATTCGGCTCTCCAGAAGGTGTTGCAGGCAGCGGGGTTTGTGTGTGAGTGATTATGAAGTGTTTATGACAGCTCCTAAGCCGACACCCGGGCTAATGGTGTTACATGGGCTTGCCCACACCTCGCAGCCTTTCCCCAGCCCTGCTGCTCTCGGCAGAAAGCTGAGTGCTTTCACATTAACATCCCCTCGGAGGAAGATCTTTGGGCTGCCCGAGTGTGATTTGCAAACGGGAGACACCATTAGGGGCGGCTTCAAAGGGTTTGGGATGGTGTTTTTTGGGGGAGCCTTGGCCTTGGAAGTGCAGCCTGCCTTGCATGAGTGTCCTGCAAAGGGTTCTGCTTTGATCTCTGCTCTCAGATGGGGGTGGCAAGGTTAAAAGTGGGCTTAAAATATGCCTGGTTGAGTGGGGAGGAATCTGGGGATACGGCTAGGAGTTCCTGTTTGAGAGTGGTGCAGCGGAGCTGTGTGTTTTGTTTGGGATTTGTTTTTCCCTTTCTCCCAGTTTCAGGTTTCAGAGGCGATTGGAGCTGGTTTCTGCCTGGTGTGGTTTCCACGTATCTGTTCTGGATGTTCCTGTGCAGGGAATGCACATTGGCTGCCTTTTTTTTTCCATTGTAGGCCGGGAGTTGCAGAAGTAGAAAAATCATCTTAACTTAATGGTTCGTGTTACAATTAAAAAAGAAACTCATCACATCCCAAGCTGCAATCCTTCCTCTGTCCAGATCTCCTTCTAGAGGGAACCACTTGCATGTAGCAGTCAGCAAACTGGAGTAATGACCTGGCCTAGTGACCCTGAAAAATGTCTGAGGACTTTGCAAAACATCCATGCAAATCATTTTCTGAGGCTTCGGGTTTTTTACACCGAGGATGCACCAGTGTGCAAGAGATATGGTTTTATAAAACTTCTGATTCCATTAGCACTGGCATAATTTAAAGTACTACATGCAACTTCATCCTCAGTCCAGTCACTGGAGTAACATTCTTTGAGCATCTAAATTCTTACAATCTCTAGATAATTACAGAGATTTGAGTTAAATGGAAAAGCAGACTGAATTTCTAAATGATAAAATTTCTTCATTTTCTTCCAGTCTGTCATTGCTTTTTCAGCAGTACCATGACTGGAAATTGTCTTTAACCCATGTGCAGCAATACTTGGTGGTGGTATCTATCAATTGCTTATTATCATATTATAACATCGTATCATGATATATTCATGTTTAAAACATACATCAGAATATTTAAAAACAACCTCCTGATCATTCCCTTTTCCGTTTATGGATTCCCCAGCTTCCTTTTCTAGAATTAGACAGTAGTTCAATCACTGAGTTCCAAACTCAATTTTCTTCCACTTTGGTGTACCTTTGTATGCTTGGCTTTTTTTTTTTTAATTTTTTTCACCATGTGAAAACCATTTTCTCTGCTTGGAAACTATTAGTTATCCTTGGTGTGAAACAAAACTTCCTTTGTTCAGTTTTTTATGGGTCCAAACTGGTGTGCTCCAAACAATACAGCTCTGTCATCAAAAATTAACCAGTGCTGCAGATTCCTGGGCTGTCACGTTTTAAGCAGTAGCTCAAGATGTCTTAAGTGGAGGAGAGGGTTCTTCTTCCTCCTTTAATTGGAAGAGAGCAATGAAGACTTCACTGGGGGATTTGAATCCTTTGCTTCCAGCCTTCCCTGTAGGTCTGGGAGTTGTGGTCGATCCCATGTTTTGGGAAAGCTGAGATGTTCTACCAGACCAGCTTGGAGCCGTCATTTTGGATTCCCTCTTCCCTACCACGAGTACCTGAAGCTGCTTTTACAGCTTAATATCCAATTCTTGAAACCTGTTTGGAAATATTCTTGGCTTTTGGAATGGGAAAGAAAAACTTTTAAGAGCTCTGAGAGCTGCCACGGGGACTTGCTACTTAGCTGGATCCAATCCAAAATGGCAGCCACAGCCTCGTTTCTCACAGGTGCTTTTTGAAGAATTTAGAGCTCTGTTTTCAATTCATGAGCTCTATTTATATTTTGTCTGTGCATGTGAGACTGTGGAGCTCGAGGGACTGGTAATGGGATGTGGAGCCTTTGGCTGAGAGTTGCCAGCCCACATCTGACCCAGGCTGGCCGTTCTCCCCTCCGTGTGCAGTTCCTGGTCCCAGTTGAGTTCCTGGTGGGATAATTTCCCATTCACAGGGAGGATTGGCTGCCTGAGCAGTGAGATAAGGGCTGCAGTGGCAGGAAGATCAGGCCACACAATCTCACACCCTGAAGATGGTGCTTGCAGGCAGATTTGATCTGTGTGGCCTCAGCTATGAAGTTTTATGTTGTCCGTAGATAAGTGGAGGGCATCAGCATTAACCACAGTTCATTCAGGGTTCTTAACACTGCAGATAGCTGCTGGTGGTGGTGTTTGAAAGAAGTTAATTGGAATTCAAACAAAATCTTGAACTCCAAGCCCTTAATGCATTTTTCAGTGCCGAGCAAACCAAGGAACAACCAAGCTCTTACTAATTCATGGCAGACAGCAACATGCAATGCCTTCTCTGAGTCCCTGTCTCTACAGAACAGCTAAGGACACACAACTTAAATCCCCTAAAAAAGCTGTTACTTTATGAAGCTATGCTAGATTAAATATTAGTGTTTTAATGTGATCCGTGTTGTACTGTCACATCCAGATGTTTTGGAAACTTTATTTTGTGCCTGTTAGAGAATTTGAATTTTCTTTACAAACGAGTTGCTGGTGGTTGGGTGGCATCATTTATTTTCATTACAACGTCTCCAGTGGGAGTGGATCTTCAAATTTGCTCCTTTTTAGCTCCCAGGAGTCAGCAAATGCTCAGCACTTGAGCTGTAGAGGCTGAACCCAAACCATGCCATGATTTAGAATCCTACAGACACTGAGGGAAGGACCTGATAACCTACAGTGGTCTTAAAACAGGGGCTAAACACCTGTAATCTCATCTTTGTCACAGTTGGATCCTGTGGCTTTTGTTACTCCACTTAACCTTTCTGTAATTCTCCCCCAGTATAAAATAATAAATTATCTTTTAAATAACATATTAATTATTAAAAAGCTACTGCATTATATGCATGAGAAGAGCTGGGCTGGGATTTCCATGTGAAATGCTTCAATACAAACAAACTTTGTTTGTATTTGCACATTTTAGGCTTTTCTTTGCAAGTCTCAAGTTTAAGCTCTACCAGGTCTTGGCAGCCCAGGCTGAATAAACATGCTCCTGGAGTTCAGGATATTTAAGAGCAGAACCTGAGTTAGGAAGGTTTGGCCCTCTCAGTCCCCTTCCTTTGGGGACTGGAACTTAGTTTGAAGTAGATTGGAGTTGGGGCTGAAGTGCTGGCAGAGTTAAAAAGGAGAAGGAGGTGTCTGAGCTGGGTTGGGATGTTTTATGGGAATCACTCCTTCCGTACCTTTGTTGTGCTGGTTCCTTTCCCTCTTGTTTTCATTCACAGCCAGAGATGTGCACCCACGTGTGAAACAGCATTTTCATGATTTGGGGGAAAAAATCTTTAATTGCCAATAATAATAGTTCCCAACCCTTCTATTTTTCTTCTTTTCCATTTCCTCCTTTCCCTTTTCATAGAGCTGCTGTGTTCCAATGGCAGAAAACGTGCTGCTCTCTTAATTTTTAAAATCTCTTTATTACTTTGTTCCTCTTTAATTTTCCTCATTTTCTGCTTAGCTGTGCTCTACATTTTCCCAAGCTGTTTTTTCTGGATACAGAAGTTTTCATCCAGAGGCTTTTTTTTTTTCCCACTCCAAGCTCATGATCAGTTAAAAGCCATCAGCAAACCTTTGCTGAGTTCACTTCTGATTATCATTCCTGTGTCTTGTATAGAATCTGGTCACGAAGCTGCTCCTGAGGGAGAACTAAACTTGTTTTGCAAAAGCTGGAGTACTACAGGGTTGTGTGTGCAGAGGGAACAGGAGAATCTGCTGTGATTGGAACATCTGCCTGATAAAATAAGAGCAGGGTAGACCCAGGGGTTAATTCTCATTCTGATTGCAGTTTGGAAACTTGTGTTCATCAGGAATAATTCTGATGCTGTCAGTAAAAATGATATTAATTGATAAACTTCTGGGCTAAAATGGGTTAGAATGTTATTTCCCCACATTTGTGTATCTTGTGTGTAATTCCAGGCTGAACAGGGAAAAGCAGGAATTCTCTATATTGTGTGCAGGATGGTGGGTTAGCTCTGCAGTAAATGGTATTTCCAAAGTAATTTTATTTATAACTGTGCTTCATGGGGTGGATTTCATTCTCCCCCATGACCTAGAGCAGTGATAATAAATAAGCAGGCAGGGCTGGATGTAAGCTGAGAGCCTGGAGTACTGTACTTGGGATTTGCTGGTCAAACAGTAGGAGTATTTTAACTTCTTGGACGTGTGAGCTGAAGTGCAGAAAGAAATGGAAACAACCATAAAATGACATTTCCAAAAGTTCACTTGAATTTATAGTTTATTGATTCCTAGGAACCTTATTCCAAATCATGTTCTCTTCTGATATTGTAAGCTGCTTGTTTGGCAGAACTTTATGCCAGCCTTGGCTGTGTTCTGAGACTCATTACATCTGTTTTAAGTTGTTGGTTCTTTGGAAATGAGCTTCATAATGTTTGCCATTTTCCTGGAGTTTGACGTTCCATATCGCATCCATTACCAGGCAGTTATGAAAATACATTGAGTGACCATTGCAGGAAGTCTGGAAATTCATCTTAACTGCTTCTGGTTTAATCTTTTCAACATTGCCATCAGTGACAGGCTTAAGTAGCTTGACCACTTATTTTTAAACATGGTTTTCACACCTGGTGAGTGTGAAATGAACCAATTTATGAAATTCTCCCATCCTTTCCCACCCGTGTTTGCCACTCTTGATCTCTGTTGAGTTGGCATTTTTCTTTAGAACCATGTGAAAAGTGGGATAAATTTGTGTGAATTTTAGTCAGCTTCAAGTCTTGCTTCTTCCAAAACCTGTGTGCTCATGACCAGTGAATTCAAGACTTCTAAGATCTATTCTCATTTACAGAACAGCAGTGGTTGCTTAGGCAGAGCCTTACCAATGTACTTGTTAAAATGCCTTTCCCCTACCTCCTTAGCTACTAAATATGTATATATTGAAGGTCTGTATCTGTTTTTTGCCTTGCTGCTGACACTGCAGATCAGTGGGGAAGCCCAGGAGCTGTTCTCGGTGCGCCACGGGCCGGTTCGAGCCGCACGGATCCTGCCAGCCCCTCAGATCAGTGAGTACACACTTAGAGATCCTCATTCACCAGAGCTTTTTAAAAAGGCTGCTTTTCCACTCCTGTAAAACTAACAAGACAACAGAATTTGTTTTTTGGGGTGGCACTGGTTTCTGATTTGTTGAATTTCTCCTTTAACTTTACTCACTTTGACCCTTTTCAGTGGCTGAGCTTTTATCATCCCCTGAGTGCAATTCCTCTCTGCCACTGCTTAAATACTATTTTATCAAATTCTCAACCAAGCTGCTTAATTTAACAGGATTCTTCCAGAAGTTGAGTCAACCCCCAGAAAAACTTGCTGCAAAATCTGAGCAATGGTGCATAAATGAGCAAATTCCTCTAAAAAAATTACCCTGTTCCATCCAAACCCAATCTAATTGGAGACTTCTGAAAGAGCTGTTGGGATCTAAATTAAATTGGTTGTTTACTTTGTGGATGAAAAGAATGTCTTTCTAGTATGACCAAGGTGTTTGGGGATTATGCTGGGTTAGAATTCCTAGTAATATTTTATGAATTAATTAACGAACTCAAAAAATACAGCCTAAAATCTGACTGTTTGAGTTATTCATAGTAAATTACACTAATTTTGTGTGTTTCAAACAAAGTAAATGAAGAAGGTGGTTTAATGGACACGTTAGACATTGTTTTGGTGATTTCCTGAGCAGAGGAATACACAAAGTATATGTGGCTGTGTAGCTGTTATAGGTTAAACTAACTTACAGTAAAATACTTGCCAAGCCTGTTGTTCCTTTATTCCATTTACTGGAACACTGCATAATTCCCAACGAATTTTGCTCTTTTGTCATTGAGTAATGGATGTCTGTGCCCCTTCCTCTCTCGAAGGAAAAAAAAAAGAGGAAGAAAAGTGTAAATGGAAATGAAAATGAAGTAAATTAATTGAAGAACCTGGGAGTTCTGTTTTTTCTGGTATTAGAACAGGTTTTTGATTTTGCAGTCAAGTAAATTACACTCCTGAACTCCTTCAAGCAGTTTCTGTCTTTCTTCCTCTAAATTCCATATATTTAGCATCTGACAGTGATAGTTGTTACATTAGAAAACTATTCAAATTAGCTCATATTAAATTAAACCAAACCTTTTAAAAACATGTTTTGGTCTCTTTTTACATGGCTTGGTTTAAATAAATCTTTGATTAAAAGTACATGAATGTATCATTGACCAGTATCTGGAATCAGATAAAAGTAAAGCTGTAACAAGAGGCCTTAGATAACTAACTCATGAGCTTTAATGATTCTGAACAAAATAAAAGGAATTTGTAAAGGAGAAGCTGATTACCATCAGCAGGCTCAAACACTGTTTTACTGTAAAGCTGTAAAAAGGGAATTATTGAAAATAGGAGTCTCTTGGTGGATGGATTTGGCACGTTCCTAGAAACAGATCTTAGTTGGTGATAAGCAGCTCATTCCCAGGTGTGAAAGGAAAGCTCATGGCTTTAACTTGGTGACTTTACAGGAGCAGAACTTAATAGTTTGTCAACTATTTTGTTAAAAACCTGCAGTCCTTTGATGTTAGATCCTCTGCCTCACGATGTGCTCCGTGGCATAATGAAGCCTTGTTTCAGAGGGCTTGTTCCACGCAGGGGATCTCCTTCAGCAGCTCCTGGGTGCTGCTGGCAGCAGGAGCCTGGGCAGGCTCTGGAGCTGCCCTCGGGCACTGCCAGCTGGGAGCTGGGCAGGTTTGTTAGCTCAGGAGCTGGGCAGGTTTGTTAGCTCAGGAGCTGGGCCAGCTCTGGAGCTGCTCTGGGCTGGCAGCTCTGCTCTGGGCTGAGCCAGCCTCCCTACCCTGGCCCAGCTCTGCTCTGGGCTGAGCCAGCCCCACTGAGCTGGCCCAGCTCTGCTCTGAGCCCCCCTGAGCTGGCCCAGCTCTGCTCTGAGCCTCCCTGAGCTGGCCCAGCTCTGCTCTGAGCCTCCCTGAGCTGGCCCAGCTCTGCTCTGAGCCCCCCTGAGCTGGCCCAGCTCTGCTCTGAGCCCCCCTGAGCTGGCCCAGCTCTGCTCTGAGCCCCCCTGAGCTGGCCCAGCTCTGCTCTGAGCCCCCCTGAGCTGGCCCAGCTCTGCTCTGAGCCCCCCTGAGCTGGCCCAGCTCTGCTCTGAGCCCCCCTGAGCTGGCCCAGCTCTGCTCTGAGCCCCCCTGAGCTGGCCCAGCTCTGCTCTGAGCCCCCCTGAGCTGGCCCAGCTCTGCTCTGAGCCCCCCTGAGCTGGCCCAGCTCTGCTCTGAGCCCCCCTGAGCTGGCCCAGCTCTGCTCTGAGCCCCCCTGAGCTGGCCCAGCTCTGCTCTGAGCCCCCCTGAGCTGGCCCAGCTCTGCTCTGAGCCCCCCTGAGCTGGCCCAGCTCTGCTCTGAGCCCCCCTGAGCTGGCCCAGCTCTGCTCTGAACCCCCTGAGCTGGCCCAGCTCTGCTCTGAGCCTCCCTGAGCTGGCCCAGCTCTGCTCTGAGCCCCCTGAGCTGGCCCAGCTCTGCAGCATCACTTTGATGTCTGGTGGCCATGGCAGGGCTGCTCTGCAGCCTGCAGGAAATGTCTTTAAAAACTTGGGGGATTTCTGTAACTGATGCTAAACCCCACAGATACCAAGTCTTCTCTGTGGTCAGGTCATCCCTACCTTCAATAGACAGGGCTTTAATTATTCTGTACAGCTTACAATACAAACGGCCTTTTTGGAGACTGAAGGTTTGCACTGTGACCAAATGCTGGGCTTGCAGAGCTGATATTCAGACTGTGAGGACATCTCAGTCTGGACTCTGGCAGTGTTAGGGACAGGAATTCTGAGCTGTGATACCTCTGAGCCATCCTTGGCACAGCTGCTGGGCTGGGCTGGCTCTTCTCCCCTTCCAAGCCTGGGTGCTGGGCTGGGTTTAGTGCTGTTTCCATGTGCCCAGGTGTGCTGGGGGCTGGATTTTTTCTGTCAGTGCTGAGGCAATGATACATTTATTTCAGTTACCTCTGCTGTTCTTTTACCTACAAAATCAGAATATTCATGCTTTCTGAAGTAAGTCAGTGCTACAGTCTCCCATTTTTTAGTACTTCTCCCAGGTCATTTTACAAGCCCCTGGCCAAATACCTGCTTTGCCTTGTGCTGTCCCATTTGTTAAGGTAGAGCTGCACAGTTTAAAAATCAATCAAGAGACTCAGAAAGCCAGAGGAGCAGCTCTGTGTGTCCTCAAAGGGACACGGTGACAGAGTAGTGTGGTGAAGTTTAGATCAGTGGTTGTCTGTAAAACCTATTTCCATGTCTCAGCATTATGAAAATAAATTCCTTCAGCGAGCTGAATTAATTTATTGCCATTTTCTAGATTATGCTGCTTGCAAAAAGATGGTGTAGTGGCCCTACATCTCTCAGTGAATTTGACTGTTCACTCAAATTGACTTATAAGGGAAAAAAAGAAAATAAAAAAAGAAAATAAAAATAATTTAGAGGTACTAAAACCCATCGAGAGTTGAAATATTGCAGCAGATTTATCCCTGCTCTCCACTGCTCCCATCTTTGATGTTGGTAAAATGAAGATTTGAACCTCAAAAGCTGACTCAGGTTTATGTGCAGGTACACTTAAAGAGCTCTAATATTTAGGTTGCTCTCTAAAGGAAGGCAGATGTGAGGGTTGTGGATGTTCAGCCATGTGGGTGGTTCAGTGGTTTTTAATCCCCAAAGGCCAAAATAATCACAGGGTCTGTGTGGTGGAGGGACTGGCCCTGCACGATGGACAAGCGAGGTTTGGGCTGGTGTTAGGTGGGTGTTGCAGGTGTGTGCTTGAGATTTGGTGTTCTCCCACTGTTCTGTGAGGTTTTTGGGATAATGAATGGTCTGTGGATTACAGAAATTACAGGCTGGAATTCTCCAAGTATTTTAGAGATATTACAGGGGAGAATTTTGGAGTGCAACACTGTAAAATAAGAATTTCTTTGAAGCTTTGGACTGCCCTGTGTTCCATCATCACATCAGTGCTTTAGACCAGTGCACCTGAAACTCCCACCCAGCTGGGCTGAGAGGGAATTCCAGCCTGGGGCATTCCCAGGGACGTGGGGCAGGACCAAAATGCCACAGGATTTCCAAGGAGAAGCTGGAAACGAGAGGGGTTTAGTGGAGCAGGAGCAGCACTGCATTATTAGGTGGGACTGATCAGTGGAATTACACACCAGGAAAATGCACTCCATGGTGCCTCCATGCCACTGCTAAATAGGTCAGAGTGTGAAATTCACCCAGCACATTTTCCCCTCACGAGAAAGCAGGGGGATGTTCTTAGTTCTGAGCAGCTCTTGAATTCTGTGAAAATCACTGGGTTTCATTTTTATTCTGCATCAAAATGTGCTGTTGATATTGGTGTTGTTACTCTTTTATTATTGGCATTATTGCCAGGCCTTAGCAGGCCCCGAGGTCTCTGTTCACAGTTTCATCAGCAGGACAGGGCCTAAGCTGCTTTGAGCTTACATGTGGGTAACCTTTTGACTTCATAAACTTCTAAATGTTGATTTGTATGGAATTTCATTTAGCCACAGAGATTTTTTTTTTTCAATTTTAAGCACACCAAGTGAAGTTAGGTTTTTAAAAAACCCAACGTATCATTTAGCTAAATGGAGCTGTAGATAAGGTGGTGCCTTGTTGGCAGGAAGGGCAGTTTTCATTACTTTAATTGTGTGATTTGTCAGGATTTCCAGCATTTTATAAATGCTGTAGTGTTATATGACAGAATTAAAAGGATTTAGAATGAAAGGAGTTTAAGAAAAAGACTTTGCAACAGGATTTCAATACTTTTTGTATTTGGGGGGATTTAGAGAGCCGTTTTTCATTTCAATTTTGTTAAACACTGTGTGTGCAGCAGGTGTGCGCAACGTCAGCGCCTCGCACATGCAAATAAACACAATTTTACAAATGAAAATTAATCCAGCAGAACTTGGGGGATTAAATGCCACCCCAGAACTGGGAGAGGCTGCTGCCTCCATTAGAGCGTGGCAGAGCCCGACACATGGCACTGTGCAATCTCCTGGATGGGACAGCTATTAACCTGATTTCATCCCTCAGGGGCCTCCCAGTAATGATCCTTTCTGGCTGTATTAATATTTACATTCTGAAAGTATTGAAATAGAAAATGGATTTTTTAAAATGGAGGGCCTCGAGTCATTACAGACCGAAATCAGAAGTTTAAGCACCTATTGCTGCTATTGTTGGTATTAAAACTGGTATTCGTTTTGATTTTGGGCACTTGATTTCCTGGACTCCCGTCCACCTTTTTCCTCCTTCTTTCCCCTTCCTTGTCATTAAACTGAGAACCAGACCATAAAGAAACATCTGAATTCGTGTCTCTAATACATCTTTGTGAAAAAAGAAGAAAAAAAGTAGAGTTAAATACTTCAGGTAAAATCCTGGCTGTGCTTAAATCAGTGTCAGAACTGCTGGCAGTCAGCATTTCACCCTCAGTGCTGGGAACAGAGCAAATGGAATTCATCTGGATTGAAGGAAACAAATTGGTTGCCAGACTCTTAAGAAGCCTTTATGTTTCATTTATCAATTTACAGGTCAGTACATACAGTACAGGTTTGGCTCACCAAAGAGCTTGAAATAATAGGAATAAAAGGGAAATCCATCTGGCTGCTTTAGGTTACTTGTAGAGCTATTGTTGATGGTGGAGTTATTGATGTGACCCATTTGACTTTATAAATACCCAAAGGTGTAGGAGGGAAGACTTATCCTTGTACAGATGAGAGGACTGAACAGCTTTTGTTACAAATTAAGTGCATGTACCTGAGTTACTAATAATTAACAGGGTCTGCTATGTCAAAATAGATATTGTTAATTGTTGTGCCTTTCTGAATAAGTGATTTAGTGCTGTACAGCAGTATTTGAGATTTAAATTTTGAGCAGGCTCTATCAGTAATATTCTTTAGAGATCAAAGGGTTTGGTATATAATGGGGAAAAAAAAAATCCCATTATTCACCACACACATGCAGAACTATAGATAGATAATTAAAAAGGCAAAGGTTGACAGAAAATGGAGGAAACTTCATAGTGGTGGTGTTGGTTGTTACTCAGTTATTTCACTTGGGTAGAAACATACCCTGGAATTCAGTTAAACATTGTTCACAAGCAGAAGTGAGCTTTTTTTTTTTTTTTTAAACTCAATTTTAGTTTTATTTCTGTTTACACAGCAATAAAGCAAAGTCCTCCAAACTCTTAAAACCCCATTTTAAGAAGTGTGGCGTCTTTACCAGCCTGCCTGTGCTGGGCTGAAGGTGTGACTGAGCCTGGGGGCACAACAGGCTGGCTTCCAGTGCCAGGACTGGTGCCACTGGTGTGGGACAGGATCCCAGGGCAGGGATAACTTGCCCAGCAGGGCACAAACCAACTCTGCTGGGCTGTGCTGGGGCCATGCAGTGAAACCACCCCTAAAAATGGTTGGGATGTGGTGTAGGAGTTGTGTTTTCACTCAGAGCCTCACTGGAGGTTGTTAAAGGCTGGAACAGATTGATCTGGTTGGAATTTCATCTCCCGTTTTCCTGGGCACAGGGCAGGGGCTGCAGAGGCTGCTCTGAGGCTGGCACTGCCGTGTTCCACTTGCCCAAGCTGGAAACCCAGGGGTGAGCCCCAGGCAGAGCTGCTGAGTGCAGGCAGCTTGAGAAAGAACAGTGAGAAGTGAGCAAAAATCACTTGTTCCAGTCCCAGAATCCCAGCCCCGAGTGGGATGAACAGAAAATCGCTCCCAAAGCCTGGCCACATTTTGCTGCTTGAGTTGTTGCTCATTTTCATCTCTGTCCAGAGCAGTCCTTCACAGCTCTGCCTGTAATTTGTATTTCTGTCCCTCAGCTTGCACAGGCTGGGAGTTTGGGGTTCTATATTCAATATATTGGGCCCCAATCTGGACTTGGGAACTGTACAAACAGCACAGAGTGATTTGGTTTTGCTTTTCTTTTGTTTTCCCTCTTCTCAGGTGCTCAGAAATGTGATAATTTTGCTGAGAAGCGGCCTCTGCTTGGTGTGTGCAAAAGCATTGGATCTTCTGGGTAAGAGTTTCCTTTGTGTATAAAGTAATACATAAATTGCAGTGTCATCTAAAAAGCCCAGTAGATGACATCTTTAAAGCTCTGTTCCTTTTTTCTTCATGCGATAACACTGGGATGTGGTTTTAAACTTTTTTTTAGTGTGTCAACATACATTTTCCTATGACTTAAGCTTTTGGAAAGGAATAAAAAAAGAGTCTCTTGATATAAAAGAAATAAAGATGTATTTTAAGTTTAATTTATTCTCAGTGGAATCACAACTTTATGATCAACTTTTCAAGTCAGAAGTATTATTGTGAAGTGTCTAAAGCAATCTCTGTGTCTTAAAAAGTAATTTTTCAAGCAGCAAATAGATTACAAACACCAAGGATTTCATTGTTGCAGCCACGCACTGTTAGCAAAATACATGTTCAACTTCCTTCTTTGAGTTAGAAAAATCAGTTTACAGTCTTGTTCTGTGCTCTCTGGCCAGAATTGTTGTATCACTGCTCTTATAAAAGAGGCCCTTAAGATATTTTACGCTTGATTCAGACAATGCACAGGATTTATGTCTCTACCTACAGGAAAATATTTGCTTTTCAGGAGTAATCCTCTACACAGGCATTTAATGGCTGAGCAGTTGAAGTAAATCTTCTTACAGTTGTAAGACTAATTCTGTGCCACACCTTTTTCAATTAAGAATTTAATCACTGTGTGTGTGAAGGAAGAACTGTCACATCTTTAACTTTCTCTGTTATTACTGGGTTAAATTGCAATATTAATGTTAGCTGCCTTAAATGTTGAAATTAAAATCCATGTAAGGCAGAGAAGTGAATTTTTTTTCTTTATGTGTTTACAACTTATGAAAACCAGTTTAGGGTGATTTTTCTCCTTTTCTTCCCTGCCCTGTAAGTTTAACTATTTATAAATTAGAGAGACAGATAGGAGTTTCTGTCTTTATCCAAGCAGTGTATTTATAGATGTAAAGGATATGTTGGTTTGGTGAAAATCTTCCTTCTCACTTTTGTTTTAGAAGCTGAGACACCTGGGAGATGAACAAACCCTGAGGATCATTATTTTCCTTGTGTTATTGTATTCCTCAGTTAATAGAAAATAATTCAGAGATTCTGGGCAGTTTCTGCTTTCCTCAAGGAAAGCCCTTCATGTTTTCAACACCATGATATTGTCATTTCCAAATGATTTTTCGTCGTTACCATTATTAATTAATTCCCAGATGAATTTGCTGATAATAGATTTTATTTTCTATTATTGTATGTGATTATACTCATCAACGAGCTGGAACTTTTGCCTCGTATCTGATTTTCTTGCTGGCTTTTGGTACATGCATTTTTGTCTTTTCAAAGTCCCATTTTTCCAGCCAGTGAAATGACTGAAATGTTTCACGGCAGGGTTGGACTGGATGATCTCTAAGGGTCCCCTTCCAACCCAAACTGGTCCACGATTCACTAAAGAATCTTTTCAAAACAATTGTTTTCACAGCCCCCCAGAACGATGCAGTCCTGACTCATAAATGGGAAACAGATTGTGGTTTTTGGCTGATATTTCTCTGCTGGTGTAGAGGTTGGTTCAGTCAACTTCAGTCTTAGATTACAAGATCTGCAAATTAAAAGGAAAACCGAAAAAAGAAGGAATATCTGCCTAAATGTTGGGGTTGTGGAGGTTTGTAAAGACAAGCCTGCTTGTTCCTGGTGATAAGACAAACAAATCTTTGTACATGCACAAAAGGAATTGATGGGTTTGGAGCATTAATGCATTTTCTAGGTGGTGAAACATTAGAATATCCCTGTTTTCCCCACATGGGTCACTGAAGCCATACTTTGGAACATGCTGGATCTGTAAAAACTTTTAAAATACACCAGAGAGGTCCAAAATCCATTACTTTTATTCTCTTCAAATGTAAATGTACCTATATCTTTAAATTAAATAAATCCTTCATTTTAATTAATGGAGAAGTTTAAAGGGAAACTGAGCAGGATAATTTAGTTTTATTTTCGATTATTAAAAACATAGTTGAGAATAAATGGTGGGATTGCAATTTTGCAATGATATAGGTAGCAGGAAAGCTGCAAATAACAGAAATGACCATTCCAGGAGGGAAATGTGAAGGAGCAGGGCCAGGGAGAAGGGGGCAGGGAAGCCAAAGCCCTTGTCCTGTCACTGCATGCTCTCATAAATAGCCTTTCTCCATCTTTCTCCAGGTATTGGACCTCCAAGCCATCCTTACCAAAAGTATTTGATGTTTTCTGTCCAAATAGCCAAATTATTTTGCTAAAAGATCAGCAGATTATGCCAGAATCTTACATAGGCAAGTATGATAATCAGCTAATGATGCAAGTGTAATTAAGTAAACAATCAGTACTAGAAGGTTAAAAAGTAAGAGTTTGTAGCCTTTGGGGAGAGTGCAGGAGCTCAGGCAGTGGCCCTGCAGCAGCCTCTGGGCTCTGTTGGCTTTCCAGCTCATATTTTAAGAAAGATGAATTAATTTAATGGTATCGAGTGGTGGAAAATTTTGGATGACTTGAAGAATCGCATGGAGGTCATTCAAGGGCATGAGAAGCAAGAGGTAATCTTTATTAATCATGGGAGGAGAGAGGAAATTAGGGTAAATTAAAGAAGGAGGAGTACTTGGAGCAAACAAAATGTGTAAGTTTGGCTAGCCAGCATTTTTTTTTTCCCCCTGCTGATTTGTTTACAAGGCAAATCAATTGGCAGCAGATTTTCAGGAAGCCTGTGCTTTATTCTCATGGCTACTGTGGATTAAATCCTGCTAACCTTAACCCAACTTCAACTCAGGCATGTGTTTATGGGAGTGCTCAGGTTTAGGAAGCAGCTTCACATGAGTAACAGCACAATTAAAGCATTCATATTTTCTCAATTAATATTTCAGAGTCACACGAGCCTGTTCTGGGTCTGGCAAAGTCACTGGGCAGTGCTAAAATCCAGTGTCCACTCCTAAGTGTCCGTGGCTTTTGATGCCTAAAATGAGCTGGCTGGGAGATGATTTGTCAGACACAAACAGCAAAGCTCCTGGAAGGATCACCCAAGAGGAGGAAACGAGCTCTGGAGAATGAAGTTCTTGTTCCCAGTCCTCACAGTGCTCAGGGGAGCTCTCCCTGGAATATTTTTCCTGGAATGCCCTTGCAAAGGGTGAGGACTCACCTGGCTCAGTCCTGCCATGGGCTGTGCAAAGGGTGCAGCCACTCCAGATAGAAAATGCAGTTTGTTTTCTGAAATCACACAGAAAAATGGCCGGGCCAGATGGTTGTGATTTTCAATTGTATTGGGCACCATGAAATAGATTTCATGAAGTTTGTGAAATATTTGTGGGCTTTTACTGAGGACTGTGCAAAACTCAGATTTTGTGAAGACTCTCAAGCCTAGAGAGTGAACTTAATTTAATTGGTTTTGTTC
This sequence comes from Platysteira castanea, assembly GCA_013397175.1. NCBI lineage: Eukaryota > Metazoa > Chordata > Aves > Passeriformes > Platysteira > Platysteira castanea. Next base: position 169,858 of record VYXC01001563.1, on the reverse strand, counting down.
TAAAAAGCACAGTAGGACTTCTAAAGTTGGGCAAAACTCTCTCATTTCTGTTACCTTTGAGGATTTGAGTCCCATAGGTTCTTGTGCTGCTGAATAACTGCAAAGCCTCATTAACTGCAGAGTTGTGTGGTGTCAGCTGCCTTGCAAAGATTTCCTTCCCTTCCAGCAGATGAAAAGCATTTTCCTCTCTGATTTCTTTTAGGAAAATTCAGTTTAGCCTTAGCAGGTTGTGTGGTAGCTTTTAAGATCCTGAGAGATGCCTGAATAAAGTGATTTAAATTCCTTTTAGTGATGCTGGATGGGGTTGCTACGTGCTAAAGATAGAATGTTCTCCATCTTAAAAAGAGCTCTGCAGATCCCAGCAATTTTTCCTTGTAAGTTGATTCTGTGATTATAATAATGGACTTGTTTGTAATGTTGAAGTGATGTTTGGTGGTAATTCTGTGAATTTTCTCACGGATTCAAATGCTGGGAGATGGAGCTTTAATGGAATAAGGTGGTGTTTCCATGTGTAAATACCCAGGGCAGGAAAGCTCTGGAGTTCCTCTGATACACCAAATGTTTGTCTCAGTGAACCTAGAGTAAGAAATAACCTTTGAACTATAATAAACTGTTAATCTTGGATCAAAACTGGGAGAAAATGAGTATTCGGGGTCAAACTTTGACCAGCTGGTGAGAACCAGGGGTAGTTTTGACCTTCTAAAGCTTTGATTTATGAAGCTGTAAAAAGATAAACCTTTTCCAAGCCATCCTTGGGATGGAGTGGAGGTTTGGGAGAGCAGATTTCCAAGCTGAGGCACAGTTTTGTTTTACTGCTCTTCCAACCCCTGTGCGTGTAGTGATGCAGGGAGGAGATGAAGGGATGGAGGGGATGGAGGGGATGGAGGGAAGGAAGTCCAGCTCAAACCAGCTGGAGCACAAAGCTGCCCCCAGGAACTTGTCAAAAGAAGCACCACGGGGAAAAGATAATGCACAGCACCATTACAGGCAGGGCTGCCACTTCCAGGGCCACTTGAAATTCCACTTTAAATTATTAAATACTGTAAACGCTATAAAGTTAATTAGAAGAGGAACAAACTCTACAAAGATAAATGTGTTTTCAATATGTTTCTCAGGGAGGGTACAGTAGAAACCAGTGAATGAGAGGAAATTTATTTCTGGCAGCACTCTAGACATGGAACTGTGGTTGAACTTTTTACCCTAATTACGTCCCCACTAATGCCTGCAGCGGTCTGGAATCAAAGTGGCCCTTCAGGCCCTGGAAAGTCTCTGATGTGGCGAGCGTTTGTTGTGTGCTGAGGGTTACTTCAGAAAAAACGGAATATTGTGACAGGATTTTTCAAAATTTCTCAGTTACCACCCACCTCACTTGTTGCCTACAAAAATAGAGTAATTGTTTGCATCTGTGTGTTTTTGTCTGTCTTAGAAATAACTGTTATAAATCAACGTGACAGACCCGGAGAGCAGTTGAGGATTATGTTTTCTTTTCTTGCATGTTTTAGGGTTATTCCTGTGTTCTGTACTGTAGGAAGGATTTAAAGGACATTGGAAACCAGAAATTTCAGGATGATTTAAGTTGTTCTCTTTTCCTGAGGACACTTAAAGCCATCAGATCCCAACGGGTTCCTAGAGGATGCTCTTTAATCTGGTTTTTCCTGAGCAAAGTGCTGTCACTTCTTGCTCACAGTGGGAGCAGCTGATTGCAAACTGCTTCAGCTTCCAGCCCTTGTTCCTGTGTTGTTACACAACTGCTGCCACTCGAGCAATTCCCTACAACTTGACAATATTTGAACTTTGCATCTGTTACTAAATGCCATTTTCTCCCTTACCTTGGGCTCTCTCGAGTCCTTCTTGTGCTTTTCCTTTCCTTTCCTTCAGGGATGTTTAATACACAGAGAAAATGTGGGAGTTTTGTACATGAATGAGCTCCTTTTAAATCTTCAAATACGGAAAAAGACAATTAAAACACAGTTTGAAATCTCTGATATCATTATTCTTTTTCTTCAGTTCTGTTTATTTTTAAACAGAGTGAATATATTTTAGTAGCTTTAAATTTGGAAATTTCAATGCGTAACTCAGTAAATATTTCTTCAGTAATTCCAAAATTCCTCCAAATTTAATGGAAAGTGCTCCAGTAGAGGAGGTGGCTGCATCGTTGTCTTCACTGAGAGAAAGGCTATAAAATAAACTGATGCTTATTTTTGATGTTAAGCAATTCATGGAGGGTTTTAACTTTAAGACCAATTTAAGGAAAAGCAGAATATTCCTTTTGCTGCTCATGGGGCTCCACAAGTAATTATTTCCAGGTATTATTTCATCATTTCAGCCCAGCTTTTGGTGAGTTCAGCTATGGTGAGAACTCTGCACATCTCTAGAACGTGGTCTGTGATTCAAGTCATAAAACAGAGCAAGAAGTACCTAAGACCATATAATTAATGGGCGCTTGGGAAAATTCTGGCCTACCTGGTGTGACCAGAACCTCAGAGCAGCTTTGCTGTTTAGAGCACTTTTCAACTGCTTTAACCATAAGATCTAAGCTCATTTCTGCTCAGCTTCAGTCATACGCACTCTAAAACCCTCTAATTATTTCTTGGAAACGGGATTGTTTTCAAGCTCCTCAGAAATTGTAATTTGAGCCGTAAACTGGCATATAAACAATTAAAGTTTAGCAGAGTCCTGAGCAGCTGACAGACATCTTCTAATGATCTCTGCCATGCAACCGGAGGCAGAGGCTGCTTAATACAGAGGTGATGAAGTGTTGCACAATCCCCCTGGTTTCTTACGCTGTTAATGACACCGAGGGCAAGAGAATTTGAGCTCGGGCAGGTTGGGGCAGGGTTTTGTGCTCGGTGGTGAAGGCCCAGAGTGGTTCTGTGGGCGCAGGGACGGCGGCGCGGGCGGGCCTGGAGCCGCTGGCTTAACGTGGCCTTTGTTGGTGCTGATGGCATCTGAGGGTGCCAAGGGGCCTGGCAGGCTCATGAATCACGAGGGAAAGCACAGAAAGGGGAAAAAACCAACCTGAAATCTAAAGGGATTGGTTACAAGAACCAACAGGAGGAAATATTTGGTCCTTCGTAATGGTTTTAACAGTGGGAGGTTAAAGGCTTTGCAGTGCTGGTTGTTGAGTGTGCAGTCTCACAGGAGGTGGGGCTTTTAATGCACACGGGTTGCAGAGGAACATGCCTCAAATATATACAATTAATTGTATTTGTGCTGAAATAATCAGCTGCCATCTGTGTTCACTGTGCTGTCTTCTGATACAGCATTAATCAGAAAATACTGTCAGTATAAATGCCTCAGAATAAAGAAAAAAGCTCTGGTGTTGCTTTGGAGTGGTAGAATATTGGTGCTTTATAAAATTGGGTCTAGCTGAGGCTGTAAGGGGCTCCACTTAATGCTCAGTTTGGGTTCTGCATGTGCTCAGTGAAGTTTGGCTGGAGCTGAGGCATTTCACCATCCATTTGCCCTCAGAGTTGTGCTCCCAGAAATGTGATCTTTTCCTCTTAAGCTGTGACATGTGGCTGTCTCTTGATATGCAAAAATTGCTGCATTTTTGATTTAGATCCATCCTGGATGATGGAGATCCCAGTGGCTGTAACTGCAATACAAATGATGTGCATTTATTTCAGCGGTGAGTTCTGCTTCATTTGACAGGAGGAAAGGCAAGAGAACTCTTAAATTTTGTATTTTTTGGAGAAACACATCAGCTTGTGGCTTAATCAGCTGATCACAGAAGTACTAGTTGTTGGTAGAGGTATGATAAATGCAGTTGTATTCTGTCAGAACTTAATCTTCGCTCATGTTCATGAAGATTTACAGAAATGTCTCCAGTTTCATGCGTGTTCATAGAATGATCAAAGCACAGCCAGTGCAGGTCCATAAATAGTGTATAAAAGGAGTCTTTAGCTACACACAAGCAAAACCTACTCCAGAATACACCAGAAAAAACTGATCCTGCTCTGCAAGTGGAGCTCCAGCTGTACTTTCCCCTCAGTGACAGCCACGGTCAAGCAGATCGACAAATCTCCGGAGCTGCCGCTAATCTTCCCGTATTAACGAACGGGGAATGTGATGGGACAGCTCTGTCTGTACCATGTGGCACGTCCCACTGAAGTGGAAAGTGTGCCACACTCGGGGCTCCCTGCCCAGGCCACAGCTGAGGAGGCAGAGCTTGTGCTGGGTTTTACACTCTGGGGACAGGAGTGCCACGGGCCGGGGACACCGAGGGAGCTGCGGGCTCTTGGGTGGCTCTGGTCACTGCATGCAGCCTGAAATGTAAAAACAAACCCAGCAAAACCCCCTCAAACCTGGAAAGATGTGCCAGTAAAGGCACAATACAGGAAACTCTCACACCTGCTAGGTTCAGCAGAAAGAGGGAAAAAGAGAAGCTTTATTTACATTTCTCATACTTTACAGGTTTCTCAATTCCACAAGGGATTGGAGGACATGTCACTTCCTCCTCAATCCCACTGGAGAAAAAGGATGCTCATCAAACTTTCTCTTATCACAAAAGGAATGAAAAACAGAAAAGACAGTTAAATAAACAGTGGCTATTATTTACATGAAACTGTGTGAAAATTCTCTGACTCCAAGGTTATAACAGAAGGCTTAGCAAAAACCAGGACAACAGAAAGCCTCTTCTGATGATGAGAGTGAGGGATAACAGCAAACACAACAGGCAAAATGTGTTATGTGCTGCTGGAGGTGGGAAGAGCTGCCAACACAAGGAATTTGGAGGCTGCTAAGTATTCTGATATTTCTAAGGATTCCCCTTTTACTTTTCTCTTGCAGTATCTGTTGCAATAATCGATATTTGCACCAACCCAGTCTTAAATTTTCCCCCTCTTGTTGGTGTCTGACACCTCGACTACAGATGGGAAGCGAAGGAGTTGTTGGTTTCATGGAACAGACGTGGATTAATGGTTGTTGAAAGTACTCAGAACTGGAAAAGTCACTGTGAAGGGCTCTGTGGAGCCTCAGGTTCTGTCACAGACCATGGCCAGAGTTATGCAGGAGACAGAAACCAGTCCTTCAACCAGTCCCTCAATAAATCCTTCAGCCAGTCCTTCCTGGGTCATTCCAGGTGCAGTCAGACCCTGCCCTGTGAAGAAATGCCTTCGTTAGGAACTAACAGAAATAAAATTACTCCTTATAATCAAAAAAAGTAGATTCCTGAGCCAGAAACCTGACTCATTTTACCTGTTACAAAATGGTTTCTGCAGAGTTGGTGACTTTTTGTGTCACGGGCAAGTAATAAAAATATTTTCAATGAATATGGTGAACAAGGATAAGGTGAAACTTCTTTTCCTGGGCTGATAGATTTGATCAAAACATTTGAGGAAGATGCAGCAGTGAAGTTTTTATCTCTCGATTTTTAACACAACTATTTTAGTGCTGTATCAAATCATTCCCTCCCTTGTATTTAAAGGTTTAGATTTAGTAACATGTGTCTAAGGTTGGTGCAGGTTTTTCTTATTTAAAGATAAGTGTTTCCATGCTTTTTGCAATTTGTGGTGCACTTAAAATGTTTCTGCTGCTTTGTAATTCCGTGCTGCACACACTTTTTGGGGGAAGTGTCGCTTTCTGGGAAACTTTGTGCTGCTTTTCCTGATTTTGAATGAATCTGTTAAGTACCATGAATTAGAAAATTACTTACAGAGTGGAGTTTTCAAGCTTCTATTGTGAAAAGAGGGGATGCAGAGAGCCTTTAGATGTGGGAAGTCCTAGTGGAATCTCCTTCTGCGGTGGTGCTTAAGGAATAAAGAATTGAATTTATTATTTTTTAAAATTTTCATTCTGGTGTGCATCCCTCGGAAAGAAGGGGAGAACTGCAGTGCTGAAGAGGGCTTAGAGGAGTTTAGTGCTAGGGCTGGAAAACAAACCTTACAACTTAGGGCTTAAAAGTTTTTTCCACTGTATTGGTGCCTGGATTGCTCTGGGTGATCACTGACAAATGATAACTGAAGGCAATGAGCCTTTCTGTGTTCTTGACAGAGACACAGAAGCCAAAAAGCAGAATATGTACAAATTCTATCAGGCACTAAGAAGTCATTTCATAAAAATAAAAGGATCAAAATGTTGGAACCACTCACCATAAAAATAGAGGGCTCATTGTTGGCTGAAGTCTTTTAAGACAAGATTAGGTTGCTTGGTAAAAAATCATTTCTTTGAGCTTCTGGGACATTTTGTGCATGACCTGGAAAGAGAAGATGATCCTTCCAGAATTGAAATCTGTTAATCTGAACAAACCTTCTTCAGGGCCCTTAAGGAGAACAGAATTGCCTTTGTGGTCTCACCACGTTCGTAATATTGCTACAAAGATCAGAATCAAATCTCATACTTCAACTTTCCAGTGTAAAGGTTCAGGCAGGAAATTTTCCAATATTCAGTTAATTAACTCTGTGCTCTGGGTTCGTTTTGCTGCTCTTGCCCTTCTCTGAAGCACCAGAGAGGTAGAACAGGTCACTGAGAATTGTAACCACCCCTGCTTGGTCACTGTCAGCATCCTCCTCATCCCCATATGGAAATAGCCTTTTTTAGAGTTTATTTTACCAGCAACTTCCTGGTAGATTTGCTGCTTTATAGAGCAGTAATTTTCAGAAAGCTTTGTGGAGTAGTTTGTTGTACAGATCATTTGGGCAGACCTTGAACAGCCACTTCCTTGGAATTTCCTCTCACCTGTTGTCTCTACAAGTTTGGAAATTATATTCCATTTCAGGCTCTTAGCAACTTCATATTTACAGCAAAATCTGTATTTTTTTGATCCTACTGGTTGTTAAAGCTGGGCCTAGTAAGAGATTATGTTGGACTATTAATTTTTTTAAAATAGGATTTCACTGTAAGTTTTAATATTTTTATCTCCTCTTAAAGGCACCAAAAGTAATTAATAAAAATAAGTCTGTGCTTTAGGTTGGGCTTTAAAAAACCTTTGCAAAGGTGGTATAAAATGCAGTGATGTTGACCAAAGAGGTGATTTTATTAAAGGCCACAATTGACTGGAAAATCCTCAGGTAAAGAACATTTCATCCAGGGCAGCTTTCCCAGCCAAAGTTTTATTTCAGTTTTACACCTCCAACCTCTTTTTTTTCCCTTTCTATACCCATGAGACCAACCTGTCACTGATGTCCATCTCTCTTGGAGTGGGATGTTCATCGTGTGGCAGAGTGGAGGAAAATCAACCCTTGACAACAAAGCAAAGCCTTCAAGGCACAGAAAATTCGGCCTCGCGTTGATTCCATCACTCTTCTCCTTTTTAAATTATTTTTTTTCCATTAAAAAGCACGTGTGTTTTGTGTGCTGTGTTTGTCTCTGTGCAAACAGTTTGCACAGAGCTTTCTGCCATGGTGGGACCCAGCAGATCTGGGAGGAGGTGATGCTGTCGTTGGGGAGGACCACAGATGTCACCAAGTGCCAGCTGGAAGAGGCATCTGCTCTTTCCCCTCCATCCCTGCACTGCAGCACTCAAACAGAAGAAGAGACAAAAGCCTCAGTGTATTTATACATTTATTAATGCCACATTTTAAAGTTGTTGGTGCATTTGTGTCCATTGCCTTTAAAGAAGTTGTTGATCTCTCTGCAGCTGTTTGAACAATCAGGATATGCCATTAATATTTGTGGGACTAATTCACAAGAATTGTATTTGTGACAGAATTTCAGAGCATTTCTGACCTATCCATAGAACATGTTCCAGGCCAGGTTGGACAGGGCTTGGGGCAATCTGGGATAGTGGGAAGTGCCCCTGCTCATGGCAGGGGGAGGAAGTGGATGAGTTTTAAGGTCCCTTCCCACCCTGCTCAGTGTGGAATTCTGTGATTCCATGATATTTCTTGGTTATTGCACTTGAACTCAAGGTTTTACCCAGCGTGGTTGAAAAAAGCATTGGTAGAATGGTCACACCGTGACCAGCCAAGAGATCATAATTAAGCCATAATAATAATTATGCATTTGAGTGACAGAATTATTCCCCATAAATTGGAAAAGTTGTTCAACGCAGGCTGATGTGGAAATAGTAATCACTATGAAGTGTGTTGATACAATTTTAGCTATATCTACTTTGGTGATTTCTGTTTTGAAATTCCCCTTCTATCAACATCATAATTTGCTAGAGGTAATAAATCACTTAATTCTAAAAAGTTTGTACATGGACCATGCAGTGGTTTTCTGTTTTCGAGCAGAAGTGAACTTTAATGTGAAGGAGCTGACTTGAGTCTCACTGGTTTAAAGGTGTTTTTGAAGGGCCTTTGAAGTGCTTGGAGTAACAAATTGCACCCTCTAGTTACTAGCCTAGAAAAATGTATATTTTTGGAAAAATTTCAGTGGGCAAAATGTCAAAACTTATTTTTTCGATTATTTTTCTGAGAGTTGTCTTGCTGTGCATTTACTGTATATTATACATTACTGTATATTATACATTACTGTATATTATACATTACTGTATATCATACATTGCTTTGTAAACCATTTTATTATCTTGAGGCATTGGGGGTAAACAGTTGGCATTTGTCCTCCAGCTTCCCAGAAAATCCTCGAGCAGCTTGAGCAGATCCAAGAGACAAGCCAGTGTTGGGGCAGGAATTGTGTGAAACTCTGTAAAATAAAACAGATATGGGCAGGGGGGAACACCCTCTTTTACCAATGCTCAGGATATGTTTGTACAGCTGGCAATTTGTGCTCCTTCATATTCCTTGACCTAGAAATAGCCAAGGTTTTAATGCGTTCTTGGAGGGGGAGAAAGGTGTTGTGGAACAGAGCTGCCACATCAAAGCCTCTCCCCAGCCTCTAAAAGGGTTTCCACCACTGCCTTCCCCGGCCCTATCGAGCACTCAGCACTTTTCCCACTCAGCCTTTTTATTAAGAAATGGCCTGAAGGCTTTTATTTATATTAAAATGATAAAAGTGACACAAAGCGGTTGAAAAGATCTACATGGTTCAAACAAAAGTCCATCAGGGACATAATGGAAATTCTGGGTGAGGTGTCTCCATCTCCCCGAGTCATGCAGCTCAGCTGCTGCTCTGGGGGAAGTCCCTCTTTAGGAGAGAGTTACTCTGAGGAGTAGTTTTTAACGAGGATGTGGTTTAAAACTAAAGGAAACCAAATGTTTGATAATCAGTTGCACCATACAGGTTCAGGACCATCATGGAGATCATAATTCAGTTTTCCTTCTTAATGTAGAAGGCTTCTATTGACCCTTTGTTCTCCAGGATTCTGCTGGGATTGCTGGAAGTCTCAGTCCAAGACTTGATGTTCTTGGAGGTCTTTTCCAACCTTAATGATTCTGTGGTTCTGTGACTTTTCCTTTAGTGTGCTAAGTAACATAAGGAGGCTGAAATAATTAAACCCCAATTTAAAAAATATCCTCATTTCCATTAAAATGGTTTTTTTATTCGTTTCAGCACCAGCCCACCCTACTGCTGTGTGGATCTGTATTCCCTGAGAACAGGAGAGATGGTCAAGTCCATCCAGTTCAAAACTCCCATTTATGACCTGCATTGCAATAAAAGGTAAGGATGCTCACTCTGCATTCCCAGCGTGTTAAGGCATGCCAGATTTTGGTAATAAATGCAATTTCTGGTGTATGACCTCCCTGATTTTCTTCTTTTGGCTTTCCTGTAAGCACAGCTCTGTTTCTCCATTCCTCAAGGAGTATTTCAGTGCATTCTGAATCAATGTTCTTCCCCCATGGCTTTGGTTTAAGAAGCTCAAACCAAAATATCATTTAAGCTTCTTTCAGCTGTGATAAAGAGTGAGCAGGAGTCGCTGAAATCCTTGATGATCCACCTACAGCTGGAGAAATGGGATCACAGAGAGTTTAACCAGCACGGAGCACTAAGGAGTTTATGTCTCTCTTCTTCGTGTTGGTCTGTCAGATTTTGCCTTCCTGCACATCCAAAACATTCCTGGTGTGCAGTCTGTGGTTTGCAGGGAATAATGTTCCAGTGAGTCAAATAACAAAGCAGCATCTCTGGTTTGGGGTAGAGAGAAAATGGCTCTGGAGGCTGAGGATCACAGAATTCCAGCGGAACAGGAGCTGTTGTGTGCATGGAATCGAATTTTGCTGAGTTAACTCGAAATCCCCCTCTCTCCCAGACTCACAGAACTGAAGTTTTGTGGTTTGCTTTGTAGTTTGCCGCCTCTTTTTAAGGCAGGAGAGAAATCCCAGGATCCCTGTGTGAGGATCCTGCTGATCCCTTGGCACTCCTGATGGGAGAATTTGGAGTGGTGACTTTGGCCCAAGCCCTGCTGACGTTCCTGCTCCCTTCACCCTCCCATTACTGCCTGAGTCACCGTGGCCTCAGGTGCCCTGGGGAAGTGGTGCAGGCAGATTCCTGATTCCAGGTAGAGCCCTGCATGAAGAAAATACTGCTTTTCTTTGGAAACACGTATTTCCATGCCAGAGTGGATGGTCCTTCAGTAAATAATAACACAAACAACTGGAAACATCAGAATGATAAGTTTTTTGTGCCTGGTTTGGTTGCAGATGGGAAGTAGATGAGTGTGCATCAAACTTGTGCAACTAAGTGTAAGCTGCTACTACCAATAAATAGATCAGTAAATTCTCTGGAATCATCCATCTGAGGGGTTCATATCTGCAGAAAGACAGTCTTCAGAGAGGAGGAAACAAAAATCTGGGAAATACTCCCATCCATAGGTTTTCAATATATACACGACACTTCTACCTGCAGTTCAAAGCCTTCCCATTATTCATTGGTTTCCTTTATTTTAGGCAATGGAGAAAAGTTGGAATTGATATATTTTCTACTGGTTTTTTTCTCCTGCAGTTTCAGCAATTGGAAGATGTCATTTAACTAAAACTAATCTGTCCAAAACTAATTTATATTATTTATATATCTGCAAACATCAGCAAGCATGAGGGGATGGTGTATATTTTGATTTTAGTGTAGTCCTTCACAGGTATTGAGCTCTCATGGGATAAGAGGAAATGTTCTTGTGGCAAAACAGATAAAAATAGAGAAAAAGGGGTTAAAGGCTGATTTCACATTGCTGGGAGATAATCATCACCCTTTCCCCAAGGATATGAGTTGAGACTGAGGTGATTCATCCCCTTTTAAAGGTGGCTGTTCCAGGCTGTAATACACAATCATCATGTTCACATGAAGCATTAGGTGTGTGTTTTAGTCAGTGAGAGATGTGATTCATTTTTTTTCCACGTTGTATCTTTCCAATTAAAACTATTAAAACAATATTTAATAGCGATCTATATTGACAGCTAATTAAAAAATACTTTCTCACAGTCTGCCTAATGAGAGAATAACAGATTATTAATTATGTCGTATTGCTAAATGTAGGTTTTATGTGTTGGCTTCCCAGGTGCTTCTTTCGTGTCAGGCTTTTAAAAACTTGATTTGGGAAGTCATCAGTGTGGGAGAAAGTGTACCCTGCTTCTAAAGCTTCCAAGATGCTCCTCTGCTTCCACGTTTGCATCTCTGGGCTCTATTTTTTGGGGCAGCACCGTGTTTCCTGCATAGTTATCCTGTGGTTTTTGGTCTTTACAATGAAAGTGTGTAGTGTACAAGCAAACACATAAACATACATCTTTAATTTTCTAGTTGACCCAAATTCTGCTTCTCTCACCTCTATTTGTGTACTGATGTTCTTGGTATTACACCCCCTCTGCTTTTAGTAAATAAAATGCTTTAATAAATCTGCACTGAGAAAGGCAGTGGGGTTGTTTCACATTTAGCTCGTGTTCTGCCGATTGTTGATTTGATTGTTGTTTGAGTCAGTGAGAGTAATTCAGGGTCTTTGCAGCTGCATTCTTGCTTTTTAATGGAGCTTTTACTGCAGGAGGTACATCACAAATGTGCTGCCTTGCTGTGGATCAGAGCCCTGCACTTCCTGAAGTGGAGTTTGTGTGGTTGGGAGGAGAGAGAGCCCTCGATAACTGCCAGGGATCGGTAACCTGGCACTTCATCACTGTAGAATTGATATTGATGCTTTTGAAATAATTACATTTAGATATTGAATCTTTAAACCAATACATTTAATGTCTGAAGTGGACGTTGCATTTCTGTGTTTTCAGGATCCTCGTCGTGGTCCTGCAGGAGAAAATCGCCGCCTTTGACAGCTGCACTTTCACCAAAAAGTTCTTCGTTACCAGTACGTACAATTTTGGGCTGAGATCAACCAGATTTTTTTGTTTGTTTCTTTATTTCTAAATCCTCAAAGCAGGTCTCCATGAATCATTTGGAGCTTCAGGAAGGCTTGCTTAAAAAAAACCCCCAACCCAAATGCTACTCTGTGAATATTTAACTCTTTTCTATATTTATTATCACTGGGCACCCACACTGCCATCCAGCAGGAGCTGAGCAATTCTTTTGTTCTTTTTGCACAAATGTGTAAAAGCCTCAGGTGTGAGTTCTGGGTTATCACATCAGCAGCAATTAAACCCGCAGCAATCTGCCCCCACTCATTTTGGGTTGTTCCTTAGGCACATTGGGTTTTTTCATGTGTCTTTACAGTTCCTAATCTACTTTGGAAAGGTCAGAGTTTTATTATTAAAAAGAGTCTGCATTTTTCTGGTCATATTTTCAGTCACAATTAGAAAAGTTTGAATTGTTTTTTTATATTATCTGTGTATTTCTAGAAAAATCTCCTTAGGAGAAGCTGTTTCTTGTGATGGTTTGAGGGAAAGCAGCTTTATGCAGTAATATTAAAGTTGCCAATAGGTGTCAGTTTCTTCCTATCCATGGATGTGAGATACTGGGAATCTGCTGGGATTCAGTGACAAGATCCAAATGAGAAAGGACTTAGTTGTGTCCTATTCATCACTCCTTTTTATTCCAGCAGAAAGAATTAGAGTATGAGCCTTTATTTTAGACCAAAAGTAAAGAAAACCCCTCAGTTAAATGTGTATTTTGAGAATTTTTGGATTTATTTTATTGTTTTGTTTTTTTTTTTTTTAAAGATACAGAAATTTTTTAAAGAATGAATCCACTGAAATTAATTTTGAAGAACAGAGGTACTCTATTCTTAACCATAACTTTGATTTGCAGTGCGTTTTGTGGAACAGCAGTGAAATTTAAAGAGAATAAATTAAAACTTCTGGAGAGCATAACCAAATTATTTTTTAAAAAATCCAAAAACTTCTGAGATGTCACTAATCCCCGTGTATTTCTCCATCTGTGCTGCTTTTTAAGATGAGATTTTCTCAAACTTTGTTCCAGTTCTGAGGTCCCAAAGTTTGCTTAAGCACACCCTCGTTTGGGGGCATTTCGAACACCCCAACAGCCAGAGCTGGAGCCACCCCAGCCCTTCCCTGTCTCCTGCCAGCCCGGTGGTGGCTGTGACATGGTGTGAGTGTGTTTTTCCCTGGATTTCTGGGTTTTTGGACCTGTCCTGAGGATTCCAAGCTCAGCCATTCCCTGGATCCTGCTCCCAGTTGGGTGCCGTGCCCTGGCACGTCGGGGCTGCAGCAGAGCTTTTGTCTGAGCCTTCCCATTCCATGTGCTGAAATCTGCTCGACCCAAGAGTGTGTCTTTAAAGGCTTAAGTTCCTCTGATGTGTTTGAAATTGGATGTAAATGAGCTCCCTCGTTAGCTGCAGGGATTTCTGGGAGGCAGCCAACTGGCCATGGCTGGCTTCTTTGGCTGTGCCTTTTTAAAAAAAAAATTATTAAAGGACAGTGCCAGTTTCAATTGGAAAAGTAGAAATCCCTGAAAAGGAAGCTTAGGAAAAGGTTTGAGAGGCCTTTTTGTTTGCAGTATTGGAGTATCCCTGCTTGCAGGGCAGCCTGTGTCCTGTCCAGGCTCATCCTGGTGCACCTCAGCTGTGAGGATGTCCCTGCCTGCCCAGAGAATTTGTCAGCATGAAAAAGATTCTCTGACTGCTTTTGGTCAGAAGTGAAGGCAGAAAGGTCAGAAATATTACTGAGGATCACTGACTCTTTGAAGGGTTTTCTGTTACTTCTAAGAAAATGAGAATCTTTTATTTCAAGAAGATTTGGTGATGGTGTGGAAATCACATCTTCCTGTCAGCTAAGTGGTGTGAGAGCCTTAGAACCTCACTGAGACAGCACAAATAGGAAGCAGCAGCTCTGGTCTGTTTTGTTGATTATTTATACATAGAAATGAAATGCAGAATGTCCAATTAAAAGCAGTGTCAGGCATCCTGAAGTTCCTCAGAAATGCTAATGCAGCTGCCGTGCACATGAGGAGTATTTGTCTTTCTGTTTTTGTTTTTGTGGTTGGATGTGTAGCTTAATATATTGGTACAATAAATATACCATAAAATATTCAGGATGTAGAACACGGTCAAGTTCGTGCTGCTGTTGGAATGTTTTAACTCCTGCATTTCCTGATTTTTCCTGAGCAAGTTTGACATAGAACCAACCTTTGTTTTCCCCTGCCTGGGATTACACGGAGCTGTGCTGATTTGACTTGGATGGCAGGGAGCCAGCACGTTTTATTTGTGCCTCTTGTAACAAAACCTCAGTGTACAGGTGCTCCAGGCTGGGAGAGGGAATTTAAGACAGGTGCTTAAACGTGGAGGGAAAACATGCTGTAACTATTGTAGAAAAATTACCAGGATATCCCCTCACCTACCCTGTGGGGTGTTCTGATTTTTAAATGTCTGCGAGGAGAAGGCAGAGCATCAGTCTCGTGGCAGTCACTTCCATCCATCACTGCTCTCCCTGTGCTTGGAGCCAGCTCCTTTTCCCTAAGAAACACCTCACACCAAGGGGAGGAGAAAGCCAAGCAGGAATTTCAGATCCTGCACTGCTTTAAGTGCTCATGTGGCCAAACTAAAAAAAAAAAAATTCATCTGATGCCTATGTTAAGAACTGTTTCCTTTGCTAGTTGGGAGTGTCAAGGTGTGGGTTTTAAACAGAATTTTAAATAGCTCAGAGTTTTACTGTGGTTCACTCCAGATTTCCTTCAGAGCCTTTTCTGCCCGTGACTGAAGGATCAGAAACCAAACAGATGCACGGAAACCAAAGTGATGCTCAGGCTTTTTTTGCCCCTACTTTGCTCTGAACAAAAGCTGCAGAAAAGCTGAATTCCATTGATTTCTATTACATCAGTGCCCCTCACCCCAAAACTGCTTACTTAGCTGAACGCTGATGATTATGACCGTGGCCTGATGGATTCTCTGCTTCTCCATAAAGAATATCCTCCCCACCCCCTGGGCCCTGAGTAGAGATTCTCACAGATAACATCATGCCTGTGGCATCATCCCTGTGTCCGATAACGAGGGCCTGCTCAGCTTCCCTGCCCCTTCCACTCCTCATATTGATATATTCTCCATCCCTAATTCCCCAGGGATGGACTCAGTTATTGCAGCCATTAGCTGGCACCACATTTCTATTGATGCTGTTCAGTAGAGCCCTGAGAGGTAATTTTGCAGATTTTAGTCAGAGTACTTTATTGTATAGAAAGTCTCAAAAGGCTCTCCTCACCACAAGCCAAAAATCAGTCAGTGGATGTAAAATGCCCTGCACCTCTCCAAGTAAATAAAATCCCCAATCCAAATGGTGTTGGACGCTCTAATCTGGAGTTTGGATTCCTGTTTGCTCTCACATTCACACACAAGGAATAATTTGGTGGTTTCAGTTTGTCACAGGGCTGGTCTGGAAATCTTGGAGGCTTTTTTGGAGATTTCTGTTGGAATTCCTCTCCCTGACGGGCTCACAGGGAGCAGTTTGAGCTCTCGACTTTGAAGTACAAACGCTGGATATCTTATGGAGAGGTTTAATGCCTGAAGAGTCACATTCCTCAAGAAGTTCTGTGTGTTTCCCTCCTCAGCTGTGGGCATTTCTCCTGGTTATCCCACACGGGATAATAATTGACAGGATTCCTGTGTCTGTGGGGGATCAGCTCAGATCGAAAGTCCTCAGGGCAGGTGGGAAAGGAGCTCCTGAGTCCCAGGATTCTCTTGATCAGTGAAGAAGAGCCAAGTATGTCCCTGTGGATTGCTATAAGCACTTTTAATTTTTATACACACACATCTATATGAGCACCTACCCCTTCGTGGCATTTCCCCCTGAGAAATGTTGATTTAATTTTGTTTTTTCTTTTTTAACAGTGTTATTTATAAGAGTGGTTTTTTCCTGGCTGTGGGAATCAATGGCTCACCATTCCAGGATAATGCTGGAACACTTTTTGGAGAGGTTTTTAGGACACCGTGGTGGATTTATGGGAACAAATGGCTTTAGTGCTTGCAGGAGGTTTTGCTCCACTGCAGGAAAGTGTAAATACAACAGAAAAGCTGCATAAAGCCACAACAGAGGCCTTAGTCCCCGAGATGTGGATCTGCCATACCTCCTGGCTCTGACAGTTTTACAAATTAGATGTGAAGCAGGAAGTGTTCTTTGTTTCTATATAAGTTATTTTTATCCAAAGCACCCAAATCCTTAATGTTAAAGGGCAGACAAAGCCATCTTACATTGTCCTGCCCAGAAACAACAACCTCCGTGGCAGCTTTATTATTTGTCACTGTCCAAGTCTGAACAAAAAAAGAAAGTAAACCTAAGATTAAACATTGCCCTGAAATCAGTCAAATGGGTGCTAAATTAAACAGCCAGGCCTAATGAACATGAATATTTTTAGTAAAAGCTCTGGGATTGGGCTTGGACCTGTGGAGTAACAGTAAAACCATCAAAGTGAAGATGCTTCAAACTGCCACGGTGGAGTGGACACGGGAGGAGCTCTCTGCAGGAATAATAATAATAATAGCAGCAGCAGTAGCAATGAAAACATTAAATAAAATTAAATCTGTGGTCCTTCCACAAGCTTCACTGAGGGAATTCAGTTCTTCTCATCCAGGCTAGCACAAAATCATGGAATAGCTCAGGTTGGAAGGATATTGCCAGTGTGAAGCCATTCCCCTTGTCCTGGCAATCCAGAGCCTTCTCCAAAGCCTCTCTCCGGCATTTATGGCTTTACTTTTTCAAATTACTTCTCAAATTATTTTTCTCAAATTATTTCTCAAATTATTTTACAAATTATTTCTAATTTTTTTTTCTTTTAGTGTTTTAGTAGCAATAATGCCACTATGATTTAAAAATAAATGAGGGAAAAAAAAAACAACCCAGGGTGGCAAACCTGATTTCTCAGTGGGTGCATCCTGCTCGTTTGCTCTTTTACTCCATTCTACGGGTGATACTTAAACAGAAGGAAGTACAAGAACAATAGAAGAGTTTTGGAAAGTATGTGACAGTGTGAGAGTAATAACATTTACACAGGGCCTTTCATCTAGAAGGAACCCAGAGGAATTTATAAACAATATTGCTTTATACAGTTTATAAACAACAAAAAAATTGGTTTGCAAAAAAACCCCACCAACCCAACAAAAACCCACCAAACAAAAAAATATTAGATAAAACAACTTATATGATTTGTTTGCCTTGGAATAAACAATGCTTTTGCTACAACAGTATTACTCTACCCATTATTTATTGCATATTCCCTTTCTGTGCTCTCTGTCGTGGATCTGCTTTCTGGCTGCTCTGCACTGCAAGCCTTCAGGATGGAGTTTTGTAATTTC
Organism: Platysteira castanea; assembly: GCA_013397175.1. Lineage (NCBI taxonomy): Eukaryota > Metazoa > Chordata > Aves > Passeriformes > Platysteira > Platysteira castanea. The sequence continues at coordinate 152,355 of VYXC01001563.1, read as the reverse complement.
ATTCCTATGGAGTGCTGTGTGTTTCGTAAGACCCAGAAAAAAATTGCAGATTGATTATTGGAGAAGTAGCATTGCTTTAGTGGGTTCTTGGAGCTATTTATTTAAAAATACACAACAGCCCTGCTTCACTGATTTTTGAAGTGATAATCCAGCAAGTCCTTTGGATGATTAAAGACAAAGAATTTTGGTTGAAATGAGTTACTTCTTTGGGAATTTGTTTAGAAAATTGTGTTTGAAACCACTGGACACTTCAGATGACATGTGTCATTTTTAATGAACCTTGCCGGGCACTGGACAGAAAAATCTTTGTTTCTCCAGAAACCAGGAAGGTTTCCTTAGGATGGAGATGAGCCTCAGCATTTCTTCCTTCATGGCATTCCCAGTGACCCAAAAGATGCCATTTCTGCCTTATTTTGGGATTAGGGAAAGAATCCTAAAAGGATTTTCTATTAATAACTGCCCATCCCCTCAGCTTGAAACAAAACTGGGCTCCTCGGGAATGGATTCCTCACAGGTACAGGTTGTGACATACTCATTATATACCCAAAATTCCCCCACCCCAGCAAACAGTAAATCAAAATTAGTTATAAAAAAGGATGTACTACTGCAAAGGAAACTGGAGAGGATAGGGGAAAAGGAAGCACTGAAAATGATGGGAAAAGAAAGTTTTCCTATTAAACTGATAGGGGAAAAAAGAACTGAAATAAGACAGAAAAGAACTTAAAATGTTTTTCATTAAAAAGTAAGAACAAAGTCAAGATAGAGGGGATGAAAGTCTGGAAAATACCAAAACCAGATTTTTTTTTCTGGACTATAAATATTGTTGTAAGGAATAAAGTTCTTATAATGTGCTGTGAAATTAAAAATCAACCAGTGGTGTCTTAAGATAAACATGATGGGATGTGTTCGAAGGAGAGCAATGTTAGGTGGTTCTGATTCAGCTCTTTCATCCCCTCAGCTTTATTTATTCCATTATTAATTTGCAGTAGTTTATCAGATGTCACTTTACAGTGTGTTTCAGTGAGGTTTGAGAAAGAAAGAAAGTTGTGCTCTGGGTGAGGAATTCTACAAACTGAAAATAAGCCCTGACTTAACTCAGACAAGTTCTGACTGTTAACATCAGATTTTTCTAGAGAGAATATTGCATTCCTATATTTCCTTTAGATCTTTATTTGATAAAAAAAGCTGTGGAGATGCTGAGGAGTCGGAGTGGTTCGAGTTTTATTAGTGATGTGTTCAGGGATTTATTGGCCCGAGCTCTGCTCTAGCTGACATGGCTGGTAATGACTCTGCTCCTCTGAGCAGCATTTTCCCAATGTGCTGTTTGTTTAAAAGACAAGTGGGAGGACAGGAATGTGTTGCTTTTCTCCTCTTGGCTGCTCTCTTTGTGTTCACATTGCCATCACTGAAGATCCAGGATGAGCTTTTGGAAAACAATTCGAGGAAAGGACTGGAGCCTTGGTTTTCTGTAGGAGCTCAAGGCTGATGGAAGGATCCAGAGTCAGAGGAGGGGATATTTGTGTGAATTTTCAGAGATGGGTAGAGGAGGTGATTTGGTTTATTGTGGGCTTATGGATGTGAATCTCCAAACAGTGGCAGAGATTTTTGTCCTTACCACAAGGGCAGTAATTGAAAAATAATGTAAAATAACTTTCTTTTTACTCACTCACAAAGCAAACATTTGTGTAGCTCTTTGGAGAACTTCAGGTAACATGGGATTCCTGTATTCTCTGTAAACCAAAATATATAAAATCAGCACAGCAACAAGTAAGTTAAAAGCATATTGGAATGCAAATAATCACGAAATATATGTGTATTTCAGTTACCATTTTATAACCCAATTGTTATTAAAAAAAAGGGAAGAAACGAAGAAATTGTAACACTGAAGAATTTACCTGTGGGGCTGTTTTGATATAGGTAACATTTACATCTTGGAAATGGGAAAACCAAGGCACAGGGCAGGAGGTCCCAGGGTGTCCTTAGCCAAGCCCCTGTTCAGAGAGATCCTGGAGCCCATTTCTTATTCCTCACTGTTGCTTAGGGCAGCACCAGTTGGAGTTTTTGGGCGTAGGAACTTGAGAAAATTAGCAGAAAAACTTGGACCTTGAGTCTGATTTTCAAAATGCAATTTTTCTTCTTTTTCCCCCAGTTTGAAGTTACTCATTTCCTCTGCACAGAGGCAGAAGATCAGTGTGTGCTCAAAAGTTACAAAGCAGTTTCCAGTAGGTTTTCACCTATATTTTTCTGGGTGATAGGCCCAATTAATTAATCTGGTTCTAAGATCAGATGTTTTTTAGTACTTGCTTGGTTTGCTGCACTTTTGAAGGGACTTTCCCTGAGTGATCCTTTCTTGGATGACCTCTCCATGCTGTCATTAAAACTTGGAAACTTTGGTCTTCTTGACAGTTAGTTCTGCATTCTCATTATGTTCATTCCTATTGTAAACACACTAAAGTTGCTGCTGTTACTGCTTAGAATGGCTTTTTCCTCTGTTGTTTTGAAATTTAGTAGAAATAAAAGTTAATCTTTAAGAGAGTGGGGCTGGTGAGGATTGGATGGCCCAGCTCGATGGGTCACCCCGTGTCTGTCTTTTCATTTGCCTCATAGATGATGTTCTGCTGACTCCAGCTGTTTTTTTGGACAGCAGAAAAACAATTTGCTTTTCCTTCCCATAAAGTATAACCCTTTGTTTATCCTCGTGCTGCTGCAAGTTTCCAAAATGCAAAGACTTGCAAAGAAAAGAAAAGGAGGAAATAGCTCCTTTTTTTTTGACGCTGTTTTTCGTATCGGAGAGTAGAGTTTAGGACCGAGCTGAATTGTTGACCTTTGTGGAGTTTATTCTTAGAATTGGCTGATTTGTGTGTGGAGCCTGATTGACTGAGCCCAGTTCATGGGACAAACCACGGGCAGTGGGTTTGGGGAGGGCAGTCCCAGCTTTTCTCAGTGACTCTTCTATTCGGTGATCAATTCTGGATTTGAAGAATTCTTTTGCAGTTCTTCATTGACTTCAGTTCACTGAAGTAATTGAGAACAGCTCCCTTTTCCAAGCAAGATTTGTTTTCTGCTGTGAGTTGTTGAATTGCTGAGACTCCTTTAATTTTCTCCTGCAGGGATGTTAGGAGTTTGGGAAACACAAGTCACTGCTTCTAAAGTCACTGTAGAGATTTACATGACAAGGGTTATCATCTGGCAGCTTTTAATGCTGTATTTTATACATAAAAGGGAAGGTAAAAGAAAGGTTTGGGGAACCTGAATGCCTTTCCTGACCCAGATAAGAGCTGCCGAGGCAGAAGTCAGCATTAAAACCTCACTGGTCCTGATCTGTAATGTCATCGGAAGAACATTTGTATTTACAACCCAGGGCTGTATTTACAACCTTTTTTTTTGCTTGCTTTGTTCCTTAAGAGGCTCTGGCTACCCACATTTTATGCACTGCTGGAATGCAATAACAATTGTGGCATCATCTCTTCAGAATCCGTGTTCCTTCCTGAGATCAGGCCAGCGATAAGGCCTTACAAAACCCTCACTGGCTTCTGCCTTCCCGGCCTGAGATGGGTTTAATTGGATGAATTAATTCTCTCCTTCCCTTGCTTTCTGACCTTTGAAACAGCTCGCTGTGATCTTTGGAATTTTGCAATAGTGCTCTGCTCTGGAAAATGAAATCTGGGGTTGTTTATCTCGGCGAGGCCTACGCGGGCCCAAAACCTCGTCCAAAGCGTTGTCAAATGTCCACTTCAACTTCCAGAACCATTTTAACACCTCCCACACACCCTCTCACCGCTTTGCAGGTGTGGAAAATAAACCCATTCCACTCCTGTGAGTCCTGCTGGCCTCAGGAAATGTTCTGGGCTCTTCTGGAGCCTGCTGGAAAAAAAGCTGGATATTTTCGGAGATCTGGGTGCTTTTCCTCGCTGTGGGTGCAGAGCAACGCCTGCTACAGGAGATTTTGGGGGAATAGAAGCTTAGCTGCCAGCGGCTGGGTTTGGGGTTTATTTTTTTTTAAGGATTTTGTGCAATAAACTGCATAAAAGTTGTGTGTGTTCTTCTGAAATGCTGTTTGCCCGAGCCCGGTGCTCCTTCTGCCCGGGATACAGGAGCAGCTGCCCAGGGCTCCTTTAAATCAGACACACATGTCTGAAAGGTCTTCAATATTTTGTTTCTTGGCCAATCAGTGAGAGAGTTTAAATTGCTAAATTGACTGTATTAGCCCAAGAACTGATGAAAACTGAGATTAACCATTTGCTTGATAGCCTCTTTCTTTCCCCTGTTCTCTCCTTTGTATTTTTTCATGTAAAAACACATATTTTAAAATTTGTTTTATTTATAAAAATATTTATTTTACTTATAACATTTTATAAAAATGAATATTTTAAAAACTTTCTATATGAAATGCCATTTAATATGGGCCTGATTCATTTTAAGCCTTGCCATGTTTTCATTCACAGCTATTTTCTCTTATAGGTATTTTCATGTTTTAATCCTCAGGAATAATTCTCTTTTCTATGCTCATTTTTATCCATCTGTATAAGTCTATTTTTAATGATAATATAAGGGTAATGGAAAGCAGGTGAACAGTGGAAACATGGCCCCTGATTTTAAAGGAATTATGAATTTTCCCACTGTGTAAGGTTAAATTTGTGCAAAAGTATATTGAGAGGCTGAGGGCTTGTATACAGAATGGTTAAAATCAAAACCAAACGCATTTTGAAAGGCTGAGGGCTTGTATATAGAATTATTAAAAACGAAACCAAGAGCACAAATACATCCTTTCATACAATAAAAGTCTAGAAGAGCTTGAAGTGAACGAACTGTTCACCAACAGAAGGGTGGCAATCAAATAAAATGAATTGAAATGTGAAGATACAAAACCAATCCAGTCAAACATCAATATTCCCTCACCCCAGAATGTCATTTTTGTATCGAAATGGCATTAAAAATGCAAGCACAAGGAGAAATGAATATTTACACATAATTAAATTTTCAAAATAGCTCATCTAACCACAGCCTTATCTCCAGAAACAAAAATGCAAGCATCCACTGAGTGATATTAGCAACTGAAAGGCTTTTGTTTAGACTTTTTGTTTTCTTGGCAATAAATAAAATTCTTTGGAAGAAGTCATTAAGATATTTCTTAATGTTGCCTTTTCAAACTTTGCAGGCTGCTATCCCTGTCCAGGGCCAAACATGAATCCTATTGCTCTTGGAAGCCGTTGGCTTGCTTATGCAGAAAATAAGGTAAGGAGGGATTTGATATCAAAAAATACTTCTAGATTTTGTGGAGATAGGGGGTAAAAGAAAAGAAAGAGTCTCAGGAAAAAGGTATGTGCAGAAGAAGGTCTTTAAGAGGAGTTGTATTAAAATGAAAGACCCAAATATTTTAATATATCGGATCTTTACTCTGCACATTTGATTTAAGCTCAGGAACTTGGAGGGCAGAGAAGACAGCCATGAACATGTGTTTTCAGTGAGGTAACTCAATAATCAGCCCATTTTGTGCTTTAAAAGTTTAAAGCATTTAATTACAGACACTTTTGAAGGTAGGCAAAAAACACTTCCTAAATTCTGTTTGGGGAAACTGAGTCTGGACAGAGCCTTGGTTTGTCTGAACCAACACAGCAATGCACTCTGTAGGTTAGAAAATAGCATTAAATTGGCCACATTTGAACATCTTTGAAAAAGTTAAGCTCCAGGGGGGAAAAAAAAATGTTTAAAGACTTTTTCTTCTTTCTAGAGACAAAGAAAATAGGTACCAGCAAAGAAATGATCACTGCCTTTACCCAGAGAAGTGGTTGTGTATTTAAAGCTTGAAGTGAAGCCTAAATTCAGCTTCTAACGCCTTATTTTTATTTCAAAGCAGATGTTTTTTCTCCCTTCCACCTGTGACTGGAGAAGCTGTTTCTAGAGCTGAGCCAGAAATTATCAGAGGCAGACTTGAGAAATGTATTTGCTGTTACACCTCCTCCAGCACAGCTGATTCCTTCCCAAATTCAGCCTTGCCTTTCCTTCAGTGCCACATCTTGCTGGTGCTGGAAAACTTAACCCTTGTCAGCATGGGATTGAAAAAGTATTGCTGCCAAAATATCAGCCACTGATCAGCAAAAGAATTATATCCCAAAGGGGATTTAAATGGCTTGTGTGTTCCCAGGTGAATTCACTGTGGGCTTTCCCTAGTTTAAGTATTTTTATTTAGATATTGAAATATAAGCAGGACAGAAAAACCTCTAGAAACAAATACATCTTACAGTAATTTTTAGTTTTATTTAGCTCAGATAGTTAAATAGGCAACGTGTTCTGTATGCAAGCAACAAATATCTATCTTTTTTCTAATTTTACATAGAAGCACAGAGTCTATTGTTAGTTAGGGTTCAAAGGCAAAACCTACTTTTGTAGGGTGATGGCAGGTACGAGAGTCTTGTTGTGATTTATTGATTTTGAAGGAAGGCAATAAAAAGCAAACCTCATGTACATTCCTTTAATCTATCAAATGCAAAGTTTCAAACAACTCTTTTCCTTTGTCATTTCTTTGCTTGCTCGTCATAAAAAGGAGAGGAAAGCCACACTCGGATTCTTAGAATGTCTGATATTTAATGTTACGTATACACGGCTAAAGCTTTTGATTATATTTATTTAAATTTATTTGTGGTATTGCTGCCAGACCAAAAATCCCACCATTTCAAAGTTTATGAATTCTTAGTGAGTACTCATCTGGTAATTGAAAACTGGAGCGGGGGACGCGACAGTCTGGGTGGCACCCAGAAGATTATAAAAAGGGGTTAAGTGTCTCAGCAGGGCTTTCTGCTATTTGTAGGAAAAAACACACCACTGTACATGATAAATAAGAGCTCTGGTAATGGGTTCTGGGTTTGTGTAGTTTAATAGTAGTTACTTGGTTGCTGTCTTTCTTCTTGTAGCTGATCCGATGCCATCAATCCCGTGGTGGAGCCTGTGGAGACAACATTCAGTCTTACACTGCCACAGTCATTAGTGCTGCCAAAGTGAGTCCATCATCTGCCCTGGGAGAGCTGCTCGTGGAACATAATTATGAGGTTTCCCTGCTGAATTGTGCTGTGTGTCATCACCCCCCTCCCTGCCCAGAGAGAACCCTGCAGGCATCAGCACCGTGCCTGCGCTCCCCGTCCTGCAGATCTCTGACTGACTGTAGCTTTCCACAAAGTGTTCCTGTTTCTGCGCTGATTTTTTAAAATTTTATTTATTAGAAACAGATATTTATGTTAGAGGGAAGTGATACTGGGATGGATTTGTATAATGACTGTTCATAATGGTACAAGTTTATATGATTAGAAATCAACATTGTGAATTATTAGTCTTTTAGCATCATGAAAAGTGATTTTACAAGTGCCTGGTGCTTTTTGGACTCCATCACACCCCCATTATACATTTTGCTCTCTCTGAAGGGTGACAGCGCAGTACTGGAGCTAATTAATTACCTTCTTTGAAGGTTAGAGCTTATTAATGACTGTTTACATATAGGTTCCATTGCCTCGTTTTCGTACTTCAGATGATGTTATAAAATCCCTCTGTTCTCAGAGAAATGTCTGGGCTTTTGTAGTATCAAAAGAAGCCCGTGGCTTGGAAAAATCTTAAAACAAGAGCGAGCACAACTTTTGTTTTACTGTCTCCCCCCCGACTCCTTTCCTTGCTGCAACAACAATTTCTTTTTCTCACACACACACACAGAGTGAGTTTTGGCACTGTGGGGTGAACTCGGTGCTGATTACAAGCTTCCCTTGTAACCACCAGCCTTTTCATTTCTGATATGTGCAACAAAACAAACCTAATAATAGGAATGAAATGACAGCGCGGGACAGGAGGCTCAGTGGCCCCGAAGAAAACAACAGTTAGGAGAAGCCACAAAGAGAGACACAGGGCAGGCCAGCTCATGTGAAAACAAAATATAAAAACAAACATATTCCAGCACAATCACAGTGTGGCCGGAGAAGGAGAAAAATCACAGCTTTTTACATTGTTGAGGGGAACTGGAATTGCTCCTCTCCTGAGGCGGTTTGCTGGATCTCTGTGTACTTTCACCATCAGCACAGTTTAAAAAAAGGTGTGGGGGGAAATCTCCCCAAATTCCTTCCATCTCAGAATCGTGAACATCTTTTTTACAACACAGATAAGTTTGAAAAACTGACTGGCTTAGCCACAGTTTGGATCAGATGTGGCAAAATCCTGCAAACAGATCACTGTAGCTGCTGACCTTCCCTGCTGAGCAGTACTAGCCAGGGATTATAATCCCAAAATTCTGCTGTTAAGCTGAATTTATCACACTGAAGTAGTGCTATTGCATCATGTGAGTAGATACTGAAGATAAAATGTGTTTATAATCATAGGAAAGAAGGGATTGTTAGCCTCTGTACAGAGATAAACTCCCAGTGAGAGTTAGGAAAAGGGATAATCCCCAGGGCAGGGTCTCTGTGCTACTCTGTGTTTGCACAGCACATTGCTCATGCTCCTGCCTGTTGGATGTTACTGTAATAGACAAGATTAATACTAATATAGTTTTAAATATTTGCATGATTTGGCTCTTGAGGAGTGTCTCAGCCTTAGTGTATTAATTTGTTATCCGTGAGTGCACCACAGTAAATCTGCCATGTTTAATTTATTAGTGATTTCATTGTCTTGGCTTGCTATCTAGCAGGTTTTCATCTCTGATAACTGCAGGGCTGACTTTCTTGCTGGCAAAGAGATGCTCCAAATATCTGTTGGTCTTTGTCCACCTCATTGCCTTACCATCAGCTCCACTCCTTCCTTATTTAATTCTTCATTTATGAACCTCTGCTGCTGTTGTGTCCTATTAGCTGCAGGGGTTTGGAATTCCTTTGCTTTGATCATCTCAGGATCAGCTTTTTGGGAAGTGGGTGTCCTTCCCTTTTCCCTGCAGTGCTGCTTTTTGGTTCCATTAAAGTCCTTGTTTTGCCAGGTTACATTGGGTTGCAGCCTTTTCTCTGGTTGGCTTCCAGTTTCCTAATGAAGTGAAAGAACCTTCATATAAAAGAGAAGGAAAGCTGAGAGCTTTCAGCAGGGTCACTCTGGAGAATTGCCTTTCAGATCCTCTCTGGAAGGTTCCTTCCATGGGATAAATGTTCTTTTTAGTCCAGTTGGACACACAGAGTAGAATGGGCATGGAATTTCTTTCAGAATAAACCCCATTATCACTTTGTTCAAACTGAGAGTGAGGCTCAACCTCACTGTGTTGACACCCAAGGCAGATCTATTTGATATCTCATTCTGCTTTCTATAGATTTTTCATTTGCAATCAAATAAATAATATAAAATACATTTATTATGAGAAACAGGAACGATAGATTGTGTTGTCACTAAAAGGATGCAAGGCCTTTGTTGGAACAAAGCATCCTAACAGGCACTGAATGGTGCATTTTAATTCTTTTCATCTAATTAAAGTTGTACTTATTTTTCAATTAAATGAGGTATGAGGGCATACATTTATTTTAATTAAATATGTGTATTTCTTTATATTTAAATGAATGTGAACAGTCGTATTTTTAGTTAGATAGGGTACACACGAGCTTAGAAATAATGTGTGTTTCTGCACGTTGTGGATCATTGGTTACAAAAGGAACTGGATCACGTATTTTAATTTTATTTATAAGCAAACTTCACTGGCGGGTTCCCATCAGTGACAAAGGAACTGGGACAGTACAAACTTCAACCCATTTAATTTAAAATGTATTTACTCTGTCACACGTCTCCCATCAAATTATAAACCAAGTCCTTCTCACCTCATAACTCCTTTGCTCCATTCCTTCTCCATATCTTTTAATCCTGTAGTGGTAAAGTGATTTAGCAAAAGCTGCATCTGTTTTCTCTTGTTACCTGATAACTCCTTAATGAGGACTAACAGCTTATGTGAGAGCAAGGCCATTAGCCCTAATGGATGGAGGGCACAGCTGATACAGCATGGGAAAGGTTAAAGATGACCCCACGAGTTCTGCAGACATCCACAAGGCCCAGGGCAGTGAGTGCTGTGATGGTTCTGCTCGGAGATTTCGGAGCTCATGGCCTTGGCCCCTCTCTGCTCACCTCTCCCTGCTGCAGGCCCACGCTGCTCCCACGCCCAGCAGGGTTCAGCTGCCTGGACAGGCACAGTCGTGTTTTTCTAGAGCCATAAATATGTGTTTGGTCCTTTGTCATCCTATTGCTCTCGTTATAAATATTAAGGATGTTTTCTAAAGCAGGTAATGACAGTTTTTAGCCTTTTCCCGTGCATAGGTGTTCTGCCATGAAGCATTTACTGCTTTCTCCTCCCTGCTGTATCAACTGAGAACGAATAATTTCCTAGGATTTTAACTATTGGCCAAAAAACTGCCTTGTCAGTTTTTGCCAGGAGAGCTGGAATGCATTCCAGTGATGGCACTGGGGCTATTTTAGGTTTATTCCTCAGCTATCAATATCTGCTTTATGTTACCTTTCCCAGCCTCCTGAATTCGCCGCTGTTCAAACCCGTTTTATTCTCCTCTGTCGTAGCCGGGTATAAAAAGAAATAACAAGAAACAAATGGCAGGATATTACTAAAGACTTTAAACCCCCAAAGCCATTCCTGTGCTAAAGGCCTGGCTCGATTTTAAGTGGAAGGATCTCCATTAGCATTAATGGGGTGAGTCCATCAGCAGAGGCATCTCAGAGGTTAATCAGCCTTCCTGGCTGGCCGTGGCCATCGATACCGTGTGGCGCCTGCTGCTGTTGGCCCTTCAGAGGTTTTCCTGACAACACACTAACAGACTTTGTGTAAGTCATTTCCCATGAATTATTAAAACAAACGTTTGGCTGCTAATTGATGAACACTAATGTGTTTTCTAATCACTGCAGTTTGAGATTTTAGCACTAAACAAAGCAGTTTGCAATTGATTTGTGGCTGCTTCTTGGTTTCAGGCTGGGATCTGGACGTTTTTTTTCCTTTTCAATTTAGCAGGCAGCTTAGCTTGTCTTTTTAGTTAAGAATTGGCTTGTTACAGTGTCGTTCCATTCTGATCTCTTTTGCTATTTCTTATTTATATTGCATAATAAATCTGCTCAGTTCTTTACAGGCAAATAAGGCGCAGTCCTTGGTTCAAGGAGAAAATATTTGAAGTTGTAGTTGGGCTTGTTTTTCTTTCAATCTGCATCTCTCCTACTGTGTCTACTCTGCCTCTTTCTCCAAGTAAAATAAAGCAAAATAAAAATGATCTCCAGCATCTTTAGCTGCTAAAAGCTGGTGCAGTGAATGTGTTTTGAAAGCCACGTTTGGGAAACGTGCAGAGCCTGGAAAGTCCCATTCCTTGTGCTGGGATGTGCTGGGGAGTTTCCCTTTCCAGGACCTTGAGGGTGGCATTTTTAATTTTCCTGGATTTGAGTGCCATATTCGGTTTTAGTGCTTAATTGCTGAGGAAAAAATGAGTGTGTCAGATGGAGCAAAGGCCAAATTCTGGGTCTCTTGCACTGTGCTGAAGACAAAACTCTGTCACTTTGGGGGCTGTTTGTATTTCTTTGTGAACACTGCCCTTCTCACACCCATCGTGGCCTCATCTTTGATCCTTCTGACCATCCATGCTCTTGGAGTAAGTAAAATCAAAATTTAAAATCCCCCCAACACTGGAATACTTAAAATATGTAAACATTAAATTATTTGAACATTAAAATACTTCTTTTTTCAATAATGCTTTGGCGTAATTGAATTCCAAAATAAAGGTGAATTCTTCCATTTGATAGGATGCCAAATTCTTTCAAGCTGTTCTTGTTGCAGCCTTTTACAGCTGATACATCACTCCTAAAAAAACCCACTTCTAGAAAAAACCCGAGCTGAACCCACAGCACAGCCCTAAACATCATTTAAGGGCTTTTTTGTCCTTTTTTTGCAGACGATAAAGACTGGGCTGACGATGGTGGGGAAGGTGGTGACCCAGCTCACGGGGACGCTGCCCTCGGGAGCCACCGAGGAGGAAATCCTGGCTCACAGCAACCTCCGCAGGAGTCCCCTGGTGCCTGGCATTGTCACCATCATCGACACCGAGACCGTGGCAGAGGGACAGGTAACAGTGAGCCCACAGGCAGGACCTGCATTTCCACCAAAATCCCAGTGAAATGGTTTTTGTGCTGTCGGGAGTGAAAAATAAACCAGATTTTAGAGAATTTTAGAGACCCGCAGAGCTGGGATAAAATCCTAATTGAGGCTGAAACGCAGCCAAAATAGAGATTGTCCTTGCAGCATATTTATGTGACACTTTGACAAGATCGAGTGTGAAGTGTCACATTTTGTCTCCCCAGCACTTGCTCCTAATTGACATTGATTGATGCTGATCAGTCCAAGTGGAGATGTAGTCTGATTAAATTTATTAATACAGAACGTGGCTGGAACGTGGGGTTGTTTAGGGATAGGGCCTGAACTGTTGAATTCCAGGTTGAAAAAAAAGATGAGTGAAGTTGGGTATGAAGTGTAAAATCTTGTCCTTTTATATAAATCCCAAATGCAATCCAGCATGGTGCTGTTTTGTGAGGCATTTGTACTTTTTTACTAATAACAGAGTAAATTTACAGTATGCAATAATGCACAGTGCAGTGCTTCAGGCAGAATCATTTGTTACAAACTCCATGCCATTATCAGACAATTTTTAAATTGCTGGATTTTCCTGTCTTTATGACACAGAAGATATCTATGTCTTTTTTTGTTTGTTTCTACCACTCATTTAATTTTAAAGTGTCTGGTCCTGGATCCAGTGTTTCAGAACTCCCACACCCTTCATTATTCTGTAGCTCGTCTGTAAGATTTTTTTCCTCGTGGTCACATTTATTGAATTTAAAGCTAAAAAAACTTCATTTTTTCTTGTTTTCCCCTATCTTTATGATGCTCATTGCAGGTAAGTTAGTGAGGGATTAAGGACACATCAGAAGTCAAGTTATTTAGCCAAGTTATTTTCTTTGCTTTCGTGACAGGAAAATAAAATCTTTTATTAAAAAAAAAACAAAGCAAAGAAAAACCTTGTTATGGTTGTTCCCTGAAAATTAATTTTGGAAGCCCTTAGCCAAGCAATGTTTCATTGAAAGGGAATTGTTCATAAAACAGAATAGACATTTTCTTCCAAAATTGAAATAAAAGAAATAAGAGAATGGAAAAAAAAATTAAGATCTTAGAGTCAGATCTTAAAATAATTCTGTTGGCTGTTGGGGTTTGTTATAGTTTCCACGAAAAAAAATTAAAAAAAGACCTTTTGGCTCTTCATATACAACAAGGGAAGAAAAAAAAGACAAATTTTACTTCATAAATTTCTGATGAAGCTGTTTAATGTGGTCATTATTTCTGCTGATCGCTGTCTGTGCTTTGATTCTTCTACATAGGCCTAGGGGGAAAAAAAAATGATAAATCTTAGGTTTTTAAGGCTTGTTGTGTATGATTTAGAGGTTTTATGAACTTGTCCTCTGACCCTAACAATAGCAGGGAGCTATCAAAGCCTGAAGGGCACTGCAGGAGAGGAGCTGTAAGAATGGTAACGCTTGTCTTGTCCAAACCCTGCTGCTCTAACATGAATAAGCCATCAGCTCCAGGAAAATAAGTTTTGTCCTGAACCTCGAGGAAGTTTGCTATCCTAATTGGATGTGTGTATTGCATTCATATTTTTGTGATCCGAAGTTTTAAAATGCTGTTAAATTATAGAATTTACTGCCAGTGCGATTTCCTTTCAGAATTAGGGTTATATTTATTTCCAGGAAAAAGAAAATAACCTTTCTTTTGCGTTGTTAGATTTTCATGGTGCAGGAGATTTTTGAACAGTTTTTTCTTACTGAAATGTCCCTCTGGCAAAAAGAAAGTTGATTAAGAAGAAATAAATGCACTTTGTACTTGGTCATTCCATTCCACCCCAGTACAAAACCTTCTCACGTGAGGAGTGTCCTGGGTCTGAGTCTCCCCTGTCCCTCCAGCTCAGTTCCCAGTGGAAATGTGAGTTTTTGTGCAGATGGGAACTGGTAGCTGCTGATTTTGGCAGGGATTTTGGCGTGTCCCCAGGAGCCTGGCAGGGATGTGATGCTGTGTGCTGGCAGGAGAATTCCTGCAAGGAATGCCAGTGTGGCTGGCACTGGTTTGTGCTGGCTGGGTGATCCTGGCTGGGTTTGTGGCAGAATCCAGGGAAGTGCTTCAGCACAGCTGAGCTTTAAACGAGGTGAGGATCTCACCGAGCTCATCGTGGCTGCCCTGGGCTCCAGCAGGCACCTGCAGCATGGAGCTGATCCCAAACGTGGGAGCTCCTCGTTCTGGGAATTTCTGGGGTTGTTCTGCTCTCCTGTGGAACATCAGCGTGCTGGGAGTGATTGTCTGAGCTCCTCGTTCTGGGAATTTCTGGGGTTGTTCTGCTCTCCTGTGGAACATCAGCGTGCTGGGAGTGGTCCTCTGAGCTCCTTGTTCTGGGAATTTCTGGGATTGTTCTACTCTCCTGTGGAACATCAGCGTGCTGGGAGTGGTTGTCTGAGCTCCTTGTTCTGGGAATTTCTGGGATTGTTCTGCTCTCCTGTGGAACATCAGTGTGCTGGGAGTGGTTGTCTGAGCTCCATCATCGCTGCAGCTGAGATGGAGGGGTGATGGAGCAGGTTGGGGATGCCAAGTCCAGCCTCTCTGGTGTTTTAGGGTCACTCTCTGTTTTCTATGGTTTTTCTAAAGTCATTGGTTTGTAGAGTCACAGATTGGCAGAATCAGTAAGTTTGGGAAAGACCTGCAAGATCATCAATCCAGCTTTGACTGACTCCTGCCATTCCCATGGAACCAAATTGCCACATCTGCTCCTTTTTTGAACTTCCCAGGGATGGTGACTCCACTTCCCTGGGGGAGAACTCCTCTTCCAGTGCTGAACCACTCTCAGTCCTTGTCTTATCACGCCAGTTTTCAGACTCCTGAAAATAAGAGTTCTGGGTGGGATCAACAAACCCTTCCTGCTGGCATGAGATGCCAGGTTTGGGATGTTCCACGGCTGTGCCCATCAGGCTCTTCCTCCACTCACTGGAAAACCCGGAATTAAAAGTTCCAATCAAGTATTTTCTGGGCTAAATTAACACTTGGAAAGCCTTGAATCCCATTCAGCAGGGATTTGAGAGCAGCTGTGAGGATTGGTGTGTGCTCACGTGGGTTTCAGCCTTGTCCCAGCTGAGGGGAATTGCAGAAGCAGGAAGGAGTTATTTTCTTATCATCAGTGCCCTCCTAATATAAAATAAATACCTCACCTCCTTCAGGTCAATAAAGATTTCTATCACCTGCCCAGCCTGACTAAGAATTTGGGTGTTGCAGTGAAAGAATACATTTTCCAAGTAGTAAAATATAACTGTGAAGTAAGGTATAGTGAAAAAAAAGAAAGGAATGAATCTGTTTTAAAAACAGAAAGAAAATGGAAGACAACAGCGATAAATCTAAGGCAGGCAAACATCATTTTGGAGGAGAAATAAGCACTTTTTTCAGTGGGGAAGCTTTTTTTTTTAAAATAAATTATTTAAATATACTTTAAAAAAATAAATATGTGCTGATTAATGATCCAGGTACTTTTGCAGTTATTTCAAGCACAGCACACAGGTTTTAAAGATGGACTGAGCTGCTCTGTGCCTGTGTACAAATACAACAATTTCTGTGCCAGCAGGATGCTGGAGGGACATGTTTTGGACACAAGCCAGGAGAACTAACTACAGCTTTAAGTTTTCACTGATTTTTTATCGTTTCTCCCATTTCCAAGGCATCAAATACAAGGAATGGGAGAGGGAGCTCGATGTGTCTCATTCACTGCCCCGTGCTGCCATGGCAGAGGCTGAAATGCAAACCCACCACTGAAAAATACACAGTTAAAGAGCAAAGAACTCTCCTAATGTAATCCTGCAGGATTAAACACGCAGGGAAAGTATTTTTAATAAACCTTATGAATGTAGATATTGTAGGAAGCTCTCATCCCCAGCAGTTGTTTATGTGATGGCTCCTACTTTCAGAATTGGTGATACTTTAAGAAAATTTGAATGATGAGGTAATTAAATAAATGCAGAGGAATGCAGAATTATTGACGTTGGCTGTCAGGAGATATTTGTAAAAGGAATAAAAATAATTATCGAGATGCCCAAGTAACTTTGTGGTAAACCAAAATATGTTAACAAGGTTGTGTGCTTGTTTAAACTTCCTTCTAATGAAGTGTTAGCAAACTTTTCAGTTAGATGGAAGGACTATTTATTTGAATCCCTTAATTAGTTGAAATGGATAAACCTAAAGCTGTACAGATGTCCTCTTTTTCAGTAATTGGAATTAAATGTGGAAGACTTTATTGGCTTGGGTTTGAAAGAAAAATTATTTTCTTTCGACCTTTGTTTCTGTATTCTTAATTAATTCATCCACTGGGCCACCCACGTGCAGGCTGCAATAATGACCTTGCTCAAAAGTCGCCAGTTTTGGGGCTGAATGTAAATCTGTTCAACATCTAACAGAGGAAGATGAGGCCATCTGAGAGTTCAGAGCTCAGTTCTGGGTTCTGGGTGCTGCAATCACCGGGGCTGTGATCACCGAGATCTCGCTCGCAGCTCATCCACAGCTCAGGCCAATCTTGGAGGGGATATTTTCAAAACAGCTCAGCAAAACAAGATAACATGTAGCTCTATTTATGTTTTAAAATGTGATCAGGGCTTTTTTTTTTTTTTTTTCTGTTCCCTATTAACTTTTTATTGCATTAAAGAGGAATTTTTGGAAAAAAAAAGCAGCCGGCTGCCGCAGTTTCCAAAGTTCATTTGCATTTGGTGAGGAGTTGATAGCAATTGAACCAAATCAAGATGCTTATCAGGAGCAGGAATTGTTGTGAAACTTTGGTCTGAAGCAAAAAGAAGCTCAAAGAGTGAAGCATATTCCATAATAAAACTTTAAGTACAGACATAATTCCACTGGTCATTAACACCAGGGCTTTATTTTAGGACCGGCTTTGGCAGAGGCTGAGCTGATGTCCTGATGCTCACATATTTGGCCTCAATTTTCTTCACTTTTTATATCTCCGTGTATTACAGAAGAATCCTTTTTATATATAAATATAAAAAGAGCAACAGGATTCCCTCAGAGCGTAATACTGTCTGCCTCACTTTTATTAAAGGAGATCTGGTTTTTGTCAAGAAGACATTTTTGTCTCAGATAAATGGTTCAGGCTGAGCGCGAGGCTGGTTTGAGTTTATGCTGGATTCTATTAAAAGGAGTGCAGTAGTTAATGCCACAGATCTATCACTTTTAGCCCCTTTCCACTGAAGTTTGACCTTGGCTGTAACTTGGGGGAGGCTCTTTGTGTGGAGGAACTGCCTCAAACTCTAGCTCCAGCTCTTTAAAGCATTGGGGATCTCAAGTGTACAGCAAATATTTGTGATATAATATTTGTATTTATAATTATTGCCAAGCCTATTTGTTTTTATGATGATGGGATTACTCTTTTCTTAATTGTATTAAGAGTAGGACCTGCCTGATTAGATTTGGGTCCATTTTTATTTGCGTTACTTTCATGTTTTATTTAAAAACATGTCTCCACTGGGATAAGTGGTGTAATTTGCCTTTAAAGATTAAAATAATTAAAGTCATAATTACGAGTGGCTTCTGTTCAGCAGTACAGAAAATACCACGGAGGAAGGAAAATATGGCACAGGAGAAAAAAGCTCTGGCTGCAGTTACCTCCTGCCCTCCAAGGCTGGTAGTAAATACAACGATGCCCTCGGTGTTTTGTCTCTTCTTTCGGGGTGAGATAAAGAGGATTTGGTTCAAACTTCAGAGTTCTGCTGTGACAGAGCTGCTTTGGGAGCTGCTTTGGCTGGGCACATCCAGCCACGGGCTCTTTGGCTGGGCAGCTTCTGGGAAAATCCTGTTTTTTTGCTAAAATCATTGTGGGCATCAGGAGCAGCTGAGTTGCCAGGGGAGCCTTGGCAGAGGAGTCTCAGCGTTGATCTCTCGTTGGGAGCTCTGCAGGGAGGCTCCTGCTGGAGCTCAGGGATTGCCAGAGCAGGGCTGAGATTTAGGAATTTCTCAGTGCTGAGATTTCCTCAGCGAGAGACTCGGGGAGGTTTTTTACTCAGAACAGCAGAGTGGTTAGAGATCACCACCTCGGAGAAGGGAGCCTGGTTGGGAGGGAAAAAATTCCAGCTTCAGGATTCCTGTGGGCTGTGTGCTGTCAGGGAAGGAGAAGGAGCTGCTGCCCTCGAGCTCCCTGACAGCACTTGTGTGTGTTATCAGGGAAATTGTCCTTCTGCTTTCATTTCCAGGAAAAATCCCCAACTCTGCTGTTTTCAGGGCACGAAGCCCTCAGCTGGCTGGAGGGGCTGGTGGCACGTTGGGAAGGTTGGGTTTGGTATTCCTAAAGCACCGGGTGTGGGATCAGAGTCATTTTGACTTCCTCAAGTTCTGTAAAAAAGGGAAAATCACGCTGGGATTTAAAGCTGTGCAAGCTCTGAACTGGGATGGGAACCAGGCTTTGGTTTGGTGGCATCTTTGGGAGAGACATTTGGTTGATGATGTAGTTAAATCCAATTCCTTGGATTTTTTTCCCCTCCTTTGTAGTGCTGGAATTGTAAAAAGTGATGTTTGTTATCCCCAGCGGGGAGGACTTGACAAATCCTGAAGATTTCAATAGAAACTGGTGATTTTAAAAAAGCAGTTTTCTCTGTTCCTAAAGGATTTATTTTTTCATGCTGATCCTAAAAAGAGGAAGAATATTTTTTCATCTTTCCATGCACAAGCAAATGTTGTTTCCACGTGTGTTCCCAAGGCCAGTTATGTCCGTTCTGCCACAGGAACTGACAGAGATCAGGTGCTGAGAAAGGAGCCCTGAGTGTCACGTTCCCCACTGTCCAAGATTTCCAAATTTTGGAGTGATGAAGGTGCTTCTGTGGTTGGTTTTTTTGGCTTTTATTTTGCTGTACTTGGTTAGTGCAGGAGATGGACATGTTTGAATTTCAATCTGCAAAGTTAATTTGCTGTACCTGAAAATCAGCTTTTACAGTGAAAGGGGAGATCTTTAAAAACTCCTTTTGGAGTGGTTTTTTTCTCCAGAAGATATTTTTAAGCAGTAAATGACGAAAAAAATTAAAGCATGGAATCAGCTAACATCACATACAAGTAGAGATTTGGCCTTTTTGGGTTCTCAGATTTGTATGTCTGAGGTGTTTTGCAGTTTTTAATGTTGTAACTTTTTGCTTTGTATCCTATTTCCAGAGGAAGAATATTTAAGGATCGTGTTGCCATCCCGTGTTCCTGCCTGTGGGACTGGGGTTTGTGCTGCAGGGGTGATAACAGCAGTGCATTTATCATTTTTATTTTTTCTCAAATAAAGCCATGTTGAATTAATCCAGTTTACAGCCTGCAGAGGATGATGCATATGAAATACCCTATATAACTGTTCTAGCAATGATTTAAATCCTGTGATATCTACACATTTCCTATTGAATATTTTTATTTAGCAGGCTACACCTGCAAAAAAAAATCCTCCTCGAGCTGGTTGATGGTGTTACTTCGTGATTATCATTTTTCTTTAATTAAAACTTTAATTTTATTAAAAATATTGAGGCTGAGCCCGAGCTCCAGTTATGGATGGGAGGGCCTGAATTTCTCTGGGCTGAGAACTCCTTTGCAAAGCCCTGGGAAGATCTCCAGAGCCTTTGGTTTGGTGGTTGTGGAAGGAGCAGGAGATGCTGCCGAGGGAGAGCAGAGCCCTGATTGTGCTGTGAGCTCTGCCAGCCAGGCAGGGCCAGCCCCTGCAGCCCCAATCCAGAACTGCTCCAGGCTCCGGGAGAGGATTCCTCCTTCTTTTGAACTGGAAAAATAGCTTCAGATTATTTTGATATCTGTTTGGGATAGGAAGTATTAAAAACCTTGCGGATTATTTTGGAAGAGGCAGACAAATTATTCAGAACTTGAAACGGGTGGTTTTGCACTGTCTTAGGAAGAAGAGGGTTTTTGCTCACCACAAACCCCGCTTTTTAAAGTTCTTTTCTGACAGATCTTTCTTTTTGTTTGACTTAGTTTAGCTTTTAAGAGGATGTAATCAAGGAATAAAATACTCCTGCAGCCCTTGCACGGTTTTGTCCACACATCTTCTGGTTCTTTTCGATACATCTAGGAATATCTCTGCTTTTCCTACAATTAAACATGGCTATTTTGTCCCTTTGTATGTCCTCATACTCAGCTTTAGTTTGACTGGCCCAGGAGTTTTATCAGCTTGAAATCTGCTTCTGTTTGAAACCCTAAAAGCTCATTCTTTGTCCCTTTCCCCAGAAGCTGTTGCACAGCACAGATCTCAGCCCAGGTATTTCTTTTTCCACTGAATTTCCCTCTGCTGTGAAAACTCTCTCCTATATTTTAATTCCTTTTTTGTTCACAAGAAGGTATTTTATGAGGGCCTGATTTTTTGATAACAACCTGTGTAATACTGTTACCTCATGTTCAGTGAGGCAGTTTCAAGCTGGAGAAAATCCACGTTAGCTGTGAATTCCACAGTGCAGCTGCTCCCATGCACGCTCCCAGCCCTTGGCATTCCTTGCATCCTTTGGAAATCCAGATCCCTCAATTCCAGCACCACTGACAGCAGGATGGAAGCTGTGCTATTCCCACCTGAGGGACTCATGGAAAGCAAACCCACTTCCTCTGGGGTTTAATCTGGTTTTCCACCCATTTGCCTTGTGTACTTGGAATCGAAATGCTCATTTATGTAAGGGTTAAATATTCCCTTTTCTTTCTAGGATTTTGTTATTTTGTTATTGGAAACCTCAAACGGAGCTGCCTGCACAGCACGGTGTCGTGAGCTGCTGAGCAATCAGCCATAATTCAGGAGCAAAACAGGAATAGTTTTCTATTTTCCCTAATTTAAGTAAGGTAAATAAGTAGGAAATCCAGGTGTAAAGTGCATAATCCTTTCTGCTTGCTGTCAGGTATTAGAGCAGCTCTCACGTCCCTGTATCCGAAATATTTCCCAGGGGTTGTTGGTGTTCAGCTGAGAGGCACTTCCACTGTGGATGTGTGTTGCCCTGGTTTTTGCTAAAGCCTTCTGTTTTTAACCTTGGAGTCAGATTCTTTCTCACACAGTTTCATGTAAATAATGGCCAATGTTTACTTAATGGTATTTTCTGTTTTTCATTCCTTTTGTGATAAGAGAACTTTGATGAGCATCTTTTTTCTCCAGTGGGATTGAGAAGGAAGTGACATGTCCTCCAACCCCTTGTGGAGTTGAGAATTGTATAAGAATGTGAGATATGTCAATAAAGTGGGTCTTTCCTCTCCTTTCTGCTGAACCTGGCAGGTGTGAGAGCGTCTTTATTGTGTTTTCCCAGACACAGATGTGAACACCTTACAGAGCAATCCCTGTGTGAAAATTGGGATTTTGCCCCTGGAGTGTTTTCCCTGCTAACCCCTGGCTCTGCTCTGGTCCCCAGGTGCTGGTGAGCGAGGACTCGGACAGCGATGGCATCGTGGCCCATTTCCCTGCTCATGAGAAGCCCATCTGCTGCATGGCTTTTAACCCCAGTGGTAAGAGATGGTTTTGGTTGTTGGGGTAGATAAACAAGGCAGCCAATCCATGGGAATGTGTCCCAGGGCTTTGGGGCATTGCTGGTCCCACTGGGACACTGCAGGTGCCATCACTGACCTGCTCTGTGGAGTGCTGGGTGTGTAATTTGTCTTCTGTGGAAATTCCAAATTTTGGCAGCTCTTTTACTGTGGTGGAAGGGAGGAGATTCAGGCCCTCTTCCACTGCTGAGGAATTCCTGTCAGCTGGGATCCTGCACACGTGTTGTGATGCTCAGGTATCCAGAGGATCAGCACATGGATTAAATTGCAGCGCTCCATAAATACAGAAATAAAATGGTTTCACTGGTTTTTAAAGTAACTTATTTGTTTGCTGCTGAAGAGTTTGTGATCTTGCCCTCTCTCCTGAGTGAAATCAGCTATAATCTGAGAATACTTGTGAGGAACTCCTCAGAAGCACCTATTTCTTTCCTTCCTCTTTGTCAGTGAACAGTCACTGTGGGCAGCAGGGACAACTACAAACCTTGTGCATTGATAGGTCTTATTAATCTGACAATTAACATTTCATTATCTATAGATAAATAACGTTCTGGCTGATTGCAGCAGCACTCAGGGAAATGGTCAGAGAATCAACAGCTTCCATTGCCTAAATGAACAATTTCTACAATGCAGCAAAAGCCATGAGGATCATGAGGGTGAAGTCACATTTCAGAGAATAAAACTAAATGTCTGTCCTTTATATTTTCACTTTTGCTGACCAGTTGGTGTCATTCTGACACCCCATCTGTTGTGTCAGAACTCTTTAGCAGTGCAGTGCACTTCACTGTGGTTTTGTGACAGAAAAGCTGTATTCTCATCTGCCTGCATTTCCTTGGAAGGGGATTTTTTGTGGAGCTCTGTGCAGTGAACTGAGAATCCTCTGTTCCAGAACAGTCATTTTGCTTTGTGCTCTGGAAGAAGGATGATACCCAGAGTGGAGCAATGCTAATGAAGTGAAATAAAGAAGTGAAATAAATACAGCTGCTTAAATTAGAGTGCTAAATAGATATTAATTAAATGCCTCCTTAAGAGAGTTTTTAGGGTTGTGTAAATTTAAAGGGCAGCAGAACATCTATGCAAAACCAAATTAACGTGTTATTTTCCAAAAGGAAGGACATTTTTGCAAATTGCTAGATACTTGGATCATGGTGAAGTTCTTTGGTTTGCTCAGGTACTGCAGTGACAATAATTTAGAGTGTGACACTTGGATCTAATGGTGTTTAATGGCAAAACACTTCTTTAAATGGTGTTATTTTTGGCTGCTTGCAATTGCTGCGTGCTGTGGGAGGTTTGCAGGAGGGATGGGGACAAACCAGCAGAGAACTCTTCCCTCAGCTGCCCCCAGTGAGAGCAGCACTCAGCCCAGGGTTCTGTGCTCTTTATTGAACAGCAGGGCAGGGTTTTGTTTGAAGCCAGGGCTGTAACATCATCCCAGCCCCTTCTCCAGGGGGCTGTGGGCAATCAGGCTGGGCTCATGACAGAGAACAAAACAAGAGGTGGCTTTTGATAGTGTCCTTAAGGGGCTGCTTGCTCTGAAACCCCACTTCTACTCCTAATTTCAGGCAGTGTCTGCACCAGAGCACAGCGACTGCAAAGCTGTGCTGGGGAGGCAGACAGGGAGCACTGCTCTGCTTCACTGAAAATTTTCCTTCCTGGGGCTGATAAACCCCTGAATTCCATCGTGGCTCAGCCCTGGAGCTGCACAGGTGCTCAGGGCAGAGTTTTGGGAGGGTCCCTTTAGAGATTTTTTTTTTACTGTGTTAAAACCCAGCAGAATCCTCCCTTCATTTGGGCAGATGAGGTAGAAAGGCCTTTTTGAGCTGTGATAATTAAATCCAACTTGGGTGTAAAGCATCCCCATCTCTCCATACTGCAGGAATTGTTATGTGTGCTTTTAAGGGTGATTTTAGTAAAGTCTATTGAGCTGCAGCTTTTTTTTCAGGCACTTGTCTTTACTCCACCACATTTAATAGCAAATTATAGATGTTTTATTTGTGCTAAAGCTGAATATGAGTTGCTAAATACATTGTTGTCTACACTTGGGCAAGTTCTCCACAGCCATAGGTAATACAATAAAAACAGAGTCTGTAAGGAAGGAAATCAGATCAGAGCTTCAGAAATCAGTTCCAGACAGAGAGATTTCTACCTTGTTTACCAGTTCTATTACCCAAATTTCATGATAACCATGGTAAGTTTTGCCTCCATCCTCCAGGAAAACAGAAAATTTAGCAGCCATGCCAAGCTTAATTATACTTTACAAACACTGAAGCTGAAAATCTTGATATTTTAATTTTAACTCTTTAGTTAGATGTGGGACGTTTGTATATTTCATATTTAGATATTTCTTACTGATATTTAGAAGAAGCTGGTAAAGGAGCAAAGTAAATTACTTGGAATTTGAATGTTACAGAGGTCAAGGTTTAATACAGATGACACAGAGGTAGAACTTAGGGAATTTCTTTTTTCCTCCCTCCTCATACAATAACCGATGCTGGGTTGTAAATGGGGCAGGAAATGGATGTTTCACCCTGGGCCAGCTGCTCATCTCTCTGCAGAAACGTCATCAACAGGCCCCAAAAAGAACCAACCTCCTCATTTTTATTTCTTTCTCGACATTTATTATTTTTTTAAGGCCAGAATCTGTTGCCTGCATTAATATCCTTTGTGTACAAACCGTGGCTGCTGTGGGGTAGGATTTTTGAGACTGGGAAATGGAACTTATTTCTGAGTGCTGAGAGTCAGAGTTGTAGCTGACACATGCGTTCTGTTTATTTGGAGTGGTTTAGGGTCATAAAACTGGGATTTTTTAGGATTTCTAGAAATATGTAGCTCAAGGATGAATATTCTTTTTAGGGTAGCTTGAGTTACTGATTGGGCTGGGTTTGACACAACAAATGAAAGTGTTTTACCCAAAAGCTGCTGGTTCCTGCAGGCACTGAGGAGAAGGAAGTTGAATTGTGTGTTGAGGTGGAACTAATAAATCACAGTTTTTACTTTCCGTGGTTTATTTCCAATAAAAACAGTGAGGATATCAATTCGATGAAGTTTTTAGATGGAAATAATGTATTCTGTGATTGTTGCCTGAGAAAGGGCTTTTTCATTAATGAGATTTTTGTCACCAAATCTCAGATGTCCCCTGCACTGAAGTTTTCAGCCAGCAAATGTGTGACCCAATTCCACTTGGTCCTTTTCTTTTCATGTCTGGGGAAATATTTCATAATCAACTGTAGTTATTCCCATTAAAAACAACTTTCTGGATGTCAAAAATATTGATCATTGCACACATTAATTTTGATTTTTGGTGTGGGATCTGGACAGCAGCTGTGGTTTATAAATTCAATTTTAGATGCTTGGGGACAGTTTTAGTGAAGGCTTTAAAATCATATTCATTTTACTGTCTCTAACATGATTTTATCCCCAGCTATAGACAGTTTGTTCATTCAGCCCATGAAGTTTCTTTCTGCTGCCCCTGCAGAGGGGAGGAAGGGCCAGATCCTCTGGGCTCCCCAAGAAGGGCCTGGTTTGGGCTCGAGGCCTCGAGGATGCAATGTGGGAATGAGTGGAACATCCAAACCCGTAGAGATGTCATTTTCACAATTTATGGATGAAATAAAGTGTGGAGAAATCAGCCCTAAATGTTAGATATGGTCAGTAATTGTGGAGTCCTGGTGTTGGAGCATGAATTTGGTGTTGGAGGACACCAGGACATCTTCATGTGGGCACTGCAGGGCTGCTCCTCCCCTGGAGTTCCACTCTCCATGGGAGCCTGGAGTTATTCAGACCAAAGCAGTGAAGAATTCTGAGCTTCCGAGGCCACCAGAGCAGGGAATTGTGCCCTGGAACCCCAATTCCTGTGCTCAGAGCAGAGCCTGACCTGGGCCTGGCCTCCTGGGATTTTCAGGAGCATCCTCCCAAACATCTCCATCCCTTGGATCTGCTTTGGGAGGAGAGTTTAGTGCAGAATATTCACGTCTATTCAAAGGTTGTTTAAATCATTCACTCCTGGTTTTGGAAGGTTTGTGCCTCGTTTCCCCAGCAGGCTGCCCTGCCAAGAACTATATGTACAACAAACCCTGTGGGCAGCCAGGAAAGATGAGAATTGTCCCCTTTTTGATTTTTTTTACAGCTTCTGCTTCCATTGCCAGTTTGTTAAGGCGAGTAAGTAGCCTTAGAGCCTCTGAAAAGGACATTTTGTTACAAAAGCTTCCTGGTGGTCTTCTCCTGGGACAGCTTTTCCCAATAAAAGCTTTTCTCTGCACTCAAAGGCAGCATGGAGGGGTTTTCCAGATGCAGGACTCGATCCTGGCTTCTCACCCTTCTAGAGGGAGTGAAAGACACAATATTTTTCAATACAATCCCTTAAAACCGAACTGAAAATACAATAATTAAAACATTTCTCTAGCTGTAGCTAAATCCACACTCAGTTTGGGAGTAGGAGCAGCTTTTAAATCAGTGGGATGGGGCAGGTACCTCCCAGTTTTAGTGTCAAAGAGGAAAGTTTTCAAATAAGATTCTCAATTAGTAAACAGCTAAAGAATGGTGCTGGTTTATAAATATCTGTTTTTGTTTTTTTTTTTTTTTTCTTTTAAATGTGGTAAATAAATGATCTGCTTTCCAGAAGTGTTGCTCCTGCCAGCTTGGCAGCTGAGAGCTGTGAAGTGCAAGACATTGAAAATTTAAAATAATTACGCTTCCTTGGCTACAAAAGAGATTTTCCACCCATTAATAACGACAAAATTAATGTTGGGCCAGCAGTAAAACAGATTAAACTGTGTCCCCCTTGGGATGCCTGACTGCACCTTTAACAGACCTGAAATTGCTCTGATTATTTTAATGTTCTGTATTGAAACGTGATGGTGGCCTTGAGTTAATAGTTAAAAGAGGGTGAAATTGGAACATCTCTGCACAAGTTTTTTCCCATTGATCAGAGAAAGTGGGCAGGAAAACACTCATGGAGAGCAAAACAAGCTGTAATTATTTAATGACAGAATAATTCTTTAGTTTTTCTGTTCATTTTCTTCTGGTTTTCAACTTGAATTATTGCCTTGGGAGACAAAGACATTAAAATTAGGGCAGTTTGGTGAGTTGCAGTTATAAATGTTGTGTCCCTGTGTCCCATGTCACCAAGAGGGGAGGAATCCTTGATGATTGATGACTTGATCAAGTGTTGCAGTTTGGGTTGGTTGTGAAGGAAGAGCTGTAGCCATGGATTATTTTAGGAGTTATCAGAGTCATAGGGAGTTATTTATTCACAAAATAATATTTTATTATGCTTCACTTTCTTTTGACTTCTCAGGATTTTTAAAATATTTATATTAAATCTTTACATACTTGTGTTTATTTTGCGGTGAATTTTGCTAAAATCAGAATTTCATTGTTTAGTTAAGGTTTTTTGAGACCCAGTTTTGGAACTGTAGCACATGGTCCACTTGGAGTATCCAGGGGCCGAGCAGCTCTGATGTTCGGCTGGATTTTCACTTGCCTGGGAGAGGAGTTCAGTGAATATAAATACAAAGCTGCTGTTCCTGGGTCGGGCCAGATGCTTCAGAAAACCATGGACCATGTAAACTTTTGTACCTAACAAGGTACAAATGCAACTGCTCAGCCCAGGAAGCTGCAGTGGGACAGAAATCCTGTCCCAGTGAGGCTATGGAAGGTGGGAATGCCAGGAAAAATCCGTGTGGACTGAACCAGGGGCGTCTCTAAGTCACTGTGGTTCCCCTGAGCTCAACTCAATCCAAAGCTCAACTCCAACCTTGCGTGGCATCCAAGTCGAGATTGCAAAACTGAGGTGTGAGGAGTTCATGTCTTTAAGCACTTGTTGGACAGACAGTGAGTTGGTGCAGTGGCTGGGCTGGTCTGTCCGTGGTCGGGCGTGGAAATGAAAGAGCTGCATCCCTGAACTCAGGCTGTCCATGGATACCCATTTCCTCCAGGCAGATGTGTGCCTGATTCCCAGCACTCGTGCCCTTGGTGTTTTGAAAATAAACCCAACCTAGCTGGAAGGTGTTGAATCCTTCAGTGAGTACTGGTAGGAGGACACATTTTGGGGAGGTGGAAACGCTTCCGTCCCTCAGAAAACCAAAGGGAAGCTCCTGGTGAAGCTCCAAGCCGTGCAGACCTCATTTATATGCACGCAATCAACGGCTCTGCAATTAGGGAGGTGTTATAAATAGGATGTGGTGAGGCTGCTCAGCTTTCCCAGCACTCTCTAATTTGCCCCCGGGGCTGCCAGGAGCTCGGTGCCTGGAGGAGAACTCTGTGTCCCATCAGCAGCTCCAGTCCCACCCTGCAGGCCAAGCCTCATCTGGCAGAGGGGAGGAAGCTCCCAGATAAACACGGCGCAGCCTCAGCTCCTAATCACCCCGGCCTTCCTCTTCCAGGCCCTATAATTAGAAGTCCTTCTTTTCCTTGTATTCCCAGTTGACGCAAATGCTTTTTGTGGCTTGGCACCTCATTTAGGGCGTGGGCTTAGTTTATGGCCAGGCCAGAGTCTGGTTTAGTCTTCTGATACTGCATAAATAGCTCTTAACCCACAGTCTACATCTGTACTGGTTTTTCCTTTTATGCATATATTCCTTGTGTTTTTATTTCTATCCTGAAAGAAGCGGATTGTTTCCCAAACAGAATGCAGGAAAAGAAGGAAGCTGTAAATTAGGGCAGGTAAAACAAAGCTTTGCTAATTTTTTTTTCCCCCATCTAGGATATCTGTTTCTTTTAAGCTGGGTTTTAGTCATCTCTGTGGATTTAAAACAACCACACAGTAAAACAGTCGTTAATTTAATCTGGCTGCACCCTCGCACTGTGGATAAGCAAAATCAGAATTTTTGCAGTCAGATATGTACTAAATAAAGTCTGGTTTACACATAAATTTCCACTGGGTCCTGTGTATGCAAGACTTCCAATGGATTTCAGCTGTTATCTGTTAAACAGGGATTAATGCCAGTTTGAAAAATAAGCAGGAAATCCTCAAGAATTATTCACTTTTCATCTCTGATTATTCATCCATAAAGTCCCTCATAAGAGAAAACATTTGGACTGAACTTAGCACAGCCTTAACCTGTATTTCCGTCTCAACAACTCTTTGGGAAAGTTGTCACAAGGCCTCTTAAGAAACTTGAGTTGAAGTTTCCTGCACTTGAAAGTGAAAGTGAGGTAGGACCAGGATTCCAGTTCGTGCTGCTCCACTGGGATTAGGTTTTCCTGCTGGGATGCTGCAGGGAGATGGAGAGAGGAACGAAATGGCTGAGCTGTGATAATGGAAAACTGAGATTCTTCAGTGTGGAGTAATGAGAGCTGGAAAATCCCACCGCAAACCCCAGCCCAGTGTTCTGAAACACGGGTGATTTATTGTTTGAATAACAGGAGCGAGGAAGAGATTTCAAAATGCTGTTTTATAAATACACGTTCTTTCCCATCTGTGGTGTTGTGCTTGGGACCTCCGTGTTGATACAAGTCCTGCCAGAATATATTTGTACTTCAAATGCAGATGTGGGTGTGAAAGGTCCTTCTTTAACTTACTGAAAAAGAGTCTCTAATACAAGTGAAGGGCCTGTTTTCCCTGGGCTTTCATCTAATAAATGCATTTATTCCAAACAGTACAGGCAGCAGGAGTTTAGATTAGACACAAACTGCCAAATCAGATACCACCCATCTTTCTATTTTTGAGTCAATTCCTTTCCAGCCACAAATGTATTCTCTTTCACCTCGGTACTCCTTCAAGTTAGCAAAAACAGAGAAAAGAAACTCCAAACCAAACCCAGAAAACCCAAAGGCAAAGCACACATGAACCAAGAGCTGGGAGCAGCATCTGGAGCTGCTCGGAGCCGCAGGTAGGTGAGTGAACATCACGGCTGCGGCCGTCGGGATCCGAGGTGTCTCCGAGGGAACAAACAGGGACCACCGTGGGCTCTGGGGGTTCCTGTGCCACAGGTTGTGGTGTTTGTGCCCAAAGTGAGCCCTGCTCGGCCTGAAGACAGGGCTGTAGGGTTGGGAAGAAGCCTGTGAGGAGCAGGGTGGGTGATACCCTCGTGCTGCCCGCAGACACCTGCGGCTCTCGCCAGCACTGGAAACCAGATCCTGCTGAGCTGAACACCCATGGATTGCAGGGACAGCGCAGGGTGGGGATCCCGGGGTTTTCACTGGCCCAGGATTATCACATAGCTTTTTGACTCCAGTTCCAGACAGATTTTTGGTGCATTTAGAGGTTTTTTTATGATCTGCCGTGCGCCGTGCCATGTGCTGGGATGAGCACGAAGAACGCTCTGCTGGGATCCCCAGGTCTGTGTTTATAAAGACTTCTCAAGCCTTGGAGGAAGAAAAAAATATCTGCAGAGCCTGTCTGTGCAGCATTGAGAGAAGTCTTATTGCTCCATCTCCTCCAGCTTCTCCTCCAAAGGTCCTTTCCTTTGGAGGAGAATAAGAGAGAGCACAAAAGGACCCAGAGCACCCTCCATTTCTATATAAAGCTGTCTAATGCATGAGGAGAGAGAACCATGGGACTAGAGAAGATAAATTCTTACTGGGTTGACTTAGATCTTTTGGAATATCCTCACTCCAGTAACAGCAGCAGCCTAATTCTAGCACACAAACCCCTCTTTGCTTCCAGCTTTCTCTGCTGGAAATGCTATATATTATTGAGGACCGCACACTTCACTAGAAGGGAAGTGTAGTTTGTGATGTTGCAGAACAGAATTAATGCAAATTGTGTGCATAATCCCACACGAAAGGCTTGGCTGCCTTGCACCGGAGCAACTTGAGCTGTATTTCCTATCAACACAGTCACTACAAATCAAGGAAATTGCCAGTTAAGCCAACATTAACATCCAGACCAACCTCAGCTCACATGCCTTACCGCCCAAACATAATACCCCAACGCTCTCCCGGGTTTCTCAGCTCCATAACAAACTCCCTTTCATTTCTAACACTCGGGGCCGGAGGAACAGCCGGGAACAGTAAAAGTGTGTCTGCTGGAGGGAATCTTGCTGAGCTCAGATGTGAGGTGGTGCGTTTGTGCGAGCTGCAGGAAATGCCTGGGTGCAGCGTGGGTGGCCTCGCCGGGCCCGGGCCCTGCCAGCCTCAGTGGTCAAGCTGAGGGGAAGCTTGGAGGCAGTCTTGTCTCCGAGTGCAATTTGAATTTCTCTGATTTTGTACCTTGCTGCTGGTGGGCCTCATCGCCTTGGAAGTGCCTGTTTGCCTTCACAGGATGCTTCTTTCAGGAGATGGAGGAGAAGCTGAGGTGTGCCCTCTTGGTGCCATACAGGGTGCCACGTTGCCCTGGGTGGGCTGTCAGGATGTTGGGCCCACAAGGTCAAGGCTTTGGCCACTGAAATTTTTCTGTCTGGGCCTAAAGGACTCAATCTCTTGGATTCCGGGATTGCCAAGGAGGGAAAACACTCAGGATACTGATCCAGTGATGTAGTGGTGGTCCAGGAGAAAAGCTGATTAATCTTAATCTGTACTCTGCTAATTGGTACACTTTTTCTGAATTTTAATTAATTCTGAATTTTTCCAAGTGTCAAAAGGTAGGACTTCAGTGTGGGAGGTTTTGAACCTGTCCTGTTGGTATCTGGGGCAGCAGAGGGAAAGACAATTCCTGGTGCCATCTGTAAATTAACTGAGACAGCAAACACTCATTTATGGCAGAAATAAAACCATTTATCCTCTGAATAAGTGTCCTGTAAAACATGGGGACTGAGTTCTCTTCCTGCAGGATAAAAGATTTCAGTTGTGCTTTATGTGGAGAATTGTTGCAACAGACCTGTGTGGGAATTCCTGGTTTTTCTTTAATAGATGGGTACCTTGAAAATTATTCAGAGTGTCACTGTTAAACTGCTATAATCACTTTGTACTTGATGTTAATTAAATGTCAGAGATTCGGGTGATAACTTAATAAATTTCATTAATAACACAAAAATAAATCTGTGGTTTGTTACTGTAGTCCTAAGTTCTGCCATGATACTGTGTTTTCCTTGTATGTACAAAAACATTTATTTTTTGGTATAAATTGGTATAAACTTATGGCAAATTGACTTCAAATACATTTGTAAATGTTTAAAAACTGGGTTATGGGCTGACACTGTGGGATAAAAAGGTAAATAGCAAATGTAAGTTACTGTGGTTCTGCTGATCTTCTGATGGAATCATTTCATCCCTCCACCAGTGACCTGCTGTCAGTGAAGTTGGTACCTCATTTAATGTTTCATTTGAAAGCTCTCAACTCTGATTTTCTGCCTTTCACCAATAAATCAGTTTCTTTCATGATGCTTCTTCAGGATTGGCTTGGTATGGGCTTTTTTGGCTGGATTTCGATAATCTCTTCTTCCAAAAATTGCTATTGTGGAGACATCAATCTTTTTTAGACTGGCTCTTGCCCAGGGAAGAGCATTTTGGGGTTTTGCTATAACATTCATCACTTCAGTGCTTCACACTGGTCACACAGTTCTCAAATTTAGTTGGAATATTCAGATTTTTCAGATGTTTTTATAGATTTGTTTAATAATACTATCTTAATACTTAATAATATATTAATACTTAAGTAGTAGTACTGTGAATACGATTTCAGTTGAAGTCCTGATTTTTATGAGGTGAATCCCTTTCAATTTAGTAATTTTCTCTATTTTCTTGTTTCCAAACCCCAGATGTAAGCCACACTCAGTGTTTTTATAGACATTTTAAGCCTCTTCTTTTGCAGTGATTAATCTCTTGTGCTTTTGTGTTTCTTTTCTCTTTTTCTTTTTCCCCAGGGATGTTGCTGGTCACCACTGACACGTTAGGCCATGATTTCCACGTTTTTCAGATCCTGACACATCCGTGGTCATCGTCACAAAGTGCCGTCCATCACTTGTACACACTTCACAGGGGAGAGACTGAAGCCAAAGTAAGTGAAACTCTGTGCTGAAGAATAATCCCCAGACACCTTATACATTCTGTGTATGTTGGCACTTTAATGTTTGTTTCAGCACACAAAGAGCCTTTCTTGTGCTCCAGCCACAGAAGGGATAAGAGCAGAGCGTTTAACCTGGACAATAATAAATTCTTGCCCTTTGCAATGAGGTGCTGTCAGATTTATTCAGATCTGGCACTGCCTCCAAAGAGCCCCGATTATTGGCTGTGTTTGCACTTAACCTTTTCTCATGTAACATGTTCAACATTTGTCTCGTGCCCGTGAAGGAACTGTCAGCGTTTGCCTGACTCTGGTGGTAAAAGCCACAGACAGACAATTAAAGAGTTGAAAGGAAGAGTTAATCAAAAGGCTGTGATTAAAACTTTTCTTACCAAAGTGGGGGAACCTGCGAACACTTCCCAGTCGAAAAATCCCCCTCTCAGAGATGGAAGAGTAAGTTAGGATATTATCTAAGGGTGGCAAAGTCTGCAAGTGTATTTTAAACAATGCTCAGTGAAGTGATTTGCTGGTGAAGGGGGGAAAGGGAGCTGGCTCTGGCTGGCATGGCTGTGGCTGTGGCTGTGGCAGTGGCAGTGGCTGTGGCAGTGGCAGTGGCAGTGGCTGTG
>VYXC01001563.1:0-118774 GCA_013397175.1 Platysteira castanea | reverse complement strand
GTTCTGCTCGAGCCCTTCACAGCGACGCTTTTGGCCACCAGCAGAGCCTCACCTCTGGAGCACTGAGTAACTGCTGAGGAACCTGCTTTAAATCCAGGAGTGAAAATGTCCCCACAGGGTAAGGAACGAGTACTGCACTTGCTGATGCAATTACCCACGGGCAGCACAGACTTGTGCCAGCCTGGCAGACGTGAAGCGCTGTGACAGGGAGAGCCTGGGGCTCTGTGATTGTTCTCTGGCACTGGGAGCTCGGGTGGTTCTGGTACCCTGGTTACAGTTCCTTCAAACCTTTCTTTTCCCTATGAGCTGAGCAGTTTTCCTTAAGTTTCTTGCCATATTTTTGTAACAAGTAGAATGTGAAAGGTTTATGGAACATAGCAGTGGTTGATAAAGTTTTGATCTGGGTGAATGTGCTTTACTGATATTTTAAATACTCTAAAGCTTTCCTGCTACTGTTCTGGAAAAAAGTGTAATTGCTGTTACAGGCAATGGTTTACTCTAAGAAGGAATAACCAACCTGGAAAGTGAGAGGAAATTAGGAAAAACTGTTCATTTGGGATATTATATATAGTACTAACCAGTAATTTTTGTAAATACTACAAAGAGTAATGAGATCTGTGTATACCCATACTCTGCCATCTACTTGGGCATGTTCTAAAATGTGTTTAATGTTTCAGAGTTATTTTTGTTCTCCCTTCGTACAAAGACTCAATATTGAAGCCCAAAGCACAGGACTTCAGTCATGAGGAACAAAGATTTCTTCTGGTTTTTACAGCTGATAAATTTGTTTTCAAGGCACACATTGGAAACCAAACAGAACATGTTTTAGAGAAGAAACCCTTATTGATACATGTTTTTTTGGGATATAGTATTAGCATCTCTGTGAAAGCATTGCATTAAAATTCTCAGAATCAACATAGTAAAATTTTTTTTCTAGTTTGCCACACAGTTTTCATTTGGGATGTGAACAGTATAGCTTTTGGAATGGCATAAAATGGAGAAAATTCTAACCAGTCTGAGGTGTGTTGGTGGATTTCACAACTCCCTAGATAATTAAACAATATTGCTTTGGTACCTGTGATTCTCAGCACACATAATTTGAAATATTTATATAATAAGATGGATTGTTTTACTTTTTTCTTTAGGAATAACAGCACTTGTAGGTGTTCAGTGAGAGGAGAGTTTGCTGGTGCTGCTCTTTTGTTGTGTGAATTTCACATATGAGGAGCATTAGACAAGAATTTTGGAGACTGTTCAGTATAAAACTCTCAGTGCAGCCCACACTGGGAGCCTCTGTACCTTGCTTCTGGTTAGAGCAGTATTTATACATTTGCTACTAGCCCTTTTTCCTTTCTTCTTTTTTTTCCCCCTGGTTTCAAACTAACTGTGAATCAAGGCCGATGGTCTTAAAGGTCACCTTCTGTACTGGAGCTATAAAAAGTTCTAATTTGTGTTGATGGACATGAGTGATTATCAGTGTCAGAATTTGTTTAGCTAGTGCCCATTATAAATTGTTTAAACATCATCATTATGGCCGTGTTATATGTGGGATTTTAATGTCCCTGCTGAAATCAGCTCTGCTTTTGTACGTGAGATTTTGGCCGACAGAGCTTCACCCCACATTTCCCAGAATCTCCTTTTTGTGACTCAGATGAGGATGGGGTGGGATGGAAGGTGGATCTTTGCTCAGAAGGGAATTGTGAAGACAGTGACCATGGAGGAATGTGAAGTGCTTGGATAATTCTCTGAGTCCCAAGGTCACAACGTTCAAAGTCACTTTCCTGCAAACACAGAAGTCCCTATTTTGGTTATATCAGATTAAGATCTTTTAGCTTTAAGTGCCACTTGTGCCTCAGATTTTATACTTTTTTCCCTTAAGAGGACAAAGAGCAGCACTGGGTAACACCGGGAGGGTCCATTGCAAGCACTGGTTGTATTTAACTGAGCCAGAGAGAGAACTGAACCTCTCAGAGGATCTGTGCTTGCACAGTTCAGCTCTAAAGAGGAGAAATGTGCACGTATATGTGCTGCACATTTTGGTTAAGGATACATTTTGTTGTCCTCTTGCATTGTGAGGCAACATATAATGCACTCATATTTTTACCCAGGAGCATTCTGGAAGGTTTTTAGTGAAGGCATAGCATGTTCTGAACTGAGGAAGCTCATTTACTTGCAGATCAAAGTTAGCCCGTCACCTGATGATCCTTTCTCTTTGATCTGAAATTGTAAACAGCAAAACCAAAATCCCTGAAAACAGCATTATCTCAGCCTAGGACAAAGAAACGTAACGATAGCATCAGCGGGCTGCTGGCCAGCTCCTCTGTAATCCTTTACTCTGTCAGACTTCTGTTATTCCCACTCCCAAACTGCAGCTAGAACTGACTTCAGTCGGAGAAGGTAAACAGAGGGAGTGATACAAACATTCCCCTGGCTGCCACGGAACACGTGTGATGTGCCACTTTTCCAGGGTGAGCGCGAGGGTTTCGGTGATGTGATTCCACAGAGACTGGTCAAGGCTGTGTCACATCCTGTGCCCAGGTACAAAGCATTGGAACAACTTCCAAACGTTGGATGTGAACCTCCACGGCCACGAGAAATTCCTTCCTGTCTTTTGACATGCTCATCCTTGCAGTTATCGAAACAGTCTCTGGAAGAGAGACTTTCCTATATCTAGGGAAGAAGCTGGGGATGGGGTTGAAGTAATAAAGATTGATTTGGGGAGGTTGATCAGTCCTGGATGAGAGCTGACAAGAAGAAGCTGCTGCAATTAGAAGTAGCTTGGCTGCCTTGGGCAGACGGAGCCCTGAGCAGCGGCGTTTGCAGGCTCAGTTATTAATAGAGAGCTCAGCTCTGGTTAAAGGCCCCACGTGAATCTCTCACTGTGCTCACATTCTGCCCTTGATTTTACACGAAACTGAAATCAGTGTTGAGGATTTGGGGAGACAGAGTTGGGTCTGTGTGTGTCTGATAAATCATATCGTGTAGACTATGATTTTATTATTTTTTCATTTATGTTTGTCGCTACATCATTTCCTTAATTTTCTCAACCAAAAAAATTCACATACAGACCAGTTTTGTAATTTATTTTGACCCTTACCTCCTCAGGACTGCTGCTCTTTTTCATTGTTTAATGATACTGGTTTTTTCTTTCTGCCATCTCCCTGCACAGCATAATTAAATACTTGAGTCCTGTGCTTCAAATCAGGGTGTTTTTCCTCTGTGACACAGCCCAGTGATCATGAACAGGTCATGTTCCTGTTGCAGCAGTGCTGGTCCTACTCTCAAAGTTTAATTAAATGCAGTGAAATGCACAAGAATATACAGATTGCACCTGGTGTAACCCCACACAACTGACAGAGGGGTGGTAGGAAGAAAAGAGAGTGTTAGGAAGATCAAAATGTGGTTTATTTCTTGTCATTACTATTAAAATACAAGGCTCAGCATCGTGAGGTTGGTTTTCCAGCTGTTACATGATTTACCAGGACACAGTCCTGTGCCATGTGCTCTGGGCTGACCCTGTTTGAGAAGGGAGGTTGGACCAGATGAGCCTCTGTGGCCTGTTCCAACCCAGCCCATCCTGTGATTCTGTTATTCTGTGATATCAGAAATGATTTTTTGATCTGTACAGTCTTGAAAGCTGATCCTCAGGAGAGCTGTTGACATGTGACATATCCTTGGAGGACTCTGTGTGTTAAATTACCCGACTGTGTCACCCGGGGCAGCGTCTGAGCAGTAGCTGCATTTCTGGAGGATTTTACATCATAGTGTCAGAAACAGGGAAATAGGAAAGTGGAAGTTAGAAAGAAGCCTAGAAGAGTAACTGGAGGAAAACAGGAGAGGACAGGAAACACGCTGACCTTTTGGAGCAAGTCCAGAGGAGGCCACAATGGTTAGAGGGCTGGAGCCCCTCTCATATGAGGAAAGGCTGAGAGAGTTGGAATTGTTCAGCCTGGAAAAGAGGAGGCTTTGGAGTGGTGTACTTGCAGCCTTCCAGGACCTGAAGGGAGCCTACAAGAAAGATGGAGAGAGTCTAGGACTGAAAAGAATTTGAAACTATCTTAGGGGTTCCCAAATTAAACAAAATCTCAGATCTGTAATTCCCATTACTGGTCCAGACAGAAGAGGATAGATAAAATTTTAAAATACAGATGTGAATATTAAATGTGACGTTGACCTTGAGCTATAGAATAAACTTTGCATCGTGAGAGATCTGGTGTACTTTGTACTTTATTAACATACGTCTGTAAACACTATGGGGTCTTGATTGATCTTTGGTATCTAAACATTACATCATAATTAACAACAAATCCAGAAATATATTATAAATACATGGAATAATAGTACATTAACCTAAAGAACAGCAATAAATTGCAACGCTTAGCATAAACTTGAAAACCACTAATGGGCCACTGTGCAGTTTGTTTATACTCTGA
This sequence comes from Platysteira castanea, assembly GCA_013397175.1. Lineage (NCBI taxonomy): Eukaryota > Metazoa > Chordata > Aves > Passeriformes > Platysteira > Platysteira castanea. The sequence continues at coordinate 114,341 of VYXC01001563.1, read as the reverse complement.
GCAGTCGAGAACTCGGCGTAATGTACAGGAACGTGGTGGGGAACAGCACGGCCCAGGGCATAATTTATAGGGGTTTATTCATGGACACAGCTGATTTTTCAGAGTAATTTCTGAGACTGCTATGATTAGCATTGTCCTTTCAGCCTGGTCCATGCCTTCTTCCAGTTCTGGAGAGTTACGGCCTCCTTTGTGTTGCACAGATGGATTTGTGCTGTTTGATGTGAGCGTGTTTAATTCATGCCCTTGGAATTGGAAATATTCTCTGAATCACCTCCTTGAACTGTCTGTGGTTCTGCTGCTCCTCGTGTATCTGCGAAAGACAAACGAGGCCGTGTTTGAGACCAGTGAGCAATAGGTGACTCACGGGTAACAGCAGCTTCCCAAACACTCTTTGTCAGTGCTGAGTAGGTTTCATAGCTCTGTTCCTATAAATCTTAATTCACTGTCAAAAACTTTTTTCCATGTTATTACTGAGCATTAAAACCCTTCTGCCCCTGTGATTTCAGCCGTGTTTTAGGCAGCCATGGCCACGATGCCCACTCTGACTGCAGTGAGTGTTTGTGAGGGCTGTTTAAAAGAGAGCATTTGGGATTACGGAGTTCCACATTTTCTTCCTGTAGATCAGGAATACTTTTTTTCTGTGTAATGTTTACACTGAGGAAAAAAACATCCTGTAGTGGTTGTTTCCCAGTTTCTTGGCTGGGGTTGTCATTTGCCAGGGCTGTTGTGTGTAGCTTTTGAAACAACATAACCCTCAGGGTGCCAACTGGAAACTGGGGATTAAAGTAGAAACACACAGTTCTGTTACATGCTACAGTGAGATAGAATTTTTTCTCTGTCATCTCATAGTTCTTTTGTAACTGAGAGTGGCAATTTTGTACACAGTTCATACATTTGATTTTGACCAGGAGAATTTGGCACTTTAACAGCAAGCACTGAAATCCTCTTGATGCCATCATTTTCCCCTGACTCCATGGCTTTGGGGTTTTTTTTTTTAGCCCCTGTTAATCCCTGTGGGGTCTCTAATCCTTTCTGAGCAATCTATTAAGGTGAAACACTGTAAGCAAACTCGGAGCTCTGAGTGCTGCAACTGTAGGTCAGTAAGGGCTGAACACTGGAAGTGCAAAAGTTGTCACTCAAGTTTCAGGGAGCTCGCTGAGCTGCATCGTTGGCGGCTCACATGGGGATGTCACCGGGAGTGAAAGGAGCAGGTGTGTAGCGCTGGGTTTGAGTTTATCTCTGTAATGTTGATGAAGCATTTTGTGTCCTGACAGTCCATCAAGCAAATATCTTGTCACAAGTCACAAGACTTAAATCCTTTTTTTATCTCCAAGGCTTCAGGGCTCCGTTGGAAACTTGCGCTTTGATGAATACTTTGCTGCTTTTGTCTGGAATAGCCGGAGTGCATTTCTGGAATATTTGTCAAGATTTTATCAGTGTTTACTCCAATTTGAGTACCTAGTGTATTGTAAAACTGGCTTCAGTGAAATCTTAAAGAATTTTATTTAGTTTATGCTGTTTAATAATATAATGAAAACTAATCCTTCGTCTGTATGTTTGTTTGCTGTGGTAAATCCCACTTGTGTCCATGGTTCCTTTTAGTCAGCTTTTACCTTTAAAAACATTTTTGGAAGAATTGTTTTAGGATTTTTTTCTCTATGATAAATCATTTTAACTTCGACTACTTGTTTTCTTGAGTTGTCTGCCAGGATGGGCTTGGAAACAAACTTTAATCTCTCTTTTAAAGCATTCCTTCAGGAACAAGAATTTGCTTTCCATCAAAGCGTTGTGTAAAGCACACTTAAAAGAGAATTAAATCCTTCTGGACTTCGTATCTGAGATCTATGCAAAGAGTAACTGTAGTGGAAAATGTTTTAACTGTACTTTTATATTTGCTTCAAAACTGACCATTTTAAGCTAAAGTAAGACTTGTGCCAGTATTTGTCAAAATCAGGCCCAATAATGTCTCTCTTTTCTTCTCATCCCTCCCTTTTCCCCTTTTTGGGCAATCTCTAAAGATCAAACAAGCAAATACAAAACCTGTAATTGAAACAATTTCCCAGCTCTTTTTAGAACTAAATTCTATTTGAAAACTACACCAAGATCTTGTGGCTTTCTGCAGCACTTTGAAGCATGGTTTGTTTTCATAATCTCAGAATATTTTGAAAAGTACATAAAATTTGGAACTGTGAATTACAGTGCAGCTTATAATATACGCTGAGTACTAACTTCATTGATAAACGCACCAAAATTCAAGTTATTGCCTAAACTTGAGGGATTTTTTCCCCATTTGGAGTTCAGATTTGTGTTGAAGACATGACCCCTCTGTTGGAGGTGTGCACGTAGGTGGCTTCATTCCCATGTCCCCCCTGTTTTCCAGGTACAGGATATCTCCTTCAGCCACGACTGCCGCTGGGTGGTGGTCAGCACCCTCCGAGGCACTTCCCACGTTTTTCCCATCAATCCCTACGGAGGCCAGCCCTGTGTCAGGACTCACATGTCCCCACGGGTGGTCAATCGCATGAGCCGCTTCCAGAAGAGCGCGGGGCTGGAGGAGATCGAGCAGGAGCTGACGTCGAAGCAGGGAGGACGCTGTAGCCCCGTGCCCGGCCTCTCAAGCAGCCCCTCTGGCTCACCTCTCCATGGTAAATCCACTTTCTTCCTTTCTTTCCATCGTGAGGAGAATATGAATTTCATAAAATGAGGTGCTGTAGATATTGTGCAAAAATATGTGATGTATGCAGATATTACAGGAATGAGCAAAGATGGAAACACTGCAGAAAGACAGTTCTAGTTTTGCAGCTTGCTTAAGTAAATGATGCTATCACAGGTGTGTTAATGATTTCCACTCTAAACTGACAGGTTGGGGGTCTTTAGGTTTCAAGTTTTGTTTCCATATAGCACACAGTCAGTAAACTGCTCTGTATTCAAAAAATTTTATTGCCTAAAATTCTCCTTGCTCATCGGCCTTGATGAGCATGAAGCACATCTGGGTATCTACAACAAATACTGCTCGAGGAGAAATGTGGGAACAAGGCAGTGGGAAGCTGATGGCACAGATTTTTGTCCACTTTTTTTGTGTGTGTGGGAACAATGTGGCAAATGATGTGCAAAGGTAAAAAATCTGTAAGAACTGATCTGTCTGTCCTGCTCCTGTGGTGGATGTGCTTTGGAGAAACTCAAAGGATGTGAAGGGGAGCCTAAAAAAATGTTCAAAAATTATCAACGTCACAGCTTCTCCAGTTTTGTCTTTTTTTTCAGCCCTCCTCTTTCATGAGGTCTGTGCTAGAAGCTCTTTTGTTTGCATTCAGGATTTGCTGCATCCTTATGCCCCCTTTCTGCTGAGAGTGAGTAACAAGTTCCATGGAAGTGGAAGTTTGAGTAGCAGTTTGTTTGGGGTAGCCACGCTTTTCCAGTCTGAGAGTATTAAAAACGGCCAGGAACAGTCCCTCTTCCCTAATTATGAGTAGGATTAGGAGCTCTCGTGAAAGCCCAACTATGTGCTGGGCTTTCTGCTATAGAGAGAACCTTTGTGGGATTTCTGAATCAAAGGAACTGTTTTATGACTTGGTGATTATTAAGGGAACCAGACTAGTCTCAGAAGCAGCCTCTGTATTTTCGCCTTCCTTTGGGCTTCTCTGAACAAAGGTTTGTGCGTGGCTGTTCTGGAGCCATCCTCTTCTGCCTGGAGCCACTGGAAGGCACCCAAAACATGCTCTGAACTTGCTTCCTCCTTGGAGACAGTTGTGTATCTACCATTTTACTTCCTCTCATCTCTGTACAGCAGCTCAGCCTGAAACAGGCTGGGGAGTGCTCTAAAGGTTTGCTGTGGCACATCCAACCCCTTTTAACTGGGGACACCATGGAGAGGAGAGGAAGGAACTGTCAATTTGTGTGGCTATCACCCAGCCAGTTCTATTTTCTGTCAAGGGAAGTTGCAGTAAGTTGTTGCCTTTACAGTACTCTGAGGTACATTTGAAGTTTTGAATAGATTTGACGCTTCTTTTAAAGAAGAATCAGCAGTTTCAGGATGCTCAGTGGTGGAGGTAGGAGACAGGCATGCATGGACGAGTTACTGAGAGAAAGGCAGCAGCTTTTAGGGGAGTGTCTCAAGAGTTCTGAGGCTTCACTTTGCAAATGTCTGTCTTGAAAGATATAAATCAGATTTCTTTCAAGATCTCTGTGCAGTCATCACTGCTTGAAAAATTAGCTCTGTTTAAACAATCAGCTCCACTGGAAGTCTGCACGTGGGTGCTGAGAATTAAGGCAGGAAGGTGACTTCAATTCCTGGAGGACTTCGCACAGATTGTGCTCATCACTTAGTGCAGAAGGTGGACACGTGCTAAGACTGTGTGTTGGTAACTTGCAAAACTTCATATGAACATTTTCCATGAGAAATTTGTGGGGATTGTGTAGAGGAGTTAGCAGAGACGTCTTAAAAAAATTAGGGAAAAAAAAAATAGTTGTGTTTGAAAGAGTCCGTTTGGTAAAATACTGTATATATTTTCAGTAATTTCATTGCTGCTTTTTCATTTCAGTAATCTTTCAGTTCCCCTGGCTGAAGGCAGGCAGGATATTGAACCCTATTCTAAGCTTTTTATAAAAAGCCATTTATCATCAACTTGTAAAAAACCCCTGAAGTTCAGAGCGACTTTCAGCAGAGGGACTCTGTGTGTGTGTGGCAGCAGGATTAGCCAGAGACCGATGATTATTTTAATTTGTGAGCTAAGATGTGTTTACTCAGATTGTAACAGCTCCTTACCATATTATAATGTTAAATTATTGTTGTTTGGAGCAGTCTGGTGACAGAAGTGTAAACGAGTACTCGAAACAGAAAAGAGCCGTTCTGGGTTCAATTCTTTGTTTTACTTCTAACTCGCTCGTGAATTTTATTCAGCTGAATAAAATGGTGAATTTTATTCAGCTGATTTTGTCTGTCAGCTTTCTGCTGTGTGGCAACAGTAATAATCTCTGTGTTCCCCGTGTACGGAATGACTTTAATTTTGTAGCTTTCTTCAAGAAGAATAACTGTTACGTTCCTTAATCACCCCTCTAAGTGCAGCTGATTATAAGGGAAATAAAGCCAAAGACCATGTTCTGGAGAGCACCATTGCCCCGGGACAAGGTGTTGATTAAGTGACTGATTCAGAGAAGACTGTGGCAAACTGGAGGATTTTTCCGTGTGGAGTCATGTCATCACAATTTTCCCTCTTACATCTTTTCCATTTTCAGTAAACCCTACATTAAAAAAACTGTTCTTAATCCTTTTGCTGATATTCTTTTTGCATTACAATATCATTGCTACAACCTTAAGCCAAAAGACTGCACTGGCTTATCTTCCCTTTTGATTAGCAGTTGTAACTTATTGATGGTAACTTGTGATTAGCTTTTGTTCTTGTAAATATTTTCAGAGTTCGGGCTCTGACATATTTTTCTCACTTGTTTTTTTGCCTCCTGGTTTCAAAATGAAACTGTTTGCTGTGTATATAGTAGCAAGGCAATCTATTTACATTGTGTTGGAGCACCCCAGGACTGTTTACCCACACAATGTCAGCCTTTACTGGGGGTAGGGATGATTTCATTTCCAAATGAATCATCGTTTGGCTTTGTTCTTTTCAGCAGAATGAAGTAAACTGTTAAATAGAGGATGATAAAGAGATATTTCCTTTGCACCTTTTATAGCCGACAGAGATTTTGTTTGGGCTGTTCTGTCTGTTAATCCAGCGAGGTTGTATTTTTGTCATTCCCTCGAATTGCCAGAGTGTGTTGTCAGGAATTTCTGAGTTATGTTGGGATCCTTTTATGGGCTTTTACTATTATAAGAGTATTACAACATCGGTTGGTTGTTGGGGTGAACATTAGGGTAAAATACGGCCTTACATGACCATTTATTCGTATAAAATGGGGTTTATGGTCCTTACCTGTCCCACAGGTACACCAGAAGGATTAAGGGGTGAGCAGTTAAAGCAGAGCTATGTCCTCGGTGACTCAAATGTCTCCCTGTTCTCTTCAGGACACCAACATGTGAATAGCAAGGAGCATTTAGCTGTAAAAATGCAGTGCTTTACTTGGAAGGTTAAAAACTACATGTAACTCCAATTATTTTAATCCTGCAAATTAAAATTTACAGAATGTTATCATTAATTCTTGCACTGCCAGGAAGTGAATTAAAATCTCTGTAGCTCTGCTCTCTCGATTTTCTCTGTTGTTGGCTGCAGGAATTTCCAATACCAGAACAAATAATAATCCAGTAAGTTAACACTGGATCTACAGCTACACATCCACACTGACTAAAAATATTCCATAATATTATGATTCTCTCTGAATTTGTCTTGCATTTCATTGGGGATTGAAGTATTTATTTATTTGCCAAAGAACTGTTCATAGTACGCCATGGTTCTGTTTCAGATTTAATACTGATGCTGAGATGGAGTATATAAATTTAGAATTATGAAAAAACCATGTTGTTCTCGATAGAGTGCATTCAGGCTTGTATTTATCTCTTTATAAATATTTTACTATGGCACGTTTTTCATTGCAAAATCTTTCCTAAGTTTTAAAATCAAAAGGTTTTCTCTTGCTTTTCCTTCATATGTCACAATCGCAACATGATTAAAATCCAAGCATAAAACTTGAAGTTTGATAAACATGCAGCCTGAGATGCTTTACATATTTTCACGTTACTTTTCACTATTTCCCAGAGTGAAACTCCTTTTACTAGAAGAATTCTTATGGGAAAGCAGAGTTGAAAGGACTGACATCATCAGCCCTTCCTGAAAAACAGATTGGTTTCCTTTAAGTAACACTCACTTAAAAAACCACCTATTTAGAGAGAGGCAGGCAAAAATAGTTTCAAAGAAAATTAACTGTATAATAACTTAAAGCACTGGAGGGCAGTTCCTTCACGGAGTTTAACACGAAACGCTGTAAACGCGAGCTGAAAACGCTTCTTGGAAAACTCTCTATTAAGTTTAATTTTTCTCTTTGTAGCGTCTCACGATAGAAACAGTTTGCGTGGAAACAGCAAAGCAAGCTGCAGCATCGGCCCGCGTTGTTTTAACGTGCTTTTAACATTCCTGTTTGTGTCATTGTCGTGTTTCTCCACAGCGGCACACTCGGCTCTTTTTTAATTTACGCGTCATTTCAGATAATTTCAAATTATTCCTTTTCCAGCTCCGTTTCTTAGCGCAGATTCCGCTCCGGACGGCGCCGGGTCCCTCAGCGCTCCCGCCTCGGCCCGCCGCGGCCTGCAGGGGGCGCCCTCCCCCCGGCCATGGCGCCTCAGGCGGGGCCGGCCCTGAGGGGGGACCCGGCGTGGAACCGCCGTAACGCGGGCAAATGGTGGCGATGAGGATAAAACCCTCTCTTTTTCGCTAATACAGACACTCGTATAGCTATCGTAAATATTTATTTATTTACAAATATAACCCTCCACATTCACTGTGCTGCCTGAAGCACCCGGTGATTTTCTTCTTCACCTCACCTGAAGTTTCTCTTCAGGGTTTTAAGGCAGTTGGGAAAAAACCAAAATTAATGTAGCTGGTGGGAATTTTCTGCTAATGACTTTTAGAGACCATTCTGTGATGATTCCTTCCTTCTGGAGCAGTCTCAGCGCTGGCTCTGGAACTGCCCAGAGCAAGCCCAGGTCCCACTGGTAGGACTGGGAGAAGAGGTGGGAAGAGCTGGAATCACCACTTTGGGAACCAGCCAGCAGCTTACTGTGTCTAAGGGAGCTGTGCTTGCTGTGTTTTAGCTGCCTTTTTCCCCCCCCCTTTTTTTTTTTTTTTTTTGTAATGGGTAGAGAATCAGTGGAGTGAAAGAGGTGGGTGGTGTATTTTGGATAGTTTCTGAAGTAGAGGGAAAAGATCCATTCCCTTCAGATAAGTAGGGAAGTAGACTGTTAAATTCTGTCACAAGGCAAGTTCATATCTGTACGTCAAGTGTTTCAGAAGCAGGTTTTTGTAAACAGCATAGATTGGAGACTGGGGCAAATATATGTTCGCCTTGATATTTGAAAGAGAAGTGTCAAATATTATGGATAGATTGAAAATTGAAGGAGATGGACATCGGAAGGGAACTGCAGCTCTTGAGATGTGGAGTGTAAAAATCTGTGACTGAGCGATTTAGCACAGCAAATGCTGTAGCAGTGGTCAGAGCAAACTGTTTCGGAAAGGTTGTGGGTAGGCAGGCGGAGGGGAAATAATCGGCAGCACACAGGAGACCACGATGGCAGAGATGGATCGCGAGGTGAAGGGAAAGGGGAAGGCAGAGAGGACTGGGATTACCACAGATGTGAGCGTCCCACTGAAGTTTTCCTGTCAAGATGGATGATTTCAGTCTTGGTAACATCAAATGGAAGGAAATTTTGAGAGGGTCAAGTGCTGATGTGTCAGAGTCAGGTACTGAGGGAGTCCACAAAGTGGTAACTGGAATTTTAAGTGTTTATCTGAAAATGACTTAATGAATGACAGTTTGGAATTTTATGGTTATTTCAATTATTCCTTCGATTACTCCCTCTTAGTTTACAGTAAACCCATGTTTCTCCATCTGCAAATCTCCCCAGCTAACCAAGTACATAAAAGACAGGCTGGTGCATTTCCTTCTCATACACTGCAAGTAGTAATGACATCCTGCAGCTGATGCAGCACTTTGATTGGGTTTTGCAGTTGTCAATTGGAAATTGATAAATAATATTAATGATCCATGAGAAGGAACGTGCTTGAGCTTATGTCTTCTCAGTATGTCAGTGCAGAGGGTTAGGTACACTTGTGTACAGCTGAATTGAGTGTGATCAGCATGAAGGCCATCACTAGGATTGAGCTTTGGAGTAACAGTCCAGCTGAAAAGAGTTGGTCACTGAAGGAGTGACACAGGAAAGATTCTCTGCATGGTTCGTGTCCAAAGCACAAAGGGGAAAGGCTGGAATTAGGTCAGGAGAAGAGTGGACTAGCACAGGGGAGACACTGCAGTCCAGACATTCATTGGTGGGTCAAGGAATGTAAGTGGTTCAAGGGAGCTGCCATCAGTGAAATGACAAAAAGTAACTTTGCTCACCTGATACAAGCCTGTAATATGTTGGATCAGAAGGTGAGAAAGGAGAATCTAGAGTTTTTCAAGAGACGGTATCAGCTGAAGGAGGAGGTTTAAGTATGGAGGGTGTTGCATGACAAGGGAGGTTTGGCATGAGGGAAGGTGAAAGCATGTGAAGCTCCGTGTTAGTAACCAGCGAGGGGAAGGAATGGGACAAGAGCTGGTGGGAACAATCGTTTTATCTGATGGACATGCTGAGTTCAAGCCCAAACACCTTCTCCTTCCCCTGGCAGTGGGTATTCTGGGAATCCAGGGCTGCTCCTGCGTGTCTGCAGCCTAAATCAGACTCCCTGTCTATACGAATGGTGATGGATTATGCAGTAAATGGGTGTTGCCCTTGTTGCCCTCTTTTTTTTCCAGTTTATTATTCTTAAGTAAGGCATTTAATCAACTGTGCATCTTTGGTAGCCTGAAAAATGTAAACGCTTTATGGAAAGAAACGTAAGCATTAAGATTAGAAATAAAATATACTTCTATCTTTTAAAAGGTTTATCTTTACCCTTAAATGTGCTGATTGAGCTTATTCTGTTTCGCTTAGTCCTTGTGGGCTGTTAAAATCAGTTGCTTTTTCCCATCTCAAGGAAATGCATCTTTGACACTTCTCATGACCTGAGTCACGATGCTGTCACGGAGCCAGAAACATCCTCAGCGGTCATGGGTAAAAGAGCAGAGCTGCCGAGGGTGTGCGGTGGGTGCAAGGGGGACAGATTGCTATGGTTTGTTTCAGTTCCTAGTCTATGGGTGTTTCAGACAAGCCATTTATTATAATTACCCATGGATATTATTATCAAGTTCTCAAATGCAGTGGTTCTCAAGGCACTTTTTTTTTTCCACATAACTCAGGATAAATCCTGTTTATTCAGCCCAGACTGAATTCAGATGCTAAAATATTTGTTCTTAGGGTTGCAGAGGGGGAAAGGTGGGGATAAAAAATCACAGATGTATTAACATGTAGTTAATCATCAATATTAAATTTAGTAAGCTCAGCCCTTTGGGTAAGGGGCTGCCATTAAACTTGCCCTATCTCCTCACCAAACACATCTGCACACAGAGATGTCCTTCAGAAAGTCCCAGCCCAGTTCATTTTGCAGTTTCTAAGACAGGCTGATAAGTTTTTCAGAGTCTGCTGTCCCAATACAAAAAAAAAATTAAACTCATAATTTTATTCCATATCATTTGGAAGAGAAGTCTGAGACACCGAAATTTTCCAAAGTTTGCAATGCTGAAGTGTCTTGGAGTCATCCCTGAAAGAAGGCTTTGAATTCAGAGCTGTGCTGATCTGAATTACGATGGATAGACACGACGAGGGGCAGCAATAGTGCATTCTTGTTTTCTCAAGCGCTTCATCATTCACCAGCAGACTGTGTTAGCAAAATTCCCATGTGCAAGAAATCGGAGCAACAGAGTCTCTCCACAGCGCCCGGAGGCTGCCTGCACGATAACCTCATTAGTGCGGTGTTAGTCTGAGCTCACAGAGTCCTGTCCTCTGAAGAGTTTGCAAACTCCACTCCAGTGCTGTGGTAGCCACAGCCTGTGGCCCACAGCTGGCTTACAGCCACATGGTGGGGAGGATGGCACTGCTCCTTCATGTTTGTTTGCAAAATACTCTGCAGCTACACCCGTAGTAAACTAATCTTGCACTCCTCCCATCTGTGGATTGCTGAAGGTGCAAGATGTGTTTCAAAGAGGAGGGACTCGGCCCTGGCTGTGCCTGGCCTTTGCTGGAGGTGACCCAGCACAGGGTTTGGCTGATTTGGCTGGTAACACCATCTGGAGCAGCCCAGCTGAAGCGTTGCCGCCGCTGCCTGCGCAAAGCCTGGAGCCAACAGCTGGCAAACCAGTTTGGTTGGGTTTATTTCGATCTTTGCCCATACATGGACTTAAGCTTTGCACAAACAGTATTTTTAGTTAAATAAGTCCTGAAAGATGATTATTATGCCAGACTCGTATGTGTGATGGTGGAGGGGTTGTTTTCTAAGGAAATGCCATGAGACACCTTTATTGTGCAGCTCTTTGAGCAGCTTTAGCACAGCAAACCAGTGTCTGTACAAAGTGAGGAGGTGAAACAGCAAGGGAAGAAGCAGATATTTGTGTCAAGGAGTTACTCTTTGCACAAGGCAGTTGACACTGTAGGTGTCTTCACAGCTGTTGTGAGGTGTCATGGGGCTCAAGACTGTTACTGTTCTGGCAGAATGGTTTCCACTCCTTTTCGATTCCTCTGGACTGTCAATGTAATTTCTTTTCCATACAGGAAAGGAAAAAATACACATGGAGGTAGGAGAAATGACCAACTGTAGATCATTAATTGTATAAGTAAAGGATAGGTTCAAATCCAGGTAGAGCTTGATGATGGAACTGTTCTTTCATGATCCATCCACGTAGAGGCACAGGCAGCAAAGGGGTCGTGGGAGTTCCTTCTGTGCCGAGGACAAGAGGAGATTATTGGATCATTATCAGTGAGTGGGACGCTTCATAACTGAGGGACAAAATTTCTGAAATTGAAGATAGTAGAAAAACTCCAGAAGGAGGAAGAGACTGTTATGAGGCCATGTTCAGCTTTTGAGTGGATGATGCTGAAGTTCAAGGAGCTCGGGTGAGAGGGCAGGGGACTCTGTCCCAGCAGTGACTGAGACACTTGGGCTGGCGCTTGTGCGTCTCGGCAGAGCACTCAGACTTGGGAGCTGTCACCATCACGTGCCTTGCCTGGATGCAAACAGAGAGCAAGCTCTGCTTTCTTAGGACAATCGTGAGATTTAGTGCAGCTGTGTTTCCAAAGGTTCCATATCAAACGGATTTAAATGTTACAAAAACAACCGGCTGTGTTATTTTCTCCCATCCATTCCAATGGAAGCAAGTTAGTGATAGGTTTAGCTCTGAGTAGCTACATGATGTGTGTGCACAGGCAGTAGCTAAGACATAATATTCCTCCTTTTATGGGTCTGATTGTACTGGAAATACTGAGGGTTAGGGTGTGAAATGAGTTTAAATGTGATAGGACACAATTCAAGGAAATGGCAATGTAACTTTAATTGAGAGGCGATCGTTAACTAAAATAATTAGTTTCCTGACTTTTTCTAGGAAAATGTCTAACATTTTACAAAGAAAGATAACACATGTTGGACTGGATAAAACAAAACATGAAAGAAAAAACCCACTTTGGCAGTAATTAGGGCTCGTGGTGCTGGGTGTGTTTCCCAGGCCGATACTGAATTTGTCTGTCAGGCTCTTCCAAGGACTCTGTGAGCCAGCATTGCTTCCGCTGGGTTCTCTGCTCGGGTCACAAGGCAGCGTTTCTCACCAGGGCGCTGCTGTTTCCTCTTCCGACTGTAGTAGATTACAGATTATACTGGAACATGTCTGAGGAAAGGTCAGAAACGAGGGTGAAAGTCTTGGAACTGAAGCTGGGAAGCTTTCCATTCTCATCCGGGAAACTTTTTGTATTGAATAAAAAGCAAAGCAAAATAAACCACCACATCCATGACACTTCTGGTTTCCCTGCCATTTTTTGCCTACCAGTAAGAAAAGATTTTATTTGCCTTGCATTATACAATTAGAGAATGTTTAGCTGAGGAATCCTCAGTGTTACACTAAACAAATAATGGCCAAACATGGTTCATTTTCCTGTAACTTGGCCTCCACAGGATTGCATAGCCCGGAGTTACTGCCTTTTTATTTACCAAATTATAGATGGTTATATGTAGTGTTAATGTCAGTAGACTACGTGGTACCCTTTGAAATGGAGTCTGTTAAATACTGGAAGATATAAAAGCTAATCAAGTGGGGTTTGAATTTTAATGACACTGCATTACTAAGCTTTTTGTATTGGAGTAATGGAAGAAAAATGGAAAAATCAACATAGAAGCGTTTTATTATAAGGCTGAGAGGTGCTTGATACCACTTTAGTTTTTCAAATAAAGTGTATAGAGAAACTAAAATCCTTCTCATCATTACTTTCCTACCAGAAAAAATTGTCTGGGCCAAGTCCCCTTTGATTTTCTCGCTGACAGTTTACACCAAAGAAAATCCTGCAGCACTTGGAGACATGTCATACACATGCTGAAATGTAACGAGTAAAAGGGTTTAATTTCAGTTTGTTGATAAATTGGTGTGTGCATCCCTTAGGTGTGAGGGTGTAGTTTTGGTTTTAAGCTTGGCTGTGATTTAGGAGTTACATTTCTGTGCAGGGATGGGATCTCTGGTACTGATAGATTCAAACTTGGTTGAAATCAGATAAGCAGCGATTTGGTTGCATTAATGTGGAACTATGCGTGACGGGGCTGCATCCACATCATTCTTTCAGGATCCCATGATGTCTTTTTGCCACTCTGTGCTGCAGCTGAACACAATCCTTGGGGCTGGGGAATGTCCCTGCCAAGCTGCATTTGGATGTATAATTGTGTCATTAGTAGTGCCAAAAATCAGGGTGTTTCTCCTCCGCTCTCCTCAGTGTTGATCTCTGACAGCAGTGCCCTCAAGTGCTCTGCTCAAACGCTGACCAATTTGAAATCTGGCCTGAATTCATCAAGGCTCTTAGATGATCAGAAGAGGACATGTAACTGTATTAATTGCTTTCAGTTGATTGATTGCTTTTTGGCCAGTGTTAGAAGCTTGCAAGTTTTGAACATATTCCCCTTGATGTAGCTTGCCTTTCTTATCCAAAAATACAGTATGAAAGCTTTAAAAAGTGTGATTTGATCAAATGTTTAAATCTCATATTCAGGCCTAAAGAGTAACTTACAGATTTAACACTGATTGTAAATAAAATAATCGTAAGTAAAATTTTAGCTGTTGATAAACTGACATTGCAGTGGTGGAGGTGTGTGGAGAGCTGAGGGTGTCTCTGCCCAGGGGTTGGGGAGGGAAGCGATGCCATGGGACCACGAGCCTGTCCGGCCATACCTGGGAGCTGCTCCTGATGGCTTTTCCACAGATGTCCAGCTTTGTCAAAAACCACTAAATCTTGTGAAGTTTATTTTCCTTATAGCATCTGTGTTTTATAATGGTGCTTTTAATTTGTTTTTTCTTTGTCTGCTGGGATTTCTTTTGTCCGGCACTTTCAGGCCTCCCTTTTTTCCTCGGTGGAAGTGAGTCTGTTAGTGATGGCCGGTTTGGGAATACAGCTTGGCCCGGCCGGCCCGGCGGCCGCTCCCTCCCTCTGACAACAAAGCCCATTGTTGTTTTCTTTCTTCACTTTTATCCTCAACTTAATCCAGTTCTTCTTTGAGTGTCGGTGGAATAAAATGTCTGGAAAAGCCTGGCTCAGGTTTTGGGGTGATGAGATGGTGGTGGTTTTGCAGACTCTCAGCAAACAGGTCCGAAACCAGAACCATGGATTGGGTTTTCCATGTCTCAGTGGGCAACGTTTACCCAATGTGAGGCTGCCTTTGCAAATAAACTTGTCAGACTCCAGAGCCACGGCATCCTCAGCTTTTTGGAAGTCCCTTAGTAAAATTAGTAAGAGATTTACCAGCCTAGGCTGGCTTTCATGTATTCCATGCACAGCTCTGATACAAAAATCTTCTCTAAGGCAGCCTGTGGAAAGACAAATACTTGACCCCATGCCTTGCACGGGGTCCTGAGGGCTCTGGGTGATTACCAGAAGTGCGCCCTTGCTCGGGATGCTCCACTGGAAATGATCCTTGAGAAGACAAGGATTGTGATTCCATTTGCCATGGAATTGTGATGGTGATAATTGATTGCAAGAGAAGTATTCCTGGAGTAGTCTGTAGGGTGTGATCTGCCTGTGTCAGTCTACAACCATTCACAGTTAAATGCACTGTCCACATGTCGGGAGGTAACTTGAGTTCAGCATTCTGCTGGATGAAAAATACTGGATATTTCTACCCGACTTAAACTTTGGCTTTTTTGTTGCTTGTCCTTTGACAGTGAATCAACAACGGCTTGAGCTGTAGAAATAATGTTGATGCTTGACTGCATTCTTTGTGCTCTTTTGGCCTGATCCGCCAGCCCTGTGCGCACGCAGCTCCTGTTTGCTGCAGGAGTTTCCTACTTGGAAGGGCTGGAGGAACGGAAGGGTAATTTTTTGGATTCCTGGATGGGTACAGCAGCACAACAGAAAATTAGGGGGTTTTCTTTAACCTTAATCATCCCCACCATCTTAATATTACTGTAGTCAGATTTTCAAGAACAACTTTCCTGTCAGAAATAATTTCTCTCCTCTTTGTAGCATTCCAACTTTTAATTTTTGACTGGTATCACTTTTAATTACATTTTTTGCAGTTAAGCAACTGACTGTTGCAGCAGAAAATGCAGGTTGGCAGGCAATGGGTATTGTGACATATGTTTGGTATTTGCAGCTTTTCCAATTGTCACAGCAGAGTTTTTTTATCATGTTTGTGCTGTGAAGTGCTGTGTGTTATGAGGTCTGGTTTAGTTAATTTTTTATTGAGGTTTGTATACATCAGATTAAGCTACACTTCCAAATACACAGTTACAAATTAAATGCTTGATCTCCTGAATGTTTTTTGGTTTCTTTCTCAAAGAAGAATCATCTTATATTTTAGTCCCTTTCAGAATCTCTTTTACACATTTGAATTCTCTTTTTATTGTTTAGTACTTTTTGGGGGTTTAATTATGTTTTCTTATATAAGAATTTATATAAGAATTTGTAAGATGTTGTTCCTACAATTAATAAAAAACTGTGAAGGGATGAGTTAATCCTGCAGTTTTCTAAGGATCCCTAACTTCCTCGGGAGTCCTCAACCTGTATGGAAGTAAAGCAGCTCATCCTTGTGTAGGAAGAACGTTCATAAATTCCTCATTTCTCTGTGTGCAAATATCCCATTGAAGGTGTTGCATATGGAAAACCACATGAAGTTGGGAGCAGAGGGCTCTGAGACATTGAATGTGCCTTGAGAGGGGAGAGGGGGCTGTTCCAACACAGCCTTTGGATCAGTAGTTCAGAGTTCATCATTAGAATTCACAAATCACAGCCATTTGGAGCCCCCTCAGTAGATACTGTCCGTGTTTCCTGTGCCCATGTGGATCCAGGGGAATATGGGAGAGGGAAACCCTCCCAGAGAGGCCTTGGCTGCAGGAACAGTAACTAATTAGACAATAATGCACAAAACTATTCATATGCCTTCCTGCAAGAACCAAAAATGCATTCTTTAACTAATCTTTTAAAAAAATAATTGCCTCTCAGTCTTATTTAAAACTGAGCTGGAGTTTTTTTCCCTTTCCCTTTTCTTTTTATTCCAAGTTGGTGCAGGAAAATTGCCATTAATGAAATCTGCTCTCTGGGAACTTCAATAGGCTTGTTCTTCATTAAAGCCTTGCTATTTCTCTTAAAACGTATTGATGGATGCTCAGGCCAGATACTTACCACAAAATACACGTCGTAATTTCATCATTTCTGTTATTGTGCTTCTCTGAGACGCAGAGGTCTGGGGACTTTGCAGAAAAACCCAAATAAAACCCCCAAGCTTCCAGTTATATAGTATTAAAAGAAGGGTGAAGGAAGCATTGAGTGTCTTTAGGATGATGAGACATTCATTAAGATTTTTCCGCCTTCCTTTTCCTATTTTCAATCCATCTGAAGTACCATTAAAGCTTTTCAGGCAGCTTCCTGTGAGAAACCCTTTGCTGTGCTGTTTTTCTTCCTTGAAAAAAGGTGGCTGCTCTTGAGGCAGATTGTATGGATTTGGCCTGGGATTTGTATAATATCTGTGTAGAATGCATCAGTTGTTTAGGAACCTAATTCCCAATATGGTTCCCTTTTGATTGAGAACAAAGCCAGCGTTTCACAGCATTATAGGAACACAGAAAAACAAGTTAATGATCTAAACCTTTTAATTCATGGTTGCTTGTCTATTTAAAGTACTTTTGATCCTGCTATAAACAGACTGGCCCCTTTTTTTGTTTAACTTCTTTCTTTGGTTTCTTCACATTTCTTTCTTTACTGTCCATGAAATTTGGAGCTAGTTTCCTTTTCCAGCTGAAGAATGAAAGGTTGTGACTACAGAGTGATACAGCGAGTAAGAAAGCGTATCCAAACTGGGCGTCCATCCAGCACAGACCTCTTTGAATCCAGCTAAATTTAGGGTTGTTGAGGGTTTTTTGTTATGTTTTCCCTTTCCCTTTTTTCAGTACCTATGTTTAATTTGTGTCTTTTTGAATGAATATGAAATTAGTTACTTTTTTGATACTTTCTTGATTTTTACTTCTAGTTTGGCGTGGCTTTATTTGACATAGTTACTTGATATTTTCTTCCAGCCGTAGTTCTGCAGATGATTATTCTGTGTGTCTTTATCCGTCGAGACAACAAAAGCGACCTTTTCAGGACTTCCAATTACCAACACTGTATGTGGTACTTTAGGAAAATAATTCCCTTCCAGATACTCCTTTTTTTTAAGTAGAGAATTGGAATCCAGAGCTTGTCCTTCAAATCGAACCCAAAAACTTTTCAGTGAACAAAACTGCCAGGGAAGCAGCAGCAGCAGGAGGAATAATTTCCCTTGCGTGGAAAGGATCCTTCCTTATCCCCATATGTAAAATCAGTAATTGCTTCTTCCATTGTAATTTATTCTTTATCTAAAACAAAGATTAATTTTTTAGATTTTTTTTCTTTTACTACAAAAGAAGCTCATTATTTCTTTTTTCTTTTTTTTTTTTCTTTTTGGTCTTTTTTATCTTATTTCAGGCAGATGTAGAAATGATAAATGAAGAAAAAATTCCAATAATGTGTTTTATTGCATCTCTATTCCATCAAGGTAAATTGAACAGCCAAGACACTTACAATAACTTCACAAACAACAATCCCGGGAATCCTCGACTCCTGCCTCTCCCAAGTTTGACTGTGGTGTTACCTCTTGCTCAAATCAAGCAGCCAATGACATTAGGGACCATCACCAAACGCACAGGGTAAGTGGCAGAAACCTTTCTTAGCCTTTATGATTCATGTAGAAATCATTTGTGTTATTAATGAGAATTAGTTTTATTCTGTATTTTAATTTCAGTGTATGTAATTTCATGGCAGCAGAAGTGGGGTGGGAGGAAGAGGAGACTGAAAACATCAGAGAAATAAATACAACCTGAAAACAAACCTCTGTAAATTCAGGAATATTCATTTGGGTGGGTCAGGAGAAGTTTTCACACCAGGAACTGGAATGAAACATAAGCAGAGCTGTATTCAATCAGAATAAAATATGGTTTTACTTTTTTTTTTCCAAGGTTGTTTATTTTGATTTCAAACCTTTTCAAGCAGAAACGATTTTTGACCATCAGAACTGAAAAGACAGTAAGCCAGGTTGAGCAGAAAGGCAAAACTTAGTCCTGCTGTTTTCTTGACCTTATTTTTCCTCTGTTGCACTGTTCTGGACTGGGTAATTCACGTGTGGATTTCCACTCCAGAGCCAGCTGCACTTTGGTACTTCTCATGTGCCATGATAAAACACTTCAAAATATTTTTTGGGAAGAGCTCCTCTAACTATATATGATTTTATGAGCTTCATAAACCATAGCAATTTTAAATTAATTGATCCTGTCCAACAGTTGACATTTTTCTTTTGCTAAACTTTAAATATTCTTTTATTGGAATTAAAGCTACTGGGTGATGATTACATTTGTCCTCTCTCATTTTCTGGTTGTTTGAATTCCTGAATATTTTCTAGTTAAAAATCTGATTGATCTGTTAGTCTGCAGAGGGCTTTTATATTTTTAAGGAAAGTAGATCGAGCATGGCATGTAGTTGGACAAAACAACTGAGAGTCCTACAGCTTCCTAACCTTTTCCTGCATTTTGGCAAACGCAGGCACTGCCTCCCTTGCTTCAGTGCTTTCTTGCTCAAACCCTGCTCATGAGGTGAATTTTACCTTGTGTTTCATGAACCAGGAATTATTTTTCAGGCGAGAGCTCACGGATATTCCCTCTCTCCCTGAGTAATTCCCATATTCCGTGCTTGAGTTCAGGACATGCTGTAAAATCCCTTCTTTGGGTGCCCTGGGTGTGCATGCTGACAGAAGCTGGGCTGTGTGCACATGTGTATCCATTCGTGTCTGTCCAGTAATCCACTGCTGCCCTTGCTGTGAAACGGGAATTTCATGGGGCTTGTTGAGCCAAACGTGAACCACGAACACGCAGTTGCCCCAAGCACAGACAGAAATTCCTGAGCTTCACAGATAATTGTAAATGGAACTTAAGAAACAGTGAAGAAACAGTTTGAGGGTCATGTTGAGGTTTAGCTTCCTCCACAGACACATTTCAGTTGCTTATTTTTGCCTTTTTAGTTTTCTGCTCGTAGTTTAAACACAGATGAGGGGAAAAGATTCTGCTGCTGCTCAGGTGAATTTTGCAAGCATCTCCAGGTGTGATCCTGGGTGAGGGACGGGAGGTGGCATCAGGGGGAGTTGTCACAGAAAGTCACAGGTCCTCAAAGAGGGGAAATACCAAAAACCTGGCTTGAAGAATATGGCCAGTGAAGGACAGAAATGTAGATGTGGGCTCCCAGAACTGGAATGGACACTTAGAACCAGGTGGGACATGGCAGAGAAAGAAATTTAAAATTCACTTGACAGCCTGCCAGGGAAGGAGGTGATAGGAGCAGTGGGGAAAAAGATTTGGAAAAAAGCTCTTGGTTTACAGTAGTAATTAATGCAAAATTCATTACAAAGGTTTCCTTAATGCTGTGGTGATACCAGCAAACCGTTCTAAAATTATTGCAATTGTAATAAGTATACAATATTTTATTTAATGTTTTATTCTTAAACATCTAAAACATATTCTGAGTGTTCATCTTCATAGTTTTCTGGTAAATTATACTATTCACAAACTGTCTCTGTTCCATTTTATGTAATTTTTAAAACTAATTAAATTTAAAATGCTCAGTGAGGCTTATGTAAGGGGGGAAAACAACAGTCATGGGAAATACCCTGCTGTGTAAATAGAGTTTTCATGAATGAGGATCATAATTTTCAGCACAACCCACGTAGCCTTGTAACACTAAGCCGAGAGCTTCCTTCATTTGTTCTGCATCCAAAATATTTGATGAAAGTACACAAAATTAACATGAAAAGCTGTTATTTATAAAGCAGGGATTTAAGAGGAATGCCTAGGATCCAAGAAGCCTGGCATGCCTAAAATGACCAAATTGAGACAGCAGCCTTAACTTAAACCTCCAGGGGGCAAAGCGTGTGTTTAACATATTTAACATCTGCCCTCATATTTCTGCAAACACATAGCACTGGAAGCCTGTGCAGTGTAATATTTCGACAGGACAGGGACCATCTGCCTCGCTGGGAGAAGTGTAGGAGGCGTGTATTACTGCAAATGGCAAAAGACAGATGTATTTACACCTACATGGTCAGCACCTCTAAGCAGTGCTCCGAGGAAACAAGGCTCTTCCTTGGGAGCAGCTGCTGAACCTTGCGATTGTGCAGCGATCAGAAAAGGAGCCGGGCTCGCGAGCACTCGGCTTTTACAGCCGCTGCTCAAAGCAAGATTCCTCTCTTGTGCTTGCGACTTTGAAAGAATTAAAAATTTAATCTGTTGCAGCACGTTTCTAAAAGGAAAAAGCAAGGCTAAAATGCCGTATAATTAGAGGGCTGGATTTGTCCGTTTTATTTGGTTTTAACGTCAGATGCTTTAATCTTAAATCTTCGTGAAGTCTTGTAGATTTTATTAACCAAAAAGTCGAGTTGGGGGTTGTTCTGCCGGTATCCAAGAGAGCAAAATATTTTCCAGGTACTGAAAGGACTGATCAGTGCTCTTAATATCATGTGTCTGGAGCAGAGCTGCAAAGCATGTCATGTTGCTTGACAGGTGGAATGGCAGTAAATTTTTTAAAAGTGTTCCCTGTAGCCCTATGGGAATGAAAGACAGAGTCTGGAATTGTGTCATGACCGTGCTGTTCATCACAGATGCTTTTTTTTCCCCCTTGCAAACATGCAGATTTTGAAACACGTTCTGATCAGTCACTGCTCTGAATACAAGTCCCATTGTCAGCATGAAGTGTCTTGGAGCATCCCCTCCACCTTCCATCCCTGTCCTTTCCTTCTTCCCTGCCCTCTGCTTCTTCCCTTGCTTTCTCAAGTCTCCCTCTGCAATTTCCGCACCTTCATCAAGCACTTAATTTTTGTCCCTACATTTTGTCATCCCATTGACTGGCTTTCCTGTAGTTTGTGCTGTCAGCACATTCTGAGGAGCAGGGAGGCTTCCCAAAGGGGCTCTAACACTAATGAGTAAGGAAGCTTCTGATGTTTTAAAGATTAGGGGAGGATGCAAGACAGCACAAGAGCTGGATTTAATAAGTCTTTCCCTATCCATGCCTCAGTTTCCCCTCTCAAAATTTTGATAGTAATGCTGCATTCCTTGTCAAGGCTGGTGAATGGGTTAATTCATTGCTCATTTACAAAGAGCTTATAGATTGGAAAGGGGAAGAGCTGTATGATCCATCTCATTGTCTATAAAAGGCAGTGAATCAGAACATTCTAGAAGTCAGCTTTGTGCCCCGCAGTAGCTCCATAAGTGTTCCTTGTGTTTGTGGAATGACTTGTAGTTAGTTTCCAGTGGGGACTTGGATGAGCTGTAACGGGAAGGAGGGGAAGAAAAGATACAATAATTGCCCCAAAAGAAAAACTGTTGTCAAAGTTGGCTCCTCTGACAGCAGCATTTGTTTTAAGTTCCTCCAGGGACACGGTCATTATATTTGTATCAGACTTCACTCCCCAGTTCATCCTTGCTGGAGTGAGCAGCAGGATGGAACCTGCATTAGCTGGGTCTTGTCAAAACACAGAAATCCACTGTGCCTTACAGGAAAGGGATAAACCTTGCTTTTTTTCCAGCCAGGAGATTTAGATAGTGTATTTTTAAACATGAAATTCTATCCCTTCTTCATCCCATCCCTCATTCCACCCACAGTGAGGAAGGGGGAAGTAGGTAAAGTGTCTGCAATTTCATCATTTTAATTTTCTATGCACAGAAAGTCACTGATATCTCTTGGGTTTGCTTTGTCTCAGAGAGCTTCATTTATCCCAGGGCCAGCTACTGCAGCAAACAAAAATAAGGAGTGCAAAATCATCGTGTTATGGTACAATTAATTAGGAAAAAATAACTGAAAAAATAGAGAAAAAAAGAAGTAAAGCTGAAGAATTCAGCACAATTGGCTGAAGCCAGACATTCCCTTTCTGGCACATTTCTCAGACGTGTTTTAAGTCACCTTTAGTTTTTCTAATACATTTTGTTAATAAAGCAACTGCTCTAATGATTTGTAATTGATACAAAATACATTTATTTGCACTAAAGTTTGTTCAGATATCACTGTTTATGAAAGGATTCTCGATTTGGCAGCATAGCATGATGAGGGTTAGAATAAGTGCCTATTGCACAGCTTATTAAAAGCTTAAATAATTTTATTACATATATTTATATACATAACAACATGACATCAAAGTATTTCAGTTTTCAATTTACTAACACTCAGAATCAGGTAAGAAACTGAGCAAATGCTGTCAGAACTTTGAATGGTAAATCATCTTCAGTCCATAATTTCCTTTGGAATCTCTCCCTAGCTCTGGGAAGGGGGACCCTGGCTGAGTTTTTGCCTTGGCCTTGCTCTCTTGCTGTCACCGAGTGCAGCCATCTGGTGCTGTCTCTTCAAGGTTGGGTTATCCTGTAATTCATGGATTCTCTCTCGCTCTCAATTAGCATTCCGTCCATATTATGTGAAGGAAATCATGGAAAACAATTGCTTATATAAATACCATAGGGCAAAAACGGTCATCTTTAAAGAAATGAGGTCTTGTGAGCAGAAAGGAGGTGCTAAGTTGGTTTTCTCACACTTAAAGCATTTTACTAAGACTCTGCTGTAGTCTTGGGAAGTGTAATTACATTTTCTTCATGATACAGGATTTTCTATCCATTTCCATCCATATTCTATCCAAAACTAACCAAACAAAACCTTCAGTTGAAGCCCACCTGGGCCAATTTGTAATTAAAATAAAGAGAATTTGTTAGTTTGCAAGTATAATCAGGTCAATATAGCATGCTGTGGAAAAAGAAAAAGGCTGTGTTATCTTCTGAAATGTTTAATGGGCTCAGCTAAGTGTCATTTGCCTGATGTTTGCAGACAGAGCAACTGAGGCAGAGAAGAAAAAAATAATGTCCAAAATATCCATGATCATCATTTAGAAATTGAATTCTAAGCTCCCAGGCAGATCCGACTGCTCTCCAATGACTCTTCAAATTTACACTCAATACATTCTAGGTTTTAAATTATGTTGGCTTTGGGTTATGCAGGAGATTTAGCTTTCAATTAAATATTTAAGCAGTGCAATAGTGCTGGACTCATCTTCTAGACTGGCCTTTGACTCGGGGACTGGATGTGCTGACTTTATGGGAGATCATTCAGTTCAGACAATTTAATTGGGTTTTACCACTGTTCAAAGATGATATATTAGGTCTAGAAGGGTGGTTGGTTCTACCAAATGAGCTCTGTTCCCAAAATTGTTAACCAAACATTTATTAAATACAAAAAGTTAAAGGCTAGTCCCTTATATGGAGCTCAAAAATGTTTTTTGCCTATAGTATTAATTAAAAATAGGGGTTTTTTTCTGTAATATTCTATTCTTTACTGGATTTTTGCATCTTTGCATGTTGAAGAATGAATGTTGTAGGTTTGTACCTTCACCTGAATGTTTTTTGAGAGGATCTCTTCATTCATTGATGTTGTGCTCATGTCAGATTTAGTTCACTGAATTCTTTTTTATCAGGCTGGTATCCTTTTAATTGTGTGGGTCTGTGGCTGAGTGCTTTATACATCCCTCAGTGCTGGGCCTTTTCTGGTACTTCATTGCCTGAAAATATTTCACCTATTTCAACTGCCCAGAACTTATCGCTGAGTCAGAGTCAGAAAAGAAGCTGGAACCATTGCCATTTACAAAATCAATTATTCAGAGATTTTGTGGATGATGTTACATCCCAAATGAGACTCAAAGAAGCCTTGAGCGTGTGAGTAGCTCTAAATTTGTTCCTGTTGCTGCTTTTCAGATTTTATGCAAATGTCTCTATGGCAATGGCTTTTTAAAGGGAGATATCCATTAAAAATGCCCTCCGATTAATGGGTTAAAAACTATCCACTGTGCAAAATACTTGAACAAAACATAAAATCAAATCATGGTGTAAATTGTTGGGTGGCCAAAAGCACTCAGCTCTAGACCTGGTGATTTGAGCATCAACTACATTTGAAGTAAGTTAGGCCTCTCTTTCCTGCATCTGTGCAAGCTTTTAAGGGAGGGAAGAAGATTTCTGAGTCACACAGTTGAATTTCCTGGTGTGTTTCTGCCCTAGCAAAAGGCTGAGTGATTGTCCCTAAAAGGTTGTGATTGCACCCCTTGGTTTTATTTGACCTCCTCTCAGTAACTTTGTAAACCTGCCCCGCTCTGCCCTTCAGTGTTCTGAGGAAAACCCCCACCTATGATTGATTTCACTGCTAATTCCCTTCTCCTGTCAGTTCGGACTTTAGTATCTGCTGCAGCCCCAGCTTTGGCAGCAGACCGGAGGCCCTGAGCTGTGCCTAACCCGAGCTCTAACTCTGAGCCCAGCTTGCACCGATGCCCCGGGAGTGCCAGCATGCGGAGCCCTCCTGCCAGCTCCCACCTCCGGGGCTGTGCCCAGGGCAGAGCTGCTCCCCTGGCAGGGCCTCGGCTCCTCCAGGGCATCAGCAAAGGTTCTAACAACGATTTTGTTCCCTTTCTGCATAAATCTTACTAGCATGATATACAGTGTACTTGTTGGGAATTGAGTTCTCATCTAATTTCTGTGCATTTTTCCCCTTTCCGTGAAGACCTTACCTGTTTGGAGCAGGATGTTTTTCCATAAAAGCTCCTTGGTGAGTTCCCAGTTCAAACCCAGCATGCCTATACTCCATTTGCTGTCCTCGCTGAAAATAACTCTGTGCTTAGACTTTTTAGTTTTGGATTATTTTTTGTTTTCATTTGTTTACCTGCATGGCTGATCCATAGGTTTCCACCCGCATAATTTCACTTTTAAACTATGGATGCGTGTTCACCATCAAGCATTGCAAGGAAATGAATTCACTTTTTTTTTTCTTTTTTTTACCTTTGAGAGTGCATTTAATTTTTAAGTAGCAGGGAAGTTGGAAAAATAAATTACTTCTAAGTGGGCAGAAATGATTGTGATGTCTTTCCAAACAAGCCTGTTTTTTTTTTCTATATTGCTTCCTTTATTATTGTAGCACTAAGTTGCTTACAGACAGAAAACATCGATGATGACCTCTGAAAAATAAGCCAGATTAGCAGTGAGTAGGCAGTAAAGTACTGCAGTGAGAGGTGAAGCAGTAAAATGGGCACTGAAAAAAAAAAAGAAAAGCTGATTACTCTGGAGAAAAAAAATCACAGAATGGTCTGGGGTGAAAGGGACCTTCAAGATCATCTCGTTCCAACACGGGAAACAGTTCCCTTAAATTGGGATATTTGAAATAAAAGGGGGTTTCATTTTAATATGAAAAATTGCAGCATATTATAAGAGCAAAAGCAAGTTTGAACAAGTTCCTTGATGCTGGAGCTTGGTTCAGTGTTTGAGCAAGTGACCTCAGTCACCACTTTGTAATGGGCTTGGGCTTAGGTGCTGGAAGTTTTGGATAATAGGAATGGAAGGAGTAGGAACATAGAAAATTTTAAAACGTCCAGCTAGGAGTTTTTGGGGGGTTGGGTTTTTGGGGTTTTTTGGTGGGTTTGGGATTTTCTCTCTGGTTTTACTTTAGCTAAGGATATCTCTTAGCTATGCCCACCAGTATCTGCTAGAGTGTGTGTACCTGGCTCTTGGTGTTGTTCTAGAAGTTGGCTCCACATGTATCACCCTCAATATCTCTATCAAAATACTCTCTTCAGGAAAAGAACTCGTTAAGTGCTTTGTAGGACACAGAATTCCTAGAGAAAGGCTGATGAGGGACATGGGAGCTGTACCAGGAGAAGCAGAGGCCGCTGAAGGCAGGAAGGGCACTTTGCCTGATTCCTGGAGAATTTCTAATTCCTGAAGCACCTCCCTAAGAACCGTTTCTAAATCTAATTTCTGGTGCACCAAAAAGCTTTGCCTGATGGTGATCTAAGAAGTGCAAAGGCTCTGGAAGAAGAGTTTTGGCCGTGGATTGTCTGAGCAAAGGCTGTGTGGGTCACCCCTGCATGAAGCAGGAGACGTCGTCAACCAGAAATGATTTTAGATTGAAGCAAGATTAAAAGGCCGAGATTAAAGAGGGGAATATATGAAATAGGCTCCAAAATTGTTGCCTGTCTTTCACAAGACTCTTTTGTGGTTTGTTTAATGCCAGTGCTAGCTCAAAAATATGGTCCTTACTAGTCTACAGAGAAATTAGGATAAAAAACACACTTTGGGTGGGGGAAGAAATCATGTTGTTCCCATTAAGGTCTTAATGAGACCTAAAATTCCGTAAACAAAATGAATGTTGATTTGACAGCTAAGTGCCTGGTGAATAAAGGATCCTACCATTGCTTTTTGTGCTTTTTTTCTTGCTTTATTCATGATCTGACAACTGGAATCATCTTTGTTTTCATGTTTTGGGCACAATGATAAATGAATTAAAATATCTGGACTTTGAGAAACATTTTTTTTGTAATTTTATGTGAAATTGCAGATTTCATGCAGTATTTTTTTCCTGATACTTTTATTGCTGTGTATGTAGTCAAGATAAAACTGTTTCCTTCAGCAGAAATAGATGTTTCCATTTCAGTGGGGTTAGTGTGGAATAAGTGCTTTTGTTTTTATGAATCTCATATATTTGAATCCTGTTTGTTGGGAATATAAAATCAAAGCGATTCTCAATCTTTGCAGACTGGTAGTATTTGACTATAAATATTTGAATATATAAGGCAGTTCCTTCATATCATATATGCAATTCATTTATTGTTTTAAAGTCATGTCACTTATTTGACAATGAATTTAAAGATACATTTAAGAGCCAGAAGCATTTTATGAGACATAAAGCTCCATCATAAACTGTGCAATCTCTGGTTTTCAAAATATTTTAAAAGTATTAATTTGAACTAGTAAAATAATAATTAAAATGTAAACTAGTTAAAATATTGTAACTATTTAGTATTTTTACAAAGAGCTAACACAATGCATTTCCAGAGATTTTGATGCATTACAAAGTCAACAAGTGGGAGCTCTGAATAGCTTCAGTAGGTCTTAATCTGTTCTTACTGTGCTGGCATCATGAAAGAACTTGCATGCTGAGCTCAGTCTCTTCATTGCTTTTTAAGCTCTGACAAAGTGATGTCTTAATTTTCTTCTTTAGTTTCCTCCCATCTCCTTTTGTGCTGCTTCAGTAGAAAATGTCAATTGGCCACATCTGCATCTATATCTCAGTGCTTCTGCAATTAAAATAGAAATAATCCTCCAAAATCATGTTAGAAAATGTAATAATAATACAAATTTCCCCAAATACATTGTATTCCTGATGCAGATTTCTGCACAGATCTAATCGGGGTAAAACTACCGCTGTGTCTCACTGAATTCCAGGTGTAGATCCAGAGAGGAAAAAGTAAACTGCCTTTTCATCCTCCTGATGTCTTAAATACAGTGCTGTTGTTCCTAATGTCTGAAAGAAATGAAGAGTGAAATTATAATGGGGAATGTTTTGGTCCCATTTGCTTCACTTGGTTTGAGCATTGACCCCCAGCAATCTGAATTTCTTCCTGCATCCCTTCTCAGGAAAACTGTGCTGCAATCTTTTGGAAGTTACTATATTATGAAGATATTTTTAAAGTAACTGTTTTTAAAAGTGAGGCCAAATGTGCCTAAATTTCAGCTCTTGGAATAATTTATGAAGTGCTGACAAGCCAAGAGCAAGGAAAGAGCAGGAGTTCATAGCAGAAACAAGTCATTCACCACCTACCTTCAACATTATTGTTTAGTTATCATTTATAAAGCTGAGAGGGTGTTTGCATCTGCAGAATAATGGGGATTTATAGGTTCCAAGTTGTTAAAATAGCACAATGACATGTAAAGATTTTTTTCTAATGGCATTACTGTTACTGAAAATAACTGGGCTTTGGAGGTTTGGTGAAGGAATGAAATTTGAGTTGGAATGTATCGATGACAAGTCAGGAATCGAATAAAATGATGGTCAAATGAAAGATTCCTCAGTTACGAGAGGGTTCAGAATAGACTTGTTGACATCTCAGCAGGATTTTCAGAAATCTGTCTAAACCAATAGGGTGCACAAGTCTTTTTTGTTTGTTTGCTTGTCTTTGTTTGCTAGCAGGGCTGAGTTTAACCACACGAGTAATCGTGTTTTACAAGGTCTGCTCTTTCTGTCTACAAAACATCATCCTCGAAGGGAAAAGCTTTTGGCTCTGAAACCAACACTTAAGTGCCTGCCTTGAAAGATGTACATCCTAAAGACAAAATGTAAATAGAACTGAGCTTCGACCATTTCCTCTAAGGCTGTGTGTAACTGTGTTTGGTTGAACACAGGTCTTGGGACTCAGAGTGTGGAGAATTCTGGAAAAATGTGTTGAGTCCCAGGTTCACTTCTGCTTCAAGGCTTGAAGTCAGTTCTGTCTGTAGAAGTTTACTGCCCAGTTTGTAGCTGCAAATAGGNTTCTGCTTCAAGGCTTGAAGTCGGTTCTGTCTCTGTAGAAGTAGCTGTGAATAGCATTTGCTTCCAATTTATTTTTTCCATTTTAAATTACTTCATTGGCCTCAAAAAATCATTTTAATAACCTCAGACTGTGCTAAGTAAAAATTGAGAATATTAAGAATATTAGGACAGAAAGATTCTTTTCTCAAGAGGAAGTGAATATGTCTGAGTCATACCCGTGCTCTTGGTTTGCCTTGTAGTGATTGATGGGTGCCACTGTCCTGAACCATCTTCTATATTAAACCTAATCATTTATTGATTGATCAGTAAGCAACACAACTGTAATTGTTGGATACATTGATATTTCCATTTCTGAAGGAATATGAGTGTGTGAATACTTGGAAAGTGAGAGCTAAAATAATTCTCAGTATACAATTTGGTTAAAAATACTGTTTCTGTGACAGATGATTATTTCGAAGTGAAAGAAATCTATTCTGATTTTTTCTTAGTAGCTAATAAACACTTAAAAGTTAACACAGTCTCAATTTGAATATTCTAATATAGAGAGTGATGTGCCACTGCAAGCAAGGGACTGTATGTATATGAATACATTTCTAGTCAGGAACTTTTTGGAACACAGATTTCTGACCCAGTCACCTGTAGCTGTAGGTTTAACAGTTGGATATTAAGTGCTTTGTGGTGGTTCAATACCAGAGTTACTGACTATAAATTGCAACTGCTCTTTTGGGACATTCCAGCTTCTCCCTCATGTACGAGCTTCAGCTCTGATCCGAGTCCGGGGAAGTTTGTCTGAATCTTTCCCTGGCCTCTGCTCAGTGTGATGGAATTCCTTTGGAAAGAGCTTTTTTGTTTTAATTTCTAACTGATACATATGACCAAGAGCTTGCCATGTATGTGATCTGTTAGTATAAATTAAATATCATTATAACTATACAGTGTTTTAATTGATTTCTGCTTTTTAAAATATTCTTCTAGTGCTGAATCCCCTTGTAGCACTTGCACTCCTTTGTCTGCTCATACATACATGCAGATACACTTCTCAGAGCTGGGGACTATTGTGTAAAAACCAGGTTAATGGATGGTCTAATCACAGGCTGAAGTTGTGTGGAACAAGAAATTAGTAGAAGAAAAATGGAAAGGTGGGATGGGTAGGGAGAGAAGGGAGCAGTGAAATAGAGTAGAGAGAAAAACATGAAAAAATTCAATAAAAGGACTAGAACAAGGGGAACATGAAGAAAGAGGAATCCCGTGTGGGTTTCTCAAACAGCTTTTCTCTTAAGGAAAGGGTGAAATCCTGATTTAGTCCTGAACTGAGGCATGGACAGTGCTCTGACCATAGTTTTGAGCTTCTGCAGAGCAGAATGTTACGTACCTGCAGGTCCCTGTGAGGAGAAACATCACGAGATGTCTCAATAAACATCCTCACACACCCCTGGATCTGCTCCGTGCACATCGTGGGGTCGAGGCAGGGTGTCTCAATCTGCTTTTCCATGATAGAATTCCTGAGGAGTTCTAACACGTGGCTCATGAGTGTGTGCATCGTTGCCCTTGCCCTGTACCCTCTGCATGTGGTTCCCTCCCACCCTTTGTCTCACATATCCCCTGCTTATTCCTGACTTCCTTTGGAAAAGACAAGGAAGTATCAACCACCTGAAATGACTGACCCAGAATCTGTATTTTCATTCCCAAAGGATTTAGGATTTCTTTGTGTTTACTTCAGAAGTTGTTTCTCTTGAATGCAGATATTCAATATTGGGTCTTTTAAAAAAGTCAATTCTCCATTATGAGCCAGTGCTGTTCCTCAAGTTAATGAGTTGAGTATTCCAGGGGAATTTGGGACCTGTTTTTGGGAAACACTGAGCATCTGTAAATCCTGCTTGCCCTTATGGGAACTGCAGGTATTCACCATTTCTGAAGTAATATCTTAAAATTGCTGTTAAACAAGGGACATCTTAATTTTTTGAGAATTAACTTGCATAATTTTATTTTGTTCTTTCTTTAAAGCAAATCCAAACCAGCTCCACAGATTTCACCCAGTAAGTCCGTGGGAGGGGAGTTCTGTGTCGCTGCAGTCTTTGGATCTTCAAGGTCGTGGTTCGCAAACAATTCCGGTCTCAAAAGAGAAAAAGGTTGGTACCTTGCAAAATCAGGACTTGCATTTAAACTTAAATTCTTATTTTGTGACAGGTTCTGAGCAATTGATGCTTGTTTGTGGATTTTGTTCCTTAAGCTCAGTGGCAATGGGGATTTTTAGGAACGTGCTTGGGGTGCTTTTGGTAAAATTTACGAGAAATTGTAATAAGTGAAATGAATAATTGATCTTTTATTATGATACAGTTACAGAAACCCAAATTTGATAGGTCAGTCCAAAGGTACTCTGTGAAGTGGCACTGAAAAAATTGTGAGATAAAGGTGAAACAGCTTTGCTAAAGCAAATGCACAATGTGTTTGGGAATGGGTAATCACCTGAACACATCTTGGTGAGAAACTTGTTCCACCTTCTCTTGTATGAGATATTCATACAGTTGTGTGAAAATCCTGTGTTTTGTACGATTTTCTCTTTGTCTCTCCTGCCCTTTCACTTATTTTAATTCACATTTTTAGCTGCAAGCAAGAGACTTAAAAGGGCACAGAGTCTGCTATTTAAGTGAAATCTCCTTCTGTTCCCGCTGCCCTGCTGCAGTAAGATTTTCTCTGCTGCCCCCAGATCAGTCCAAGCAGTTTGTGGTGGAGTCGCTGTACATCATCAGCTGCTACGGGAGCCTGGTGGAGCACGTCCTGGAGCCGCGGCCGCTCAGCACCGCGCCCAAGATCAGCGATGACACCCCCCTGGAGATGGTCACCTGCCCCAGGGCCAGCTGGACTTTGGTTAGGTACCTCATTCCTCTGACTTTTCCTTCCTTTCATCCACAAAATGCTTGTGATCTTTCTTTTTGAATGAGCTGCGTTGTGATGGTCACTCATTTAAAGGCTCCTCAAGTTTTCCATGGAAGGAGAGAAATGCACGCCTTCGTTTCCATACAGTTCTGTCACTGCCCATGTCCCTCAGTGGGAGCTAAGCATTTAAATCCTTCTCTACATCTGGAACTACATGAACACATCTATGAATCAATAGAGATCCTTATTAATTGGAGATTTTAAATGATCAGGTTGTAATTTTCTTTTTGTATAAGGACTAGAACCAATTATTTTGGTAGTGTTGAAGTACAGAATTCTGCTGTGAGACACGAGCAAGGTTCCCACAGTGAAGCATTGCGAGTTATCCTGAGAGCAGCTGAAGGTACCATTTCTTAAGACAGTAGAAGAAATTATTCCTGACATGTGGAAGAAAGTAAAGAAAAATTGATGAGAAAGTGTTGTCAGTGCTTTTGACGTTTTAAAATATTTTTCTATCGATTTTTCTTGGCTCCTACATTCCTTAGTGCTGCTTATGGCTGGACTGGGGTGATCAATACTTGATTTACCAAGCTATTTAGGAATGGCCCACCCTAATTAAAATTACAACACAGACTTCAGGACCATTATTGTTGAAATGAGTAGGTTGTAATGGAATTGAAAATTCTAATTGGATCAATAATCCATAACTTTACACAGCTTTATTTTCACAGTTTGGAAATGCTCAGTGACTTTACAGGATGGAAGCAGTGGTAGTTAAAGAAACAAAGAAGTTCCCCAGTTTCTCTTGTGTGTTTATATAACGTCAGCATGACATACAATGGTCCTAAACATATTTACCAACTTAATCTAAACCTCCTTCCTGGGGTTTTTTTACGCAATCCCTGCTGCAGTCAACAGCCAAGTATTGTCTTTGCCTCACAATCTGCACGATTTGGCCCTGCTGCTCCACTGCCTGTGGTGGATTGCAGTGTTTGAACAAGCTAATTTAAATAATTACAAACATTTTGTGAGCTTGTATAGATAATTGCATGTGATGACAGAAACACTGATTTACATTCTCTGTATTAGCTTAAATATTAATAGTCTTGTGTTTTACCTCAGAACTCCTCAGTGGAATGAACTCCAACCACCATTTAATGCAAACCATCCACTGCTCCTGGCTGCAGATGCTGTGCAGTACTACCAGTATCTTCTGGCTGGCTGTGAGTAGCTGACAACTTCTTGTCTTGTCTCGTGTGCACGTTTCTGAGTTGCTTTTTCAGCCAATTTCAGGGTATGTTCAACCCCAGAGTAGGGCTGTGTGTAACTACATTAGTAAGGGTAGAGCAGTGAATGTAGTGTTGGGATTTTTGACATGAATCAAAATTGTGGGGCTGTGGGAGTGCTTGGCTGGCCTTGAGAGTGACCCACCAGATCCCATGAAATCTTCAGGGTTTCCTCACCTCATTCCTTCTCATGCTTTTAGCCATTTCCTCTAAATTCCACAGTCAGTGACAAGCGAGTGCTTCTGCATTTCCCTCTCCCTGGGAATTCCTGGTTGCTGGGCTCCTTCCAGCCAGAGTCTCAGACAGCTGCTTCCCTCAGGAGCCTTGGCACTGCTTCCAGGGATGGTTGCCCACCTGCCTTGGCCTGTGTCTTGCCCAGCCACATCATTCCCAGAGAGCAAATATTTCATGGCGTGGCACATTCAGGAACATTTATACACCTCTAGCTATATGTGTATGGTGTATCTATATTATATAAAGACACAAACCCATGTAGTTTATAATAGTTTTATAGAAAAATGAGTATTTATCTTTCATTTGACAGTTTAAAAGACAGAAGACTACCAACAGTGAGGAGCAAGTCTCTGTTCCATCTAGGATGAAAGTGATGTAGCAGTTGAAGTGTCACAAGAGAACAGCTCCTGGCATCTGTCAGGGTACTCCTGGGGAAACCAGAGCCTGTGCACAGTTGTCAGGGCAGGCAGCATTGTGTGACACGGGCATTTCAAATGCACCAAGTGGCCGTGTGGGCAGTCCTGAACTTTGGATGGGGCTGCTAAAAGGGACACTGGTGCCAGATTGGAACTGTTGCTTCTACCTGTCCATCTGCTGCCTCTGAGTGGTAGGGAAACCTGCAAGGTTTGAGTCTTCCTTCTTCCTTGCTGCACAGAAAATTGGGATAAAACTCAAAAGGTACAGAGGAACATGAAAAAGTAATTAGTAGTGCACAGCAGCATTAGATTTGCATTTTGGCTTGGGTTTTTTGCTAGATTCCTGCCTTGTTTCACTTGTACTTGTATCCCACGTAGTGAAATCAGGAATGGATGGGGCTTATTTTGTGTATTTTATCAACAGCTGAAATACTGTTTCACAGTACAGTAGACACACGTGTACAAATACACATTTCAAATGGTTTAGTACTGAAAACTTTTTAAAGAAAGAAGAATGAGTGGTAGCTGAATTCCAACAAATTAACCAACTCGTGTTATTTGAATTATAAGACTTTTAATTCAGGTTTTAATTCACGTAATGGGAGTTCTTTAAGCTGGATGTGAAATGGAAAGAATAATAGAATAACAACCACTAAGGACAGCAGAGTATCTAGAGGACACTGCAGATGGCAATACCAGAAAAATTTGTGTCTGATTGTCTTTGAAGTTTCATTTGTCTTCTGGATTTATTCCAGCAGCTCCTCAGCGAAGTCCCTGAAAACATGGACTCAAAGCAGCTTTCCCACAAAAGCCACCTGTTAAAGAGCTGCTAAGCCCAGCTCTGTGGCTCTGCTTACCTGCAGCTCTGCCCTGGGCTGGCTTCAGCTGCAGCCTGGCTTTGCTGCGCTCTCGCTTCCGTCGGGGCCTTTAATTGCCAGCAAATGGCTAAGTCGGGGCTGAGGGGGGCTGTTCCATCTGTCTGCCACGTCAGTGCTGAGGAGCCGTGGCGCCGTTTCAGGGTCACTATTTGTATCTGTCTCTCGGAGGTAGAATGCAGCAGTTTCTCTCCGTTTCTGTATAGCATTTCTGCCAATTGTTTGGCTCCATTAAGTGTGCAGGGGAAATAAAAGCCTGAATGACCAAGTCACAAGGGGGTATGGATAGACCCTTTCTTTGTCCACACTCAGAACATTGCATTAGGTCTCATTATCCATTTATAATAAGTGACCTTTGCCCCCTGGGTCATTGAAAAACCCTCAGTGTGCTTTTTAGCACAGAGTACCTCTGTCAGCAGCCGGGCAGAACAATGAGACGTCTGGCGGGCTGCTTGGAGGGCTGCACGGCCAGGTTTTCATAAATAAGAGGTTTGATGCCAAAACACAGGGCCAAAATCTTCCTTAGTCTTTGAAAAATATAAACCAAGCCGGTGACTTCTTGTGCTGAACAGAGAATATTCAAAAAATCCTGCATTAGGTTATTGACACGTGGTTCAGCTTTTAGTATTTTAAAAGAATCTGAAAGTTTTATTTGCTGCTAGAAAGGAACAAGGAACCATTGTTTGAAGAAATGTTTTGTACAACAAGTGTCCAAGACCTTTATCCCAAGGGTATTTGTAAGTGGATCAGCACAGCTGTTTCCTTGCTTTGAGGTCATCTGTGACATCTGCTGCAGAAACCTGCATCAGTGTGTGCAGCTCGTGCCTACCTGAGCACGTTAGCACAGCTCGGGCTGCTGCACAGGTGAGACAGTGGGAAGCAAGGGATTTACAGCTTTCTGTAAGTTCACGGCTTGAAAGTGAACTTGTATGGTAAATTCCACAACCTGCTGGCCTGCAGGAAGTGTCAGTAGCCTGCTCCAAACTCTTTGCAGTTGGTCAGAGAGAATATAACCAGTCCTGAGAGCTCCTTCGGGCAGAGCAGGTTTCAGGCTCACTGCTGTTCCCATGAGTTCATCCCACAAACCCCTGGATTAATTACAGCCCTCAGGTTTTCAGTGCTGAGTGTTAGGCATCAGATATTTCTCTGCACTCTTCACATTTAATGCATAATATTCTACCTTATTTGTGTCTCTAATATTCCCTCTGTATTTGCCTGTGTCCTGAGCAACTTCTAAATCTAACCACAACAGAAGGAAATCTAAGTCACATTTTATTCTTCCTAGATGTTTTTCCTATGTTATAGGAAAAACATCTAGGAAGAATAAAATGTGACTTAGATTTCCTGTGTTGTAGTTTATCCTGTGGTGTAGTTAAACTGTCCTGGCAGACCTGGCAGTGGGAGGAGAGTCGTGCAAGGCACACAGGAGGGTTTTGGTGTCCACAGGAACTTGCAATGTAAAAGCTTCCTCCAGAGAATTGCCAAGTTTTGTCATTACTTACTCTTTAAATCCTGCTTTCTTCCTGCTGTTTGGTACTCAGGAATTAAGGTGCTTTGGGTTGTATAAACTCTTGAGGATGCTGTTAAGATGTGCTTTCCATGTCCCTGACAATCCCCTGGTTGTGTTGAGGTTTCTTTCAAATGAATTCTTTCCTCTCTCTTACCAGGATCTCAGGTTTTGCACATTTGATTGACTTATCCCTTGTTTCCTTTGTGTGACTTCTGTGCCTTTTGCATGTTTATTACATGTTTGAATTCACACAGACACGTTCATGGCACACAGTGGAATTGCCATGGAAATAGGTAACTTTGCATCACCACAAAGTCAAACATCCTCATTTCGTATTTATTTCCTTTCTTCCTTCTCTCTCCACTTTGATTTCACTTCTCCATTGCACAGTAGATGCAATATGTGAAACGTGGCCAATTAACACATTAATGAATAAACCTCCTAAAACTGACCAAAAACTGCCCCCAAAAGGTATTGAATAGATTGAGGTCTGATTTCTTTCCTCTGGCTCTGCAAAGGGCACCTTCACATTCCAGGCAAGAGTTTTGGCTCATCAGGACCAATTCCGTGGACACGGCCTGCAGTTGTCAGAAGTGGGCCAGTGACAAGAATTAATATATTAACTGGTGTGCAGTACTCTGACAAATTGCTTACTAAATACATCAAAATTGATTGGGCATTCTGTGTTTAAATTGACAAATGACTGCATTAGGGGAAGGAGGGAAATCCATTAATTACAGCTGCCCTCAACCATAGGAAATGTAATCGTATAAATATAGATTTTGTTAAAACAAAAGTCTGTACTTTACTCCGTGTTGCTGGTAAGTGTACTTGCACCTCTCTGCTATTAAACCTGCAATAGGAGGTTTTGAAGACAGATCTTTGCAATTGGCTTTTAAATAATCAAAGAGCATTTCTGTTGTGTTAAAAGGAATGATGCAGTGTTTCTGCATCCCGCTCTGACTGCTTCTGGAAATTGTTTCTGTCTCAGAAAAATGGACCCGTAGCCGAGGCTTCTGCTGTCTCATTAATTGTTTATTCTAAATGCAATGTAATTTGTGTTCCAAGATGTGAGGATTCAAACCAGCACTCTGTATTCTCCTTCCTTGTCCCTGTACTGCTCTCCAAGTCATACTTTCAGGGCTGTTACATTTTTCTGAGTAAGAATTTGCACTTGAGCTAGGCCTGAAGATATAATCAGCTTTATAGGCTTCGTTAAGGGGTTCTTGAAAAGATTAAGGCCTGTATTTATAGCTGCCTTTGACTTTTGGCTGTTACAACAGATTTTCATTTCTAGACCAACTGTTGCACAGATCTTGTGTTTCACTGAAAATGGCTTTCATGAGAAGTCCAGTTTAGTAACTGTCCATTGTCTTCAAGGGGAGGGGGTGAGCCTTTCCCTGCTGTTTGTTTGGGTTAAATGATAACACCATTTCTACAGATAATCTCTGTAGCTCTGACATAATATTTGCACTTCCTGCTCCCTCTAATGAAAGCTGTGCACCCTGGGCAAGACTTCTGTCTCCAAGCAGCATTGTGGTTCTTTATGGCCTATTTTATATTCCTCTTCATACATTCCATCGACAGAAATAAAAATCACATCCACAGAGCTAGTGAGTATTGTGGAAAGTCTGAGGGTAAGATGGAGAGTGTATTAAAGAAGTGAATATGTGCTGTGAACACAGATGCTGTGATGCCTGGAATCACAGCCAAGGAGTGCCAGAGCAGGAATCTGGACATTCAGGTCCTCCAGGCCTCCTCAGTGCACAGCAGAGCGTGGTGCTGCTCTGGTCATAGGTGGCTGAACTGGGACTGATAATCCCATTTAGTGTTGTACCTCTTCCTTTCTCCTTGCCTTCTTTTGTGTGTGCATCTCTAGTAGTGGATTTGCCACCTCTGGGATGGAGGAATGTTGGTGATGGTACAAACCTTACTGTGTTTGTAACTTTAGTGTGTTGTGTAGCATTTCTGGGGAGGCCGGGGCTGCTCTTGCTCTGGGTATGTTCAATGTCTGTCACAACGAGCTGGGTTTCAAACAGTAAAACTGATCAAAAGCAGAGCCTGTGCAGTAACAACAATTACTGTGTCGTGTAGTTACGAGGTGTTCCAAGCCTTTCTGCTCTGGCTCTGTGGCAGGGCCACGCTCAAACAGGAGTTTGGGGCAGTTTCAGCTGCTCCACTCCAGTGTCTCTGCTGGGCTTTGCTGGTTCTGCACTTGGCCAGTTGGACATAACCCATTTCTGGAGTCCATCCCTATCCAAACCAAGCTCTGACCTTGCCCTGAAGTGGGGGAGTTTCACCTGAATTCACCTGAGCTGCCATGGGGTGCAGCCAGGGCGGGGCTGGAACAAACCCTGGGATGAATATGAACATTCCCACCTGAGCTGAGCTGATTCTCCTGAGCTGATCCTGTGAATGGTGCCCAAACTCCTGCCCTTCAGCTGGGCCCAGTGCCACAGGAGAGGGCCTGGGCACAAAGTTGTGTCTATTGAGTGTTACAGGGTTAAACCTGCCAGAGAATCCATTTTCCAGATTCCCACTTGGCCATTTTATTTTTTCTACCCAATGTTGCCTCTAGTCAGTGAATCATTTGCATGAAATTTTACTTTATTATAGCCATATAGTAAAAGAATGCAACATATTTGTAAAAGAACTTCCTGGGACTCTTCATCAGTGGTCTCGAAAGAGTTGTGCAGATATCCTTTAAAAATCCATATCCTTGGGGAAAAATTTATAATTCCTTGAAATTTTGAAGGGTGAAATGAGTTTTAGATTTTCCTATGCAGGAAAATGAGTTTAAGGATTTCAGAAAATTAATTCCCAAGTGTTTATTTTGACTCAGGTGTTCTTTCTCTGTATATATTACATGGAAATACAGGTATCTGTATGAGCATATATGTGATAATGTAAGTGATACTGGTAAAATAGATTCTAGAAGAATTTCGGTGATTTAAAATTTGGAATTTTTTACTGCATTTGAAACTGTTGCAGATCTTAAATAGATATGTTATAAGTGTATATATATATATTTATATATCTTTTTTACGACTAAGGTTACAATATTCCTGGAGAAGACTGATTCCAAGCAGGCATTTCTCATACAGAATGTGTTTGCATTTTTCTGGCAATAGTCACAAACTGTGAAAATGGAATTTTCAAGTTTGCTTATTACACTTGGAGGTGTGACAGCTTGCAGGTTAATCTGCATTCCCTTCCCCTTCCAGAAAAGGTGTTTCTAATGAAATTGAGTTCATGGTATTTTTGTAAGGGAAAATTACGGTGCCCTAAAAGTGTAGCCTGCACTTTTTGCTCCCTGCAAGAACCAGGATTGAGTGTTCAAGGAAGCAAATTTAATTTCTGACTGAGCACGGAGTGATTGGGGTAGATAGGGGCGGGGCAGATGCATCATTGCGTGAGCAGTGGAGTAAATCACGGTACATTCTCCAGCCATAATTGGTATTTGTGAAATAATAAGGATGCAGATGGACTCTGTAAGGTGCATTGGCTGCTGGGAACGTGTCTGTTGAGGTTCTGATGCAGAGACACACCTGGGCCTGTGCATGGCTTCCTCAGGTTCCCCCCAGCTCGCCCGCCCCAGTCCGTGTTTTATAAACCCACCGCTGGAAACAGCGCTGCCACAGCAACTCAAATACTTTCAGATGTGTACAAACAACAATAATGAACAAGGGCACATGCTGAAATGGTTCTTTCCTCCTCTTCCATGGTCATCTGGAAGTCCTTAGAGCGGGGTCCGTGAGCACGCAGGGGTCAGTTTTCAAAGCAGCGTGCGGGGCTTTCGCCGCGCGCCGCCCGTTGCCGTTAATGGGAGTCAAACGGGTAAATCCCCACGCACCGCTTTGAAAATTTACTACTAAGCCTCTTGACTTCTCACTACATACTTTGATTGTAACAGTAATCCATGGTTAACATAATTTTCCCGACAATAATGTCAAACATACTTTTGAAGTCAGTGAATTATAGAAATAGTTACCTCTTCCATAATTCTTTAAAGATGGCCATCAGATGGATTGCACCGTGGGTTCGTGCGGTTGAAATTATTTTTTAACTCAGAGAAGAATATATTTGTTCTGTTTTGGTGAAGAACTGATTGTCTGCTGGCAGTCTGAGTGTTGAGCACCCTTGAGGTGCTCTGTCCTGTGAATAATACCAGGTTCTAGCTCTGCCCAGCTTTAAAAGTGCATCGTACTTGACTGGCTTCCTAAGGGGACTTTGGAGATGGAAGCTGCAGTTAAGCACAGGGAATGTGTACCAGTCTTGCAGTACAACCAGGAATAATGGTGAGGCCTAAACACCTCAGCAGCACCTTTTTTGGGGAAAAAAATCCAGGTTGTTGACCATCAGACCAGTGTGAGTAATGAGCAAATAAAGCAGTCATCAAAAAAATAATCTAAGAAGAATTCATCTCCTGATTACAGTCTTACCTATACCTTTATTAAAGTGCTGATACAGAGAGTGGATGGTCCATAAAGCACCTAATAAACCGTGGGGGTTACACAAATAATGAATGAATCCAGCTCTAATCAATTGGTGGTGTGAAATAACTGTCAGTCTGGCTAAACTCCTGATTTACAGTGCTTTTTTAAGCTTAATTTTATTCTGCATATAAGAATCTCAGAAAGTCCTAACAGGAAAAAAATGAGCAAGGGGTAGTTTTGGGTAAAAGAGAGTATTTTAATTTGCGTGCCATGCTCCTGTAGGAGTTTACAAGCTGAAAACTGCATTAAAACCAGAACTTTGTTCAGTAACATGCAGCCACAAGAAAAATTACATGGAGCGTATCTCCAGCCTACAAACAGTTTATTGTTAACGTGGCTGAGAGTGTTCTGCCCAAAATGAAAACCTGGCCTTTGCTTTGTTGTCCCACTGAGCTGAGGTAGAGCCAGAGGCCCAGAGCCCCAACTCTGACACAAACCCACCAAGCTGGTGCTGGATGTGAGCTCCACGGCTGTGGGACACCAAAACCACCCCTGGCAGAGGTGAAATCTCATCTCTAAGAGGGAGGAAAGGTGAGTGTGGTGAGCTGGAAGTGGCTGCATGCAGACCTAAACCAGAACTGTCACACTCTGCTGGTAACGCCGTGGAACAAATCCATGAAGGAAATCATTCAAATTGTGGAGCTGAATCCCAGCACGAGGACCCCTGAAGTTTGTTGGCAAGTGTGTGATTACCTCAGGTCTCTACACCTCCTAAATGTAACTTAGGAACCAGAGAAAAAGCATCAAATCAGGTGTTAGGGTGGGGTTTTTATGAAAACAAGGGGTATGTAATTTTTATCCTGTGTACCTGTTCACCACAAACATCACTAGAGACTGATTGGGTTAATTAGGAGACATTGTCCTGTTCTTACTGCATTTTAGAAACTTAT
Organism: Platysteira castanea; assembly: GCA_013397175.1. Lineage (NCBI taxonomy): Eukaryota > Metazoa > Chordata > Aves > Passeriformes > Platysteira > Platysteira castanea. Next base: position 73,070 of record VYXC01001563.1, on the reverse strand, counting down.
TTGACATATAAATGTTAATGATATTAAATTATAATTATGGAAATGCAAGCTCTCTGGGTGTCTGCAGGCATGTGCACGGCAGGCAGCACCAAACAAACAGGCTTTATAGTGCTCAAATGCCTTTGTTTGCTCTTAATTTGGACAAACATCCAGCCCTTAGAGAAGAGCACATTGGGAATTTCGTATATAACTCTCAATTAAATTGAATTGTGCAAAGCTTATTTCTATAAATGAGAAAATTAAAACCTTTTGGTTCGAGAAGTACACAAAACTAAGCAAAACTAATGATTTATTGTTCCCAAATTAAAACCATAAGTGCGCACACTACAATTGAGCTGTAGTGGTTCTTTGTTCCAACACTTTTATGCTGCTGAAAGATGACAATTTATAATCTTTGAAGGAAGATTTGTCTTAGCTTTAGGTATTTATTGTGTAATTAGCCCATCCATGAACAAACCTAGTGCGTGTTAATTCCAATATTCCTCCAATGTGTGTTTACCTAGGTCTTGCTCACGTGGCAGGAATGTCTATGCCAATTATTTGAGATTAATACAAATTGTTTGTTTTCTTTACTTGTCAGTAAATATCATGGAGAAGTTTCTAAACAATGAGGGAGTTTTTTCATTCTTATTCATGGAACTGTGTGAATCAGGTCCTGGAATTCCAGAGAAATGCCAGCTCTGCTGTATTTCAGCCTTTGCTTTGGCTTGTATTGAAACTTGTGTCTCCACAGACCCTTCTGAGCAGTTTTCCTGGCACTAACAATTACCACACAAATAACTTCATTTGTAACGTGGTTTTTTCAGATATTATCTTTCCTCAATACAGTGGTAACATCAATCCTGTAAGTGCAGAGAAGGGAGGCTGTAAACTTTCCACTGGAAGGAGGACAGAGAGTAAAGGTGCCATGATCACTTTTGAGCAGCTCCAAGATGCTTTTTGCCCCTTGCTAAATATTGATGGCAAAAATTTGATTTTTGCTATAGGTGTCAGTCCAGTTTTTCAGAAGTGTCCTTGAATGCTTATTTTTGGATTTGTAATGATGCCTTAATAAGCAGACAGCAGAAGCTCCTGTCCTGTCACACTGCAGAGACAGAAGTTGTGTTTTAATTCTCACCTTAGATTTTTAATAAACACTCACTTTCTTTGTACTTCTCACTTCATGTTTGTGTATTTCTAGATTAAACAAACTCAGTTGCAGTCTGATATTTGATGTGTTTGTTCCAGATGTTGGTGTAAGAACAGAAAAAGTCAAAAGTTGGCACAGCTCAGACACAAGGCATTGAATTGATTATTTTACCTTATTAAAGGTACAAGCCACCTGCAATTGCAGTAAAATATCTCTGTGCAGCCAAGGCTTTCTTGCTCCTGCTCTGTGTCTGCTCCATTTGTGACTTTTCCCAATGAAAGAGAAATTACAGGAGAACCAGTAAAAAACACTACTTGCTACAAAGCTTTGCAAGAATTAGAATTTTATTATTTGTTATCCTGCATGGTTGGGAAATTCTTCAGAAACTGAGAATACTCTGTGTTGGAGCATCAGAATAACCTCGCTGATGGGTGAGAGTGTGTTGTAATTTCCAGTGTGAGTTCAGATTTTCAAAGAATTAAGCTGGGAGATAAAAGATTACTCCTGAGCTCAAATTCCTGGAAATGTCCTTCCAGGCTTAAATTAATCTCGTCTTGGAACTTGATACCGATGTGAGAGGTGTGTGACCCAGAAATGGAGGAAAAGGGGCTTTGCATTTTTACACCGTGTTTGTTCCTCTACCTTCAAGGGCATTTTTAACTTGGAAAAATATGCCCATATGTATTTGTGTGACAAGCAGCACAGCGATGGCAGATCTCCAGCAAGGATCACTTGTCTTCTAAGGTCACTTCTGGCAGCACACTGCACATTCCCTCTGGGAATGGTGGGAGTAGGGCCAGTGCTGAGCTGGGACTGGCATTATGGATCCCCCCATCCACCCAGCCCCTCTGAACGCTGCTTTTGTGATAGGTGTGGCACAGAAATGCTGCTTTATGAAACGGCCAAATAAATGACTGAGGGCTGACCTCAGCTGAGGCTTTATCACTGTTGCCCCGCTGGTGAACTCCAGAGCTTTTCCATGGAATTCAGCATTTCATCACTTGGTGGAAAGAGTTAATGCTGCGCTCGGAAGCTGCGTGGAAACGCAAGGCCTGGGCAGGGCTGTGATTCCTCAGGGAAAGGCTTCCAGTGTAGCACCAAAACGAATCATTTGTTCAGCTTTTTAGTTGTTTTTTCAAATTTCTTTCTCGCTGTAAAGCCATCTTGAATCTCCAGTAAAATGTAAAAGTATTCCACAAGGGAGAAATACGGCGACCAAGCAGGGGGGATGCTGCTCCCTGGGCTGTGTTTTTGCAGCTTCCCTAATCTTGACAGCTCTGGTAGTTGCCCCTGGGATAGAAAGAACAAAAAAAAAATTCAGAACAGTCCATAAAGTTCCCATTGGTTTGAAAGCAAAACCATCTGCTGGAGCCATGAAGTTTGTTAGGGAGTTCAGTAACAGGAAAGCCTGCAGTTGATCAGCTGGGCTCTCCCAAACAGGCAGGAGTGGTTTGGACACCTCCAGGGATGGCAGCTCCACCACTTCCCTGTTCCAGTGCTTTACCATTCTTTTTCAGCGAAGAAATTTTTCCTAATATCCAACCTGAGCTTCCTTTGTAAGAATATGTCCTAATTTATCTGGCACTTGGAATAATTCTGGAATAAGTTGGCCCCTGAGCTGAATTGGAGACAGTGCAGGTTTGAGAATACAGACACTGTGATGCAGAGGTGTGAGAAATGGCTCTGTAGCTTCAGATTCTGGATGGAAGTCCCTTTATTCCATGAAATGTATGGATTTATGCAAAGCTGTTTACGTTACAGAGGCGCCATTCTGTGTTTATGGCTACCATTGTGTCTGCTTTGCCATTAAAACTCCAATTATTTGGGGTTTACTACATGGCTGTAAAAATTTGTAGTGGTTGGAAGCTTGACACATAAAGGTCAGCCCAACAATAACAGAGTTCTTAAAAATTTTTAAAACTTCGAGTGATTATAAAATGTGGGAATATAAAAATACTTCAGTTTTTTAAGAACTTCAGGTTACAAGAAGAAGAGCAAATGAGTTATCCTGGTGGCTGTATGGATACATCCAAGTCAAAGAGCAGGAATCTTTTCAACCTATTAATGTCAATATTTGAGCTCTTTCTGTGCTTCCAGAAAATCTATTGTCACAGATTTAGGAAAACATATACATTGCTGTGCCATTAACTTATTCAAAGAGGTGGGGTTTTGAAAATAAAGCATTTACCAGTACATCTGATTTTGAATTTTCTGGGTTTTTTTCAGTGGTGCCGCCGGGGAGCCCTGGGCCCATCACCCGGCACGAGTCCTACGACAGCTTGGCATCAGACCACAGTGGGCAGGAGGATGAGGAGTGGCTGTCACAGGTATGCTCTGGGGGGGGTTCCAGGGCAGGAAAACAGGAATGGGAGCCACTGGAAGTAAAATTCCCAGCTTTCTTCCAAGTGGGAAGTAACATCCAAGAGCCGTGGGTGTTGCTGCGTGTGAAACCGACTGCACTCCTGAGTGTGGGTGTGAGTCTGATGGCCTCAAAGCAGGCAAAGCCCCATCATTCCTGACTCCATCACATCCCTGGGAAGCTCAGCACCAAGTGGGAAAAAACCTGTCTCCCTTTTTCTCCTGGCATGGTCCTTTTTGGCCCATGGGATGAAGGAAGTTGGCAGAATGAAGGTGTTTTTTGGGTGGTGACCTGTGACTCCCTGCATCTGACACAAAAACGGGACAGTAGCTGGTTTACTTCCTTCCTTCCCTGGTTATCATTTCCAGCTGATAATTGCTGTGACTTATGGCCAGATATAAATGCTAAATGGCTTTAAAATGACCGTGCTTGGTGGAGGATTTTTATACGAGGTCAGATCTTTGTCTTTTTATCCAATCTTGCTTTGTCTCAGTCAGTGAAGCTTCTCTGTAAGAACTCAGTAAATACTTGACCATTTGGCTCAAAACAGAACTTCAGTGTAAGAATGTAGGTCATGAATAATACACTGAGAATTAGTTCCTGTTAGAAATGAAAGGTTAAATAAATAAATAAAATTTACAAATGCTTTGGATTTGCCAAAGCAATTACAAGGTACCTGATCCATGGAATTCACCCTGACAAATTAGGTGGGTTTCCTCTGGTTTAAGAACAATGTTGTTATGGGAGTGATGCATTAAATGTGCTGCTGGGGTGTATGGCATAAATATGAAATATTTATGGATGGGATTTGCTTCTCCCACTGGTGAATAAATCATACACAGCTTTTTCCTGAAATGAGAGGTTAGGTTTCCACATGGACCTGTCCAGGAGGGGCATTCACTGGGGAATCCAGTCATGTGAATTCACTTACCTGTCTGAGTGGCTGCACACTGAGGTATCTCATTTGTTTGAGCTGTGTCTGATTTCTCAGAGCACAGATGATGAAACTTCTCCATCAGGGTAGTCAACAGGAATTTTATCTCTGAGCTCACTGGGGGCAGATTTCACCTGTATTTTTCCACCTCTCCAGGACTGTTTGGAGGTATTTGTATATTTTACTGTTCTAGTGAAACCTCAGGAAAAAGACATTATGGTAAACCCACCATATGAGTGTTTGTTTATTAATAATTCTTGGAAGATATAAGATGTCGACAGATCTTAAACTGCTTGAACTTCACCACATCCATCCCCCTAGAAGAGCAAATGTATTTGTAAAGGGGAAAAAAAATCCCAGGTGATGTCACAGAGCACAGATAATTCTGAGAATGCTCCTGAAATGTTTAATTCTTGCTGAGAGCAGGAGTGATGATAGCCCTTGGAGCACGGTGACGCTGGCGTTCTCCGAGCAAGCCACTTCAGATTAAGCCTAAAGTGCAAGGATGTTTTTCAAAATTAAAGTGTTGTTATCAACAGTAACAGCAAGCAGTGAAAAAACACCGCCCTTCACTTCAACTTTTCAATTAGAACAGTGGGTAATGTGTGCTGTCAGTGGGAAGTAGATACAATATGTTTGTCCTGCACACAACAGGAGAGTGAATAGGAACATCTGGCCGTAGCCTCAGTAAAATTGCAGAGGCATCTGTTTACCTCTCGGCTCTGTGACACTGATGGTTTCAAGCTTAAAATACACAGATTACTTTATCTGTGGCCTAATTTACACTGCTACATAAAAGCTACTTGCCTCAGAAACGGCTGCAGCCAAGCTGAGTTAGGCTGAGCTAAATGCAAAGATGGAAATAGAGCTGTATAGGCTGTGGTTGAGCAGAGAACTGACATCATCCAGGGTTTCAAATTGCTTCTTAAAGATGGAGAATCACTGCTAGTATACATCTATATACCTATACAAAAATCTGTTTTCATGAATTCCCTCGCTAAATTGCATTTCTGCTGTGAAGCTGATTGTCGTTTTAGCAGAAATTATTAGGAACTTAATAGTCTATTTTCTGAGTTCACCAGAGCTTTATATTTTCGTTCTGTGTTTTCCTTTTTCTGATTTTTAAAAGCTCTTTTTGATTTTTAGTATTTTATTGCATGATCTTTCCAACTTTAATGATTCCGTTCTCTGATTACAGAAGTTCTATGCTTTGTTTACCCTTTTATTTACAAGGCCCAGTTTTCCTTAGCACAAACACCTTATTTCTGTTGAGTTGTGAGAATTTTGGTCAAATTGGTGTATTTGTGTGGACCCTGTGTGTGGCACATCCATGGTTGTGTTCCTCTGCTGAGTGTGGCCTGGGCTCATCCCGGCGCTCTCCCCATCGTTCTCGGTTATGGATCCTGTGCTTCTCTCAAGATGCTCCGTGCCAGCCCTGTCCTCACTTGTGCCAACAGGAATTAGGAGCTGTGATTTGAAATCCAGTTCTCACTGTATCCACGGGAAGCAGTTTAAGGTGTGAACTTTCACAAAGCAGCTGTAACAAAGCTGGAATGAGCTCTCTGGAAGCGCATTCCTCGCACCCCAGCCAGGGTGGGGGCTGGCTGGGGGATGTGGGCTCTTGGTTCCTCTCTGCTCCATGCAGATTCAGGCAGAAATGTGTTCCCTGTTGGCCGTAGCATTTGAGTTTTGGGGTGTATTTCATCCTGGCAAGGGGAGGAAACAACAGGATCAGGTGAAGTGGTGGCCAGGATGGAGCGTTGATCTTCAGAACAATTTAGGAACTGGGGTTCCGTGTCCTGAGGCTGGTGGTCCACAAGCTTTCAAGTTCTCTGCAAGAAGCTCTTGGCTTTGGCTAAAGTATCCATCCTCTAGCAAAGACATCCCAAATTTTCCCTTGTTGAACATTCCTCCAAACACCCTGGCTCAGAACACCCTTTCCACTTGAGAACAGCAGGATTCCAGGAGTCCAGCGTACTGAAGGAACCCTCCATTATATGAAGTTGCAGCTTTGTGTTAATCATTTCCCATTTCCCCTTCCCACAGGTCGAAATCGTGACTCACACTGGGCCTCATCGACGCCTGTGGATGGGCCCTCAGTTCCAGTTCAAAACCATCCATCCCTCAGGCCAAACCACCGTCATCTCCTCCAGCTCCTCCGTGCTGCAGTCGCACGGGCCCAGCGACACCCCGCAGCCTCTCCTGGACTTCGACACGGATGATCTTGATCTCAACAGCCTCAGGTAAAAACAAAACCAATTTCCCAGCTGTCTCACGTTTGTTGTGTGCAGAACTTGCCTCCTGCCACGTGTGCAGGACGTGTCACAGTTTTCATCAGGCTTGTCCAGAGGAAAGTCTTGGAAGAGGGCGTGACGCGCCAACGAGAAAAATCCATCCAGGCCAAGCAGCTCAGATTCCTTTTGCTGCCCCTTCTTGGGCACATGACAGGGAGAGACAGAACAAAGTCTGGTGGCCTTGCTCAGTGTCCTCTTGCCTTTCACAATTGCTTGATAAATTCATTTTCTCAGACATGAGTGGGAGCTTTATGCCATGAGTTTAGACAGCGGTCAGTGTGTTGGAACAGTAAATGAACTTCTGGAATGTTTTCCTCCTCCCTGTTTTTTTTTTTCCCATTCCTTTTCTTCCTTCCTTGTAATTCTTTTTTTTTAATTCATCTGGTTTTGGACATTGGCTGATTTGGAATTGGGGGCAGGGGGTGGGCCTAGGGAAGGAAAGGAAGGAGAGGGTTTATATTTACTGGTGATTTGTACAAGAGATTTATGCTCCAAGTCCTGTGTCCTGCCCAGTAACTCCAGATTTAACAAGTTTCCATGCTCCTGACTCTGCATGTAGTCTGAAGTCCAAAGTTCTGTGGTAGGGACTTGGATTGTTTGGGACTGTGTCTGAAACTCTTGGGAGTAAAGCAAGAGAGATGGATAATATGACTAATCTCATTAAAAGTGGGCAGATTGTCCTTGGACTGGAAATCCATGGGTTTGAAATGGGTGATTTCTCCTTGTGTGTAATTACTGCCACGAGTAAGGATATAGCTCTTAAATATTTGATTTTTTAGTTTTATATATGTATACATGTGCAGAAAGAAAGTAGAAATAAAAAGAAATAATACAGATCTATGTTACAAAAGGAATCAATAATTACAAATGGGTGATAGAGATTTTTTAACCAGTTTGGTAGGGTGAGCTTCCTCCTGTGAAGCTTCCTGAGAGCTCCCATCCGAGCCATCCTTCGGGAATACCCACTTTGTGTAACACTCTGGGTGGACTACCCCGATCTCAGCCGCACCAAGCGAGACAAAACAGAAATTTTCAACAGCTTTCAAGCCTTTTCACAAATAAACCTCTGCTTGTGTGAGCTGTGGAGGCCGGGGTGGTGACCGTGTGCCGTTGCAGGATCCAGCCGGTGCGCTCGGAGCCCGTCAGCATGCCCGGCTCCCCGCGGCCCGCGGCCGACCGCAGGGGCGTCTCCACCGTCATCGATGCTACTTCAGGTAGGAGCACCTTCCTCTGCTATTCCACATCCGTGTTCATCCATCTGCTCTTTTGTTTGGGCTGGTAATATGTTTAATAATCGTTGGCATAAAGGTTGTCCTGGTTTTGGGCTGCACCACAGGGTAAGTGCTGTCTTATACAAATACTCGATCCTGCCGCGATGATGATTTTTTTTCCCCCCTCTCACCACTCGAATGTGAAGTCACAGCATTGTGGTAAGATCTGGACCCACTATTTATGTAAAGTTTAACATGAGCTATAGAATGCTACAAACTGCCTAAACTAAAAAGCAGAACATTTACAAATACTAACACTGAAATGCTTGTATTAATGAATGCCTAAAGCATAGACTATTACAGTTCCATCTCATTTATAAAGTAGCTTTCATTGAAATGTAATCATAAATGTAATTGATTTCTGTGAACAGTCAGGACAACAGGAGAGTTTATCTAATGTTTGTGTCATAGGCACATTTTCACTGCTCTGCTCTGAAAAGAGTGTGTAGATTTAATACCACAGTGGTTGTGTTAATATCAACAGAGTAATAGATGTACTATAAAGTTCTCTTTTCCCCTCAGTGCTGGGGAATAGCCTGTCTAAAGAAACAAGGGCAGCAGAGCTTTATGTTCCAGTGCAGCTGCACAGCGTCTGAGGGTCCACACAGCAGGATTTTGTCAAATAAAATCTCTCACAAGTAGAATTATTAAACACACAGCATTAGTCAAACAGTCAAGTCAGAGAGGATTTTAATCTTTAGCGATTTGAAAATCCCTGGAGACTCCTGATTGGATTGAGGTTAAACTGTAAAAAGAGACTGTAATGCATACAGAAAGGGGTTTCTGAAGGTTGGTTTAAAGAGAGTTAAAATAAAAGCTCCTGTTTCGGACTCTGTTTGCTGTTTGATATAAATGCTGAGTCCAAGATACTTCATTGTTTGCTAAATGAATTTATTTGGGTATTACAGGATATTTCATATATGTGTTTATAGCAGAGTTCAATAGTAACCGCATTTACTTTGGATATTGAGAATTGTCCTTATAAATTCCATTTTCAGATATTTGAAAGTTGTTAAATTAATTCCTGTTGGGCTTAGAATAACATCTGATGCTGGTTATTGAAAGAGAATTTTGTTTGTTTTACTACATGACAGAGTAACTTTGAAAATAATTGTTTGATACAGAAGAAAATATCAATGCATCAGTTATGATTTTTTGTTTGGCCTAGTTCATCTATCCTCATTGCTCCTAAAAGGTTACAAGTTGGAATCACAGGAGTGCTTCAGGCTGCAAATGTGACACACGAGATTCAGAGTGATTAGTGGCAGAGCTGTGCCTCACTATCAGCTGATACAGAGATATCAGGATTATCAGGGTGAGGATTTTTCTCTCCTTTGTAGGAGCAGGGCCTTTTTTCCCTGTAACAGGCATGTGCAATAATTCTGAAATGTGACCATTCTGTGACTGTAGCACTTCCTAAAGCTGTGTTACTCCATCTACAACAGAAACAATGGACACACAGGTCTGTGCCTCTTCCATGCTAAACAGCTTTTCCTGGGGTGTGGATGGGGCTTTAGTATGAACTGACTCATGTGAATGTGATGAAGCCTCTTTTGTAATGCCTTTAACATGTGTGTCCATATTAAAATTGTCAAAATCCATTGTATACATTGTTAGGACACTGAAAATATATTTACTGTGCAGCAGTGACTCAGTTTGGTTATAACACCTCATAAGTTTCTTACAAACAATACATGGGTTTTGTTAGGGACATACTGATGGCAGTATTTTACTTACTTCACCCAGACAGGTTGGGTTGGAACTGATTTTTGATTCAAGGATATAGCATCTCTGCAGGTTTTGTATTGCCTGAGCCTCCCTCTTTCCCATGCAGAATTTAGGAGTTCAAGTTCCAGATTGTGTGATGATGTTGGGGTGTGAATTGTTACAGAGTAAAGGAGACACAAGTTGAAAACACACTCTGTGTTTGGAGATTTCAGGCTGTTCTTGTAGCAGGGCCCAGCAGAGGAAAGAAGAGTATTTTATGCTTATTTTCTTCTCTTCTCACCTCTGAGATGTGCAGGAAACTCCATTAATCTCAGCTGTGGATGGGAAGGGTTTGGTTTAAATCCCACTCATGTGCAGCACTGGGTTTTTGGGTCCAGCCCACCACTTCGAGCATTCTCATTTCCTGCTCTCCCCACGGCATGCCCTACATGGCTGATGTTCTTTATGGAAAGACATTTTTAGGTTTGAAGGATTTTTAAGTAGGTCATAAATTTTTCCTGCCTGAGCTGAACCAGGAAGTGATTGCTCAGCTCTGCCCCTGCCCTGGAGCCTGTTGCACTCTATGAAGATGCTTATCTGGAACTTTGATTGCCTGTTGCTTGGAGATGCAACCCGCGTGGCGCCTCGGCTTATCTGACTCATCACTTCTCCTTCCCATCCAAAGACTTCAAGTACATGTTTATCATCTCCCATTATCCTTCTGCCGTTCTCAAAAGCTTCCTTCCTTCTCTCCCGTTGGTGACAATTCTGCTGTTGTATTTAATAAGCAGTTGGTGTGCCTTTTTTAAGCATGATTTTCTTCATGTGTCTGGAAAACTGGGGTGTGCTAAGGACAGTCTCGTAAGATGATTTGCAAAAGTCTTCATTTAAAAAGTGCCAAACTCTAATACTGTTATCAATAATGAAAATTTGCAATGGCATTCTCAAGGTGGATGGCTGAATCTGTAAAGATTACATGGGTGCATTTAAAAAAATGTGTACTTCAATATGGTTCTCTCAACTTAAAATCCTCCCAAGACACTCTACTCTGGTTTATTTTTTCAAGAAAAGTTTTCAAAGATTCAGTCACTCCTGGACATTTGTCCCTCATGGCACACATTTTAGTCATATGCCTCATAGAGAGAATAAACCCTCAAGGATTAAATGCACTGGAATTCCAGATGCCATTCCAGATTGGCAGTTGGAAATGTTAAAGGGACAACAGTGAGTTTAAATCCTGGTAAAGCAGGAAGCCTTTGGTGATCATGCAGCAGCAGAAGCACTGTGCAGGTAGGAGCTGCTCACTGTGTGTAGGTGTCCATCCTTCCCAAGGCTGTGCTCAGGCTGTGGGCTTGGCTTTGACTCAGGTGGGTTAAGTCTTAGTAAGTCAGGTTCTATTTAAGACTTTATTAGAGCCCAGAGATGAAAGAGGAACTTTAAAGGGTCCTCCTGTGTGCAGGAGATGCTGCAGCTGAAGGTCACGGTCTTTATGCACCAAAACCACCCAGGCACCTCTGAATTTTCATTCTCTAACCTGTGAGGAATGACACACATCATATATGTTACACACCTGAAAAACTAAACCTGGTAGAACCCTCCAAATAACGAATGATGCAGAAATTAAGGGTGCAGGAAGGTTGGGGTATCTGTACAGTCAATTCTGAGCTTTCAGAGCTAGAAAACCACTAGAGAAAGGATTTTGCAGCAGTTGCTGGTCGGTGTTTGCCCACACAGCTGCATTGAGTGCACACAAGTGTTTCCCTCAGCTGCACCCCGGGTGTGGGCTCAGGCCCCCAGGTGCACTCAGTGACTCCGTCCTGCTCATTTCAGAGAAGTGGCCTCATCTGTGTGTCTGTCTGTGGAAAACCTTGTTTATTCCATCACACAAAGGGGTTTTGCACACTTACCCATCAGCCAGGTAATGATTTGGTTGCATTGCTAGTGGAGGACATTGACAGAGAAATTGTCTGATCTCTTTTGCATGAAACTCTTCCTTTCCTGCTGGGAGGAGATCACAGAATAGAATCATAAATCTGTTTCTTTCTTGCTTAGGACAAATGCAGAAATTGAGTGGGAAGAATTTCAATGAATCACATTATTAATGAATAATATTAATTTTGTAGAAGAAAAAGATCCTGAGGATTTTTTTTCCTCTTTGATTGTGTGTGGGGTGGGGGGAACCTTAATGTCCTCAACTGAAACCTGGCGAGCTCTGTGCTGCTGGGGGATGCACACATCATTTTTTAATGAAGATTGTTTATTACTGTTGTATGAAACTCTGACAATACTAAGCTCTCTTCTGGTTACTTCAATCAATGCCCACTTAAAATCAGCTTGTAATTTAGTACTTCCCTTTCTTTTGTGTGTGACTGGCTGGTCGTGGACAGAGAGCTCTGCCTGCAGAGTGTTTAATGAACAGAAGAATCGACTGAGGTTTTGTGAGGGAGGGAGTTGTCCTTTTATTGTTCATCACCACACCTGTTAGGCAGGGACCACGGAACAAATTTTTACTGTCCAGCACTGCTCTCACTTGGAATTTAATAAACACTTCTGCTGTCACACCTTAAACTATCAGAGCTCCTTTCTGTTGTATGCACGATCAAATATTTATTCCCAAACGCAGTACACCACAAAGTGCTGCCTCGGAGTAGGGAGATCAGTTATTCAGGTAGTAAAGATGTGTGAATGCAGCTGGCAGATGAAGTCACCAACATTGTGAATTCCCAGGCTGTCCCTGCTGCCACAGGCAATAAGTGCCAGGCTGAGCCGGGGCTGGGATCCCATTCCAGGAGCTCGGGTGTCACGGCTGCTGGAGCTGCCCTGCTTGAGTGGAGCCAGCCAGGGCTGCAGAGAGATGAAATCAATCCGGGCTGCAGCCCTTGACCCGAACCTGTAATTACCTGCCTGGGATAAAGGTGGTTTGTTGTGGCAGGTAGAGATTGCACGCAGGGCTGCAGAGGATAATGCTGAGCTTTGAAGGCAAGGAAGGGGTTTGGCCCCTGGGCTGTTCTTCACAGCAATTGAGAGGTTTTAATACTGGGCAGAGCTGCTCTTAGGGGGCATCACCTGTTCAGTAACACAAAAACACTGACCCAGCACTGCTTGGTTTGTAGTTATGTGTCCTGTCAGCTTAAATTTACAGGAGTTTAAATTATGGTTCTTTCCTGGAATAACTTCTGTGCTGATTCTGTTAATATATCTATTAAAAATGCTTATTATGTTACCTTTCTGCATTACATTTTATGCATTATTCCACGACTAGTGGCAGCAGGTGGGATATCTCAGGTATCTGTGTTTCCTCAGTGCAGTGGCACACGCTCACATGTGCTCCTGCTCTCTCCATCCAGCTCATCTGCCTTGCTAAGTGTGTGTGCACAAGCTGCATAATGCAAAATTCTGGTACTTAGAATGTTTTCAACTTGATTTATTTCACTAATTTGAGAAAATGTTATCTGATGATTTTTGAAGAGAGCCTTAAGACAGAACTGACTCCAACAGGCTCCAAGATGCCAGGGCAGTGTACATGATTACATCTGGAAACAGCTATGCCCTATAGACTGGGGAGATGTGAGGAGAAATTAAAATGACCTGACACTACTGACTGGGCACTTGCTGCTGGATCATTGCCTGGATTGGGAAAAGACTCAGCTGCAGGGATACATGGAGTAGCATTAATGTCTTCAAACACTGGTGGGTGTTTTCTGGAGGCAGGAGAAGTACACTGGAGAGGACAAGCATGGGAGCAGTGAGTGAAAGGCAGCAGAATCATTAGATACTGATTTAATTTTCCACCCTGTGATGATTGTGGGTGGTTTAGTCAGTTCTGGAGGTGGGAGCTCACTCCCCACAGCACAATGTGGTGATGTGAGGTAGCTTTACCCTGCAAGGGCCAGAGGAGACTGCTCATCCCAGTTTGCCTGTGGTACAGCCTGGCAGTCTGATAGTGACCGAAGCAGTTCATCCCTTCTAAGATGGTTGTGTTTCAAACAAGTCTGTATCAGCTTAAAAAAGTGATGCTACCTGCATCTGATTTCACTGATACCAGTGAAAATCAAAACTCAGCAATTTCTAGGCCCTGCTGTGTTGGGTGGAATTTGACTTCGAGCAGTTGAGGTTCCTGGAGGTGCTGCTCTCCTGGTTCATCTCCCCCGTGTGATTTTTGGCCCAGCAGCTCCTCTGTTGATGTCACAGCTCCCTGAAAGCTGAACCGTGACCTCCCCAGCATCATAACCAAATCCAAAGGAGTGGGGTTTTTCCTCCCGTGGGGAGCTGAGTTGCAGCAGGGCCCCAGGGGCCCCGATGATGGTCAGTGGCCCAGTGCTGCTGTCCCAGCCAGTTGTTCTGGTGTCACACACCCTGCCTGACACGTGTCCAGGGCTCCATTAGTGCAGCCTCTGCAGTGTCTGAGTGTGAGCTACTAACTTCCAGTTGGGGCAGCCACCTTCAGCTCATATCAGCTGGAAAATAACAGTGGGCTAGAGCATGGTCTAAGCACAGAAATGCCTTGGGTTTATTTAGGGGAAAAAACGCAATCTTATTATCCTGGGTATTTTGTACTAGTTAACAAAACTCATTCTTAATAGGAGGTTCTTACGTGCCCCCTAATTATCTTCCATTAACAGCTGTTAATGTTGTGTGTAGGTAGCTTTAAAGCTCTGGATAAGTGGGAAGTGTTGATTCTAATCATATCTGACACCACAATCTTCTGTGGAACAACACATGAGCTGAGATTCCCGATGGGCTCCTGTAGGATACAATATTTATTATAGCTGGAGATCTAAGAGCTCCCAGCTACTGTTAAACTTACAAGAGATCCAGAAACCTCAGTGTCTGTACTTGTGTTTTGAGAGATTGCACAGAAATAACACACCACTGGTATTTGCAGGCAGCGTGTGCATTGACATTTCTGCTCTTTTCCTACACTGCTTAAAGGAATCGTTTTGCAAATCTTTATATTTTTATAAGCTTGTAACATATTCTAAGCCCATCTATTAATCTGGACTGCTTAAAATGGACTTAAAATGGATGTGCAAGTTAAAAGAAGAGTATTTGAATTTTGGAGTCAGTATTGTTTCAGGGAAAGCTTTGTTTGTAACCAGTTTGTAACAGAGACATCCTTATTTAGTGATTTCACTAAATTCGGATTTATCTTTTGAAGTATTTGCTCACCATTTCCCATGTTTGCTTTGAAAAACATCGAAATATGCCTCATTATTTCTTGTTGCCACTCTGGCCTGCAGTCTGTGTTAGATATTGAGGGTTTAAACCATCAGGGTTCTGGTTCTGGTCCTGGTCCTCTTGAGATCCTCCAGCTTGTCCTCCCCTCTTTTCAGGAGGTGTTCCAGAACATCAGCCCTTGTCCTCACGGCTCTGCAGACTTCCTTTGTCTTTCACCTTCCTCCTGCTGTAATTTCCAATGTAATATCAGCATCAACATTTATTTTCACCACTGTTAGTCCAAAAAGAGCAGGTTTTAGCAATTGTCCATTATTGTAAGGTGTAATAAGGGTAAGTGAGCAGAAGTGTGGATTTGGCTGTGACACATAAAACCGAGCTGCTTGGCACCATAAATTAGCCAGGCATTTCATCTGCTCTAAGGTGGAGTTTAATACCTTGAGAGTGTTCCAATCACATCCTCCTCACCCTGGCTACTCACTGGAGTAAAAGATGTTCTCTGCTGGGGATAAATATTTATATCTAAGTTGAAATACAGCCTGTTGGTGCTTACTTGTGTATATATTTTATTGCCTCGGTGACGTAAGGGGTAAAGAAACAGATGGAAAATATTTTGTTTTCCTTAATTATCCAACACTGTGGGATACCCATTGGCTTGGAGCTGTGGCTCCTCCCCTGCCTTGGACTCCATCCCTGGCATCACCCCAGACAGATTTTAATAGTTCTTTATCTGCTGCTTGCATTGCTTTTAACTTTCACTTTTTATTACAACCCAGGCTAAATTGGGTGCTGGTTCCTGCCCCAGCTCTGGCTGGAGAGCTCTGAAAAGCCAAAACTGGTGCCAGCAAGTGGCTGCTGCAGAGAGCAGGGGATGGGAGCACGGGCTGAAAAGAGCCTCTGATTGTCACCATCCTCCTCCTCAGCTGCTCTTGTGAGCAAGGAGGGTCCTGGGGGTCCCAACCTCCAGCTGTGGGGCTTTTATTCCTGCTTGGAGCAGCCCACCCGGGACTCACCTCCTTCCAGAAGGAATGTGGAGTCTCCGAGGGAACACATGAAGCTGAGCACTCCATGTGTGCCTAAACCTGGTGCTATGCCCCTTGTGAGGGTGGAAACAAGCAGGGCACAGTCAGCAAATGACAGGAAGCAGGTTTGGGATTAATGGCATCATTATCCTGGGATTTCTCCAGGTGAGAGGTGGTCCCTGAGCCCCAGGGCCTCGAGGCTCTGCTCAGTGCGGGCCTGGAAAATGGAGCAAGGGAAAGACAAAAGGTGCTGATATGAACAACATATGGTTTTTGCTGGAGTTTGGCCACAGATTTAAGGCCTCAGAGTGGATTCCTGGGGCCTTCGTATCCTATCCCAAAACCAACACAAAAGCCTTTCCAAATCTATTTTATAAGCTCTGCGACTGTAATAGTCCTATCAAAAATCCCATGTCCCCAGGTCAAGCGGGGTGCAGACTGTCCTCTTCTGAAATCCCAGGCTTGCCAAGCCTTTCTTCCCTGATATTTCCCTCCAGCAACAGCGGGCAACCATTTGTGCCTCGTGTGGAACACCCCGGGGGCTCCGGCACAGCTGCTTTCCCTGGAGCTCACATCTGCTCCGGAGCGGGGCTCGCCTGCCTGGCCCTTTGTCCCAGGCACAGCTGGCCCTGCCTCCCCACGGCCCACCTGGGCTGCGGGATCACTCCTGGAATTCGCCAGGCTTTGGCACGGCCTGGAGTAGTGGGAGATTTGGGAACTGGCCCTGCCATCCCCTTTTGTGTTGTGTTTGCCCTGCTCCGAGTCACGGTGCTGTTGGTGTGAGAAGAGCAGGGCAGGAGCTGCAATCTCTGTCACTCATAGCTTATTTCAATTTTGGGACACTGCACAGAATCCTGACCATACCACTCCAGGAGGGTGCTACCTACTTAATTTTGCCTTGATACAAAAAAGCAGAAGCCACTGTTGCGGTAAGAATCTTGCTAGCTCCTTGCAATTCCCGTTAATTGGGATTTTTACCTCTGTTATTTACAGCAGGAATGCTGAGCAAACCACTGTGTGCTCTGCTGTTTGCCCATCGCTTAAAATACATTTTAAAAGGAAGGATAATTTTACTTGTGATTGAATGTCAGGTGTAATAAATGGCCAGAGATCATCTGCAAAGTTTTTGTGTTGCTGGTGGATTTTTAACAAGCAGAAAGTTGCTGTGAAAGAATTTGGAGAAGCAAAAAGTGCCCTGGTGTTAGTCTTTTGGTTTTTGGTGTTTGTATTTAAGCTCTAAAAAAACCCCAACCAAATAAAAGCAAACCAACACACAGTATGCAGTGAAATGCTTACAGGGAGCTACATTTTAGCACTGACGTTTGATAAAAAATTCACTGTATCATAAGTGAACCATTTCCCCCTTGATTTGTGTCCAAAATATGAGGAAAAACCTTGCAGCTGCATTATGCATTTTACAAAAGAACATATGCATGCATTTAAATCATTTACATTTCATCTTTGCTTTCTCTTATTTTTAACCCATATTATGGTGAGTGACAGCGTGTTTGGAAAACTGAGGTTGAAAGCAAAGTTTAAACTTTGATGCCCAGTAAGCTGAACTGCCAGCAGTGCTTCACTGTTTCATGATTTTATTTCAAAGTTTGGCTCATGCTTTTTCCTTTCTGTACAACGAAATGTGATTGAAACTTTGTGAATCTGCCTGACAAAAAAAAAAAATTGAATTATACTGCAGTTGGTTTGTGCTGGTCCTACAGTGCCTGCAGAGGAAGAGAATCCATCCCTATGGAAGAAGGCCCTTGGGAGGATGCACAGCTTAAAGATGCTCAGTGAGATTATTAACTGGTGATCATTAGGTGGTATCAAATATTTCCCATGCTATAAAATTGTTTTTGATAGGGGATGAGGAGGGGAACGTAGAGGGACTACTTGATCTGATTTTTCAGCCTTCTCTCTGTTAAACTTGTAACTGATCTGCTTCTACAGCAGGAGTTGAAAAAAGGTTTTGGGCTGGGGGTGTGATGTTTTGCTTAGTGCCATCAGCAGGCAGCACTCCCTCACCGCTGTGCGTGAACAAATAAAATTCAGCTTTATTGGCCTAGTTATGGCCTTTTAATAACCCTTCAGTGAGGATTGTGCAAGGCGTGAAGTGCCAACGCCCGCTCCGGGTCACGGCTCGTGACGGGAGGACACGGATCTGGCACGGGGGTGGCAGGTGAGGGGTGCCCCCCTTTGCCAGGGGGACACGGAGCTGGGCTCTCAAGAGCAGCAGCACCATGCAGAGGTACCAAATGGTGCTGGGCAGTGGGGTTTGTCACCTCCCCCTGTCCCACAGAGCTGCCCTGGTGTGATGCTCTCCCACTGGAGGGGTGACAGGACGCGGTGCCAACACCCAAACCCAGCCTGTGTGGAGCCTGGGCTCTGTCACACAGCCAGGCTGGTCCAGGGTACCAGAGCTTGGGTCCATCCCTGCCTCTGAGCCCTGGGGTTGTCAGGGACAGTTGGACACACACAGGGTGTGCTTGTAAATGTAGGCTTGAAACTGGGATATTTGCACAGGCCTCTGATTCACAGCTCACGGAGAGGCTTCCATCCCTAACAACTTGCAGAAATTTTTCCTCATTGTCTTCACCTTCCACAAGAGTTAAACTTACAGTTCTTAATTTATTTTGCTGGTAAAGATTGACTTATAATTGAGGATATCACGTGGAGGACCTGTAACTTATTTGTATATCCATCCTTGCGTGTTTAAAACCAAGTCAAGAAACTAATGAGGTTACAAAAATATTGCTGATCCTGAAGCAAATACAGTTGGAGAACATATGCTTTGGTTTTACATTTCTGCCTCTAAAAGGTGACATGTCCCGTGTTTGTCATTTAATTTAACATTCTATATATTTTTAAACGGCTGTATGATTTGAAATCTCCAGATGCCAGGCTTTGTGCTAAATGAGGTTGACAGTTCAGTGATGTGGAAGGCCATTATCTCACCTTTGTGCTTCTAAACTGTAGCCACTTGCCTTTGCCTGCTCATAATGCATTTACTGCCTTACAGCCCAGGAATTTTTAACACCTATTGAAAGCATTAATTAGCTATGCCATACTGATGAGCACTTTAAGTGAAAAGCAAGAATTGATGCTCTTCGAGGTGGTGTTTCTCCCATTTCAGAGGATAAGGAGTACCTAGAGAAATTAAACCCCTATATTCCTCAGGCACGTTCAAGCCCTGGCCATCACCACGAGTGCCACATCAGAGCTTCTGTCCACGTCCCATCCCTGTGCATGCCTGGGACACGAGGCCATGTCCTGATGAACAGCTTTAAATGGCTCTATCCTTGCCAGCTGGTGCTATCTATAAACCAATAAACCAAAATTCAGGCGTTTGCATCCCATTACTGCTGTCCTGAGTCAGCAGGTCTCAGAGAGAATCATTCTTCTCTACCCTTGGAAAATGGATAATCATTACTTGGCCTGTTGAAGTTCAGTAAAACAAGAATAAGTCATAAATGTGTCACTTGTATCTTAAAAGCTCGCCAGCTAGAAACTCTCCCTCTTGTCTGATCGGGCCTCCAGTGCCTTTGATCACCATTTTCTCCTCTTTCTCAGCAAACTTCTTGGTTTTCCCCATTTTCCTGGGCCGCTGTGACAGTGCTCTGCTGCAGATTACAGCTGTGCTCAGGCACCATAAGGTTTGTGTGATTAGTCAGCATTTGGTTTCCATATATAGCAAAAGTACGTCTGGAGAAAATATTCTTATACATATTTCCAGGCAATAGGATCAAAGCCCTCTCTAGGTTCTCAGTTTTAATTTATCTCTTCTTGCTTGCTGTAGAAGGAACATCAAACGGAGTCCGTGTTTGCGGGAGGGAAGGGAGCCCTTTGCTGTCTAGTTTTGGGAGCAGCATTCATCCCAAAGCTTCAGATCCTGCCCTTTCTTCCTCGAGAGCATGGCCAAGCACTGAACTTTGGGGTTTGTGCTTACGTTTCTACCCAGGTGTGCCTCCCTTCTTTGAATCCCATGATCTCTCCCATTTTTGTTTCCTTTTTCCTCAGATTTTCCACTTGTCTCTGTAGTCCCAGTCCCAGCTGCTGAGCACATCTTCCACCTTTGTCACAGCATTTTCTGTAGTTCCTAATCCCTGTGTTGGCTCCTTTTCTGCTGTAACACGTGCACAGTTCACATCCCTGCATCGAAGGAATTCTTGTTCCTGTCTTATCTTTGGAGTTTTTTGGTAAATTCCCCCAGCCTCTCTTCCTACTCCTGATATTTCTCAGTATTTGCCTGGAGAAGTGGCTGCCCCATCCCTGGAAGTGTCCAAGGCCAGGGCTTGGAGCAGTCTGGGATAGTGGAAGGTGGCCCTGCCATGGCAGGGGGTGGAACTGGATGGGCTTTAAGGTCCCTTCCAACCCAAACCATGATTCCATGGTTCTATGATTTACTTCTCCACAAGAAGCAAAGATCTGGAAAGTAACATCTGAACCTTTTCTAGATCTCCACTCATCCTTCAGGTGTCACCTCCCAGGGCTGTGACACCCACCAGAAATGTGAGAATTAACAGCCCTTGGAGCTGGGTCTGCGAGAGGAGTTACCTGGGCAGGTGGGTGTTGTGGGATTAGAAATTGTATTTATGTCAGCTTCTTTAGGTCCTTTTTCCTGTATCTTTCATTAGATTCTCACAGCAACAATTTGTAAACCTTGATGGTTCTGCAGTGTGGGCACTGCTGGAGACAGCCAGAGGTGACTGCCATTAGTGAGGAAGCAGAATAATTACACAAATTCTGTAACATTTGCATCCAAGGAAGTTTTCTGAATTGTTAGTAAGTGAGGTAAGCCAAGACATTCGAGACCATTTTACATCACATTCTCAGAAAAGCCTTTTTCCCCCTCCTGATAGAAGATCTGCATTTAAAAAAACCCCCATAATTAGTTTGATTTCAGTCATCTACTCAGCATTTCTAAGGCACTTGCCAAATGATCCCAGGTGTGGGATTGCAGCAGGTAATTTCCTGCGCCGTATTTGTGCGGATGATTTTCTGTGTTAGAAGATGATATCGGCTCACCTGGCCCCTCGGTGACAGAGAAATCCTTTGTTTATTCATTTAGTAGGCAGATTAACCCTAATGAATCTGGCTTCCTGGAAATAGATACAGGGGACAATAGCAGAGTGAGGAGTGGGGAGAAATGGGGCAAATTCCCTTTTCTTTCTTCACTTGTAAATAATGGAGGCTTTCAGAGCAGGGTGTTTGAAAGCCGAAAGGAACGTGAAATATGTCAGCCAGAAATTCTTGATTTTGAACAAAAACTTTTTTTCTGTGCCTCAAAGAGCTGCTGGGGCTTTCTTAGTGTGCCTGCTACAATTCTGCCCTGCTGAACCTGCTGGAATGTTTTGTCCTGTCAAAAATTAGGATCAAGTGAGATACTTGCACTGCATTCTTGGAGGACCTCGGTGTGTGTTTTGTGAAATAATGGTTTTTTAAAAATTATCATTTCTGTGAATTAGAGGTTGATAATATAATCTGTCTTTTGAGTAAATCATACATTGATTTACTTTTAAGTAAATCCTAGACAACCAGAGGAAAGCACTGGAGTCTTGATGGCTGAAATAATTTTATTCTTTTTCTTTCATGGGAATAAAGCTGTGGAATGGTGTGTCAAGGTGTGCATCGTGTTTCTGTTATCTGAGGGGGAGGCAATGCCCATACAGGGTTAGGCTGCATATTTTGCTTTATTTTCAGCTGTTCTCTCATCTTGAGCTGGCCCAGAAAAGCCTCAAGGAGAGTTTCAAACAGCTCAATTCCTCCCGTTCCTGCCGCGTGATGCATCCAAGTGTTCTGCACCAGGCTCATGAAAGGCTGTGCCATTACCACGTTTATTTAAATAAATGAGTAGTAATTTCTCAGCTCTTGTTGACATCACACTGGACTATTACTCATAGCACAGTGGGAGAATCTACCTGGAAAAGCAGTGAATCCCAGAGCCCTCAGAAACAGAGGGAAGGATGGCCACTGACTTCAGGGCTATCAATCAGGCTGGGGGTGTTAGAGGCAGAGTCACTGCAGAATCACTCAGTTTATGTTTGAACAGCATGAATAAATTAACTTATTCCAGCTCAAAGAGGGAATAATGCCGTGGTGAATTAAGTTGTGTATATATTACTAATTATGGATTTTTTTTAATGCATACACACGTTAAATATCAGGGTTTGAAATTAGGGGGAAACATTGCAGTTTGCTAGCTCAGATCTCTGCTGGAAGCTACTAGTCAAAGTGTAGACATGAGTACAATGAATGATTTGGCTGCCTTTGAGAGAGGAACAATTTCTTGCATTTTTATGTGACTGGTACTCGAGATACATTATTCCCAAGACATGGATGTGTAGACACAGATGTGAAAATCTCTTAACTTCCAACCAAACTTTTCCAGATCTTATCACTATAATTTATTCTTTACTCTCTGTAGACTTGAAAAAATGTCTTCTTTCACATAACTTTATACATTGGAGGGAAAGCAAAGTTCTGTTCTCCCACATGGTAAGTGTTGAAGATGGGATACTGTTGGCTTTAACACGCTGACTTTTGTAGCTGCCTGTAAAAACTCTAGAGTTTCAGAGGGGAAGTGAAAAAACAGAATTTACCTTTCCACAAAGAATAAAAGTTTCCATTGTTCCTCAGTTCCATCGCTGAAAGTACAAGTGGGCAGGAACAGATAATTTTTTGGATTTAACATCTCTACTTGGGTATGTGTATATGTGCATCGGGCAGCAATAAATTACAAATGAATATGTTTGCTTTGTATGGAGATTGTTTTATCCTTCTTAAAGCTACTATTTATATAACCTTTAACCAAACTGAGAGTAGCCAGAGGATTTTTGAGAGTGAGAACTGTTTTTCTGGCTGGGGTGGGGAACAAGTCACCCCCCTCCCCTCGTGCAGCGGGGGCTCACCACGCTGACGTGCAGACAATTTGCCAGGGATTATTTTTTTTTCCCCTCTGCACGTGAAAGCTCAGAATAGATACGTGTCACATTAGGTGTCATTAAAATAGAGCTTGTGATAACTAAATAATAAATGGAGTGGTACCTAATCACTTTCAGAGGATGTTGACACAGTTGCCAGAGACGACTGCCGTGGAGAGCCCTTGGAAGGAGTGGCTGCTGTCTGTGCTGGACGGGGTTTTTTTCCTTTTAGTGGAAACCAAAGGACAACAGTCATTATACGATTCTGTACTTTAAGTATTTTCATAATCCAACATAAATTGGCCCACCCAAGGATTATGTCTGTCTTATAAGGATGTGTTTATACAGTCATTGGGTGAAAGATTGCAGAAGTTGAACCACTAGTTTTGAAAGTTGAGCCAGACCAGGAAAAATCAGGATACAATTTGGCACTTATGGAGACTAAATGATTTCCTTTTTAGCTGCTGATTTCTACTGGGAAATGTATCCTTGGACTGAAAATTGCATCCGGAAAAATGTTTATGTAGTGTTTTTCAAATGACTGATTATTCCTCTAACCTTTAACACGCACTGTGTGTGATTTTCTTCCTTATTAACTCTTTCACGACCAAATGAATGATTTCCTTCACTGTAAATAAAATTAAGTGTGTATTTCGATGCATGCAATATTTTAGTGCTGTAAGAACTCAGAAAAAGACAAGCTGGGGATTTTATTGAGTCAGTAACAGGGAAACCCAGCTCCTCTTGTGTCAGACTCTCCTGAAAGGGGAACATCCTGCTTTGACAGTGAGGCAGGCAGAGCACATGAACTTTTTCTCCTGATTACTGCAGAGAAGGAGAACAAATATATTCCTAACATACTGTCAGATGCAGATTTCTGCCAGCCAGGGGAGATTTCCCCAAGGCTTGTGGCTGAGGTGGAGGGACCGTGCTGCCAACTACTGGCTATTACTGGCTGCTGAATCCAGTGAATGAATTCATTGTGGGCTTGGGGTTGTCTGCAGGGGAATTGATCAGTGCAGCTAGAACAGAACCAGGAGTTTCAGAGACACGCACAGATGCTCTGTCTGGAGTTAAAATGTTTTCAGTGCTGTTGTTTTCACATAAAGACCAACCATAATTCACTATAATCACACCGTCGGTATCCTCGTGTAGGAAATCCTCACGGGATGCCTTTCCTTGCATCCAGAACCTCATGGATGCAGGGTGGGAGCTTGCACAGGGGCTGTGCTGCTTTCAGAGCAGCAGCCTGACCTCGCTGAGCTGCAGGCATCATGTAAACATCACGGGGTGGGACTGAGCCATGTGTCTTTAAAAGGCATCCAAAGTGATCCTGCACGGAGTGGATCCCACGCTAACGAATGAGTGGGGCTGGAGCCGTAGCTTCCACTTTGGCAGAGCTGTCTGTGAATTATGGTTGGTGTTTTCCTATGTAGAAACATGTGAAATTGCAAATTATTTGTTGAGTTTCTGTAAAAAGCATCACCCAACCCATCACAAGTCATGTTCTCTGTAAACATTGCTTGAGTGGAGAAGGGGACGGAAGAAAAGCATAGCAAGAATCTTATATTCACAGCTCCTGCTGGCCTGGCCCAAAAGGACAGGTTTGTGTGCTGCGAGAGGAAGCAGAGTTGGAAAGAAATGGAGTTCCAGCCCTGCCAGTGGTGATGGATTGATGCAGAGGTGTCCCCTGCTCCTGCTCCACAGCTTGCTGGGCCCGCTCTGGTAGCGCCATTCAAGCTTGCCGGGGTGATCTGTCTGTGCCTCTGGCATCAGCTGGGGATGAAGGCTGGAAAACAAAAGCTGGTATTCCTTGTGGCAATAGTCAGTCATTCTTGGCGTGCTGGGGACGAGGGGAAGTGCCTGGCAGCTGCTCTGTTCCTTCATCTCTTCTTCCAACTCTTTTTGATCGTTTTCTCCTGCAAAGTTTTGGGCTTGTGCAGGGAGGTTTGTATTTATAAGCAAACAGAGGATGCAGCCCTGCTTACCTCAGATAGCTTTTCCCAGGAGCAGCAATTCCCAGGCAGTCTCTTGTATTTGAGGCAATAATGGGTTTAGGAAATTCAGAGAATGTTAACAGTCAAATGGCTTTTAACCACCTATCGATGGAGTGAAATTTGGCAGATGACAGAGGAACCTCACGTTTTATTTTTTAAAGCCTAAATAGCTTGTCAGCCGTGCAGAGCCCCTTGAATTTATGAGATCTGAATGTTGGGGTTTGGGGTTTTTTTTTTCATGTGGAACCCAGCAGAGTCTCTGACGGAAACTGTTGACCCTTCTTTGTGCTGTTTCTTTACTGTCTCGTCAAACATCTGGAAAACAGCATGTTTGCAGTCATTTCACAACATAATTTTGCATTTACATCATGTGTTATCTGGTAAAAGTTTTCTTGTTTTTTCAAGGAGACGGGGGATAAAAAAAAAAAAAAGGAAAAGAAAAATCAGCAAGTCGGAGGCTGCCGTGAGGTCAAGTGGTGCCGGTGGATGCTGCCTGCACTGAACACATGTTCAGCTCCGAAAAGCTGAGGCAGTTCCCAAAAATTTGGTAACCATTAGAGCACTTCCTAAGTCAGTTCCGGATGTCAGGCCCGGGCTGGAGGGGGAAGGGGCGTTCCAGGAGAGGGGCTTGAGGCTGGCAGCTGATGCGGCCGGGGAGCAGAGCACGCAAGGCAGAGCGAGACAGGAAAGGGCTGCTTGGGGAGAGGATCAGGAGCTCAGCAGAGGAGCTGTGAACTTCACAGGCGACCCCGGGCACGGAGCGCCGCGCGAGCCACCTGAGGGCTCGGGGATCAGAGAGGAAATGAAAGGATCATTTAAGTGGAGTGGGACCAGACAACTGAAAATGACGATTTTCATCTCTGAGAAAGGAGCACGGGGCTATATTGAATTCTTTGAAGTAACGGAGGAGTTGGTGGAGGGAATGTTTTTGCTGCATTCCACGCTCTGGTTTAGCAGCTCCTCTAATAGAACCCGGCCCTAAGTGTCCTAAACCACCTATTTATAGTGCTCAAAAGATTGGACTTTGGAGCACAGTGTGTCCCCTTAGCTGAATACTCTATGCTCCTACTTAGATAACTCAGAAATTCAAATGAGTATTAATTAGTAAGCATAATTAGCAGATTATTCACTTTTATTTTGATTACCATAGTAAATAAAACCCCTTTAAGTGTAATAAACCTGAGTGTGAGCCTGGAACTGTGCAGAAGGTTCACAATGAGTTCACAGCAAAGGTTGCCTCTCTTTCCTTCCCGTTTGGTGTTCAGGATTAAACCTTCAGTCAGAAGCTGCTCTGTCCCAGTGGTGCTTTCTGTTGCTTTGGGAATAGTTTGGCTGAGGTCAGGCACGAAGTGCTGCCACTCTGGGTCATGAGGAGGCTTTTTAATGCCCTCACAGAGACCCTCTTCACCTCCCAGCTCAAAGTGAATCCATCCTACAGTTTATATAGTCCAAAACTTCAAGGAAAGAAAGTAGAACACAGTAAATAATTCTGATTTGTCAGTTTAGGACTGGAGGTTTTCCTACACTAACCTGAATTTCAGTGCTGGAGTCAGCTCGCTGTAGGGATGGATTCCTGGACCTTCCTGAGCTTTGGATGTAGGAACAGTGGAAGATTCTTTTTTTTCTGTGACCTTTCCACAATTGCTTTATCTCTGTGGGCCAGATTTCCAGGTACCATAGAGATGAGTCTTAACAGGGAAGGAAAAAAAACCTGTGGATGACTGCAATTGTGGTTTTGGAAAAGCTTGCTCCAGGATTTTTGTTCAACAGCCATTGGATGGGAGGATGCTTAGTTTGCTGATTTGGGTGCCAGTGCTCAGTTTTATGGCTCAGGGTTATTTCTCAGTGGTGCTGGCAGCTGGGGGAGGTACAAGGGCTTGGGTGTGCATTCAGCCTTTTTCTGTGGTGTCCTTGGCAAGCACTGCTGCAGGGCTGGGGATTTGGACAATTCTAAGGAATAATAACAACTGCAGAACTATTAATTGTTTCTGCAGTTGGAGCATCACACAGAGTTTTAAAGGGATTGGATGCAGGGGGATGGGTGTGAGCACAGATAACCTATGCAGATATTTTCCTTTTGAGATGACATCAGTTTAGTTGTGTTTATAAATAACCTTCGAAAACAAAAGACATGGACAAAATCCCTTCTTTTTCCATTGCAGTAGTACATGAGGTGCCTTGGGAATGTGTTATCTTCTATCCATTTCCTTTTCCTTCTCTTTCAGTTCACTGCTGATTTTTTTCCCTCTAGAAACGCTATGATGGCAGCACGAGGTATCCATTACCAAGTTTGTTTCCCTGAATGCTTTCTAGCAGGAGGCACAAGTGCAATCCACTGAATTCGTGGAACCCAGCTCAAGGGTGAGAGCCCGTTCCCTCTTTCTCAATAAAGTCCCTTTATCCAGTGAGAACCATTTGTGTGCAGGAGGCTTTTAAATAATATCTGCGAGTGCCAGTCCTGCTGAGCCTAGAAGGTAGGGATGGTTCAGTGGCTGATTATTTTGATGTGGGCCGTTCTTCCTTGAGGCCACTGAGCCTTCAGGTTCCTCCAAGCCTTTAGTGGTCTGCACTTCAGTGTTATTCTTTCCCTGAGAGTGCTGATTAGTGACTTGCGGTATGGATGCTGATTTATCGCAGCCCAGAGTTGCCCCTTGGGGGCTGAGCAGAAACACTCATGAAGGAGCCCTGATTAAAAAGAGTGGTAATGAAGACAAATGTTTCGGAGGGAGTCAAGAGCAAACCAGGCCTTGGCATTCCCACTGCTCCTCTGAGCTTTTGGAGAGGAGGTAACAGTGGCCAAAGGAAATATTTCCCCCTTGTTGTTTATTTCTCATGGCACTGGAAAAATTTTTCTTTTCCTCCTGGGTGTTCTAACTCTCACTTGTTAACTGCTTTTCATGCAGGGTTGCAATTAACCCTTGGCAGATACTTACCATGTTCCCTTTATATTCACTCTATACATAAAGAAGTTTTTATGTTTTGACCTGTTAACCATTTTAAGATTCTTTAAACTTGACAGTTTCATCTAATTTCTCACGTCATTAAATCGTACTTTATTTTCCAACAGTCCATTCACAGGAGGTTTGGTGTTTGTTTGATATCTTTAATCATCTTTTTTCCTCACTGCCCTTTTTAATAAGGAAAAAGAATGACAAAAAGTAATGCTTACAAACCAGGCTTTAAATCAGAGAGAGGTCAGAAAGTTCCTATCTAGTGCTGGGTGTGTAACTGGAGATGAGTCTCAAAAGCACATTGGTAGGTTCTGCATGGTCTGACACTTCTATTAATCAGGAATTCACAACAAAAATAAATGCAATTATTTCACCCTATTGTAGTGTTTTGTTTTTAGTTCTGTGGGGTTTCAACTTTTAAAGCTCAGCCTGGGCTAGAATTAACATCTGAACTAAAAGCTGAGTACATGGAAAAAGGTGCCCTGCCTTTATTGGTCTTTGCATTCTGCTCTGCAGTTACCTTCCTGTCAGATTTGTGCTCCTGTGAGGACGCTGTTGGTGCAGGGAGGAGCTGATTCTGTTGTGGGAGTGTTTTTAGAGCAGCAGTGACACTCTGAGCTGGGGACTTTGCACTTGCTCCTGTGCCATCCCCAGCGCCGGGCCAGCACTCCTTGTTCCTTCCTTTGGGAATCACGTGCAGAGCTGGGCTCTTCCTGACCACTGAGAATATGTGGATGGCCCTTTGCATTCAGTGAGAATTTCAGGGTATTTTCCAAATGTTAATTAACTTTCTCATGAAATTTTAGCTCATGCTTTGCTTTAGAACAACATCCTGACCTATTATGCCAAAAGGTTGCGTTGTTTTCTTCCTAAAATAGTGTGATAAAGGAACAGTTCATCCAGGAAAAAACCAGGGAGAAGGGTTTTCTCTGATTGACTGGCCTCGTTCATGATGCACCCAAAAGGTCAAAGACTGTTTTGAGAAAGAATTTTAAAGGATGGGTCTGTGTTTTCTCTCTGTCTGAGAAGCTACTTACAACTTCCATGGTAGTTCTTGCAGCGTTAAATAAACTCACTGTGCATCTAAGGCTGCTCTTTAATCAGTCTTGTACTGATTCTAATCCTGATACTTCCAAAGCATTAGAATGTAAACATTGTTCAGCATCAGGTTGGAAAAAGAAAACAAAAATTAAGGCTCCTTAATACCTTTTTGTCCAGCTGAATTACTTTTTAGGGTAGTGACATAGAAGGAAGCAGCATTGGAGACCGTGATGAGTGAAAGGTTGAGTGTGATTCCATGCCAGGTTTCTTAACTTCATTTTTAAACTTTCTTTAATTGCTCACCTACTTGACTTTGAAAATCCTGATAGACATCAGAAGCTTTCAAAACTGGCTGTGAAATTTTAGAAGTGGCTTTTGAAAGTTATTTTTGAAGGCACCATTTTGAACCCCTCCAAACTCCATTGTTTTAGTTCCGAGTGAATTAATCTACGTTTGCTCCACAATCGTAGAGAACTCAGGAAATGCTGATGAGGTGTGGCTAAGTGAAAAGTCACGTGAGTTGTTTGATGTGAGAAAGTGAGTGTTTAAGGGAGCTACATCTCCTCAGTAGCAGTGTCTGCACCATGAGGAGATCACAGCAGCTGGTGGAAGCTCTGCAGCACCAGCCTTTGTCCCTGAGCCATTGCACCAGTCCGAATTCTGGAAATTTTGGGGTTTAAATCTGATTAACTTGTGGGTGTTGGAGAGCTAGTTTGAGACTGGCATTGCTGCACTAGTCAGTTTGCATCACCATCAGCTGCCCACTAATTATCAGGAAATTTATAGCTGCATTAGGTAAATGTCACTTCACTGCAGTGGCCTGGAATAAGAGCGTTTTCTGCTCTGAATTAGCACCATGGGCACGTCTCAGTGAGAGTCTATCCAAGCAAGGAAGGGTTTGATTTATGCACAGGCTTATTAAGGCTTTAAGAAAGGGTAGCTGAAAGATGTTGCATTGCTTTTTTGAACCGTAACATCTCTCCCCATCGTAAATGTGTGTTTGTTTATTCATTAGGCATAATCACATGTAAAGTGTTTAAAAATAATTTGCTAATTCTAGGATGGAGCTGTGTGCAGCAGTTTGGGATTCTGTGTGTGCTCCATCTGCAGGAGCTCTTCAGAAGGATCATCCAGAATGGGGATGGCTTACTCTGAGTTCCTTTTGGTGAAATTCAGTGTAAGGGGATGTGATACTTCTGCAAATCTCAGCAGCTCTTCTCAGCTGTGCCAGAATTAAATAATACCTCCTGGATTCTTATTTCTGAGCTGCTCAGTAGCCTCTTTGACTGAGATTTTGGGGAAATGGTCTTCAAGTATGGACTCAAGGATGCTCACTTGTCCATTCTGATGCACAAACCTCTCTTGGAAAAAGTTGAAGGATCTCACATCTCTAAAGGCTCAATAGGAGAGAAACTTGAATGTTCACAAAAACCCCACCTTCAATGCACCAGAAATGAAGTGCCCAACTCTTCCCAGATGATTGTGGAAGTCGTGGTGCTTCAGAATGATGCCAGAGTGTCTGAGAGCTGTCACCTTGAGTTCTTCACAAATACCAGGGTGAGTGGTGGCTGCTCCTCTGTGAATGGCGACATCTCAGCAGCTCCAACACTACAGAAATAAAAGTAAGCGTTTAAGAAATGCTGGTTAAATTCTAGACAGATTTACCCTTTACATCTGTTTGAAGGAGCTAAGGAGCTTCAGTGGTGCTTTTGCACCAGCACCCAGCACCCACTGCTGTGGCAGGGGGGGTTTGCTGCAGTTAATTAGGCAGTGGGAGATTGAAAGGAAGTCGCTGTCCAGTATTAAGCACTTGGCTTCCCTTCTGTTCTCCCTCTTGCTGCTCTTCTGGTTCAAAGTGATGCAGATCAGACAAAGCTTTTGCTGCATTCAGCCACCCTTTCTTCTGTGTCAGGAGCACCAGCACTGGCACCCAAAGCACCTACTTCAAAAGGTTCTTTGTATTAGATAAGAGCAGATACTTACACATCATTGCCAGAGGAATATCATTTTTACCAAAGACAATTCTGCCTGCAGGTCTGCTCAGGGTTGTATTGAAGTTGCTTCCCTTTGTTCTTCCAAAAATGCACCCCCTCAACCCCTTTCTGCCAGAACTCTCAATCCCAGCTTGCAAGGGAAGGGTTGAAATTCTGGAAGTAAATTCAGCCCCAGACAGGTTCACTGCAGGTATTAAAAGTGTCTTGTGAGAGAAGACTTCATCTCTTCCCCCTGCACAGCTGATGGTCTCGAGTTCTTCCCAGTACATCCAGCAGGCAAACAGTGACTGCTCTGGGGTTTATATATTCTGTATTTCAATATTTAATTACCTTGTCTTATGTGGGGGGTGGTTTTCCTTGGGAATTTTGAATTTGACTCGGGTGGAACGAGATCAAGCCGTGAAAGCAGACATCAGTCACTGTTCCTTGTGAGCAGGTTTGTGTCAAGCTCCCAAACGTGGTTCTGATGCCCCTGTCCCCTGCTGCAAAGTCTGGCTGCTCGTGGTGGTTTGCAGGACTCAAGAGGCAGCCAGGGGAAACTCTGTTCTCCCCTGCAAGGCTGTATTTAACTGTTTGCACCTGAAACCTCAGTTTTCATCATGAAATTTTATTTGTCTTACCACTGTACCAGTCAGATGTTAACGGTCACTAAGAACTAAATATGAATCTTCTGTTTCTCTGGTCATTAATGCCCAACCTGCCAAAGTTTCACTTAAGTGCTATGTGCAAAAGAAGCTCCTTTTTCCTGGCTGGAGAAGTGCTCAGTGCTTGGCAGAGCTGAAATTCCACTGATGCAAATGGATATCTTCAATCATAGCCTAAAATACTTGGGCATTTTGCTGAGGATATTATTTCATGATTTGAAGCCAGTATTTGAAAGGGTCTTGAAGCCTTCACATGAAGAGGTGAAAGAGTTAAAATAATTAAAATTAAAGGATTTGGGAGAGAATCTGCTGCAGTTAAAAAGAGTTGTTACTGCATCTATCTGTTTGCACACACCCTTGCATCTTTCCAGTTTGCTTTGCTTGCCCTGGAAACAACAAACCACAGAATCCTACAATGATTTGGATTGGAAGGGACCTTAAAGCTCATCTAATTCTACTCCTGACACCTTCCACTGGACGAGGTTGCTCCATGTCCTGTCCAAGCTGGCCTGTGCAGTAAATAAATTATTTATGATTTAGTAGACAAACTGCGCCTCCCTGTTCAGTAAATAGGAACCGTGTGGATAATTTGAACTCACAAAGTGTAAATGACTTCTTTGAATGCTGATAGATCTCCACCACGACTTGGCAGAAGGAATTGTGTAAATCCTGTAGCCTTTGCAAGGAGCTGACAGAGCAGGCAAAGGTCTGCAGCAGCTGCTGGCTCAGTTCCTTCAGCATCAGCTGATGTTTCAGGGCCTTTCCTTGGCCATCAGCAGTAGGTTGTGAGAAATAAGTTTTTAATCTCTGTTTCATATTCTGTAGTGACTCACAGTGATATTAAGCTTCGTTCCCAGTGGGAGAACAGGCAGCAAAGTCTGGATTCATTGACAAAATTTTCCATTCCCTGGCAGTAGTGATGATCTGTCCAGGGATAACTTTCCCCTCACAGTTCCCCCTCACTGCTCTGAGCCCATCTGAGGGCTGCATTCATACTCTTTTTCAACCAAGATCATGCTCTGTTCCAGACGTTAAAACATTCCTGAGATGGCAAATGGCTTGGAAGGTTTGCCTCAGAAGATGCCTGATTACTGTGGGTATTTCTAGCCCTCACTGTAAGTGCTGCTCTCCAGGGAAACAGGGGAGCCCAGGGCAGTGCTGGGAGAGGGACAGAGGCTCCTGCCCAGGCAGGGGAAGGGGCTGAGCCTTGGAGTGCCCCCAGCCTGGCATTCTGGAGGCTGGTTAATATTTTGTAAGCTGGGCAGGTTGCTTTTCTGGAATGCAGGAGCGCGTTGCATCCGTCCCTGTAACAGTCAGAGGAGGGTTTCTCATCTGCAATAGTAAATTAATAAACAGCCAGACTGTTCTGGCATCAAACTTTTATACCTGTGCTTTTCTATAAGAAATGACCTTATATAATTAGGTACATTACAGTGACATGAATTTATAATAGATGTATATAATGGAGCACTGGATATTGGATATTGTAAAATCTTGTTATGTTCTAATTTGGAAGTGTTCTGACAAACACTATCTGGGTAAAAAACACATTTGCCTCTAAATTTAACCTGATTGATCATTTTGCAAATGTGTTATTGCTTCGATGCAAAGAGAATTCCAGAATGGATAAACTAACTCCTCATGCACCACAAAAGCAGTTTTGATGCTGGTGATTTATTGCTGCCTTTTGCCGTGTTTCTTATAGAGCTGCTCAGAATTAAACATGCTGCTTTAAAAATACTTCGTGCAGCATTCCCAGAACATACATAATTTTGAGCAACTTTCCTGACAATTGCTTTTTTATGGGCCTTGATGGAAGCGAAGGACAATCTTCCCATTCCCTGGAGGAGCGTCTGCCTTCGCAGACAGAGACACTGCTGTGATGTGATGCAGGGTCTGAGTACAGCCTCCCAATTTGGGGCCAGTTGGGGAGGTTGAAGTGGGGTGCAGGGATGTGGCAGCTGTCCCCTGGGAGGCCTGCTGACATTGGAGTCTGTCTTGTGCCATTTGTGTGGGATGTGGCAGCCTGGTTTTGATGGGATCCCAGGGATGGCTGCTCCCAGTCCCGCATCCTCTTAGCCAGGACGCTGCTGAGTGGAGCCCCAGTGTGTTGTTTACCCACCCAGCTCTTAAATCCTTGTTAACCAGCTTGAAACATGAAAGCAAGACACGGGGGGCTTGTATTTGGTCAAAGTTTTGGGCAGCATTGAGCGGGTCAGAAAGGAGAGAGCCAATGATCCCACAAGTGTCCCAGCCTCTCTTGTTTCTCAGGCTGGTGCTGGAGCAGCTCCTGCTCCCCACGACAGCTCGTTGAATGCAAATAATGAATGTTAATCCAGCCTCATTGTTCCAGGGTCAAACACCAAAAAAAAGGAATCACTCAGGGTGCCAGTGTGGTAAATCGTGTTTGTTTGCTTTGCGCATTAGGTTGGGTTCTGCCTCCTTTTTTTGAGCCATTGTTTCAGCGTGTGCTTTTCACTCCCAGTGTGTGAGAGAGCAGGACTCCAGCTGGGTTCACTCTTCCTCCCGAGGTGAGGACTTTTGTCCTCTATTTGTTGTTATGCAACATTGTGCTGCTTTCGGTGGTGAAGGGGGGAAAAAAATGGGCTGCCAATATGACTGTGATATTTGGATGATTTATCTCATTCCTCTTCTGAGTAACCTAACTTTGACATTATCCGTGAACTCCGAGCCTTGCTTGCGTTGTTCTTGCTGGTAGAAAACACAGCAAGGATGTAGTGGGTAATTGAACCCAGATGCACCGAGGGCTGCTCAGCCAGACTGTTATTTTAGCCTACACTAGTAGGTTTTTAATACGAGTTTGACCTTACTTTGAAACATTCTCAAAATACCATACTTTAATATCAATTTATACACTCTTGCTTTAAGAGTGGGGCAGAGTCCCTGGAAAAAGTAATGAAACACTTTCTACCTGTTAATGCAGGAGATACAGAAAGAGTTGTGGAGTTAATTTATGTGTCTAAGGGACAAGTTTCACATGCTGCCTGTCTAATTGGGGCTTTATCCTGTGCCTGGGGTTGGGATTGGGATCGTGACCATCAGGGAAACCCATCCATCAGCTTTCCCTGGGCCTGCCCCTGCAGAAGGAGGCAAGTTGGGCAGGGAGGCTTTTGGTACTCAGGGATAGGAAGATTTACCCCCAGTCCATATCACTGAGTTATTAAACAGAGTTTAATAGGCACGGTAAGTATTCATCTTAATTCTTTTTAATGGGAGGTAAATGCTTTGTGTACGTGTTCCGTGAGGTTAAGCTGCGTTAAACAGCTTAGAAATTCATTCCTGATTTTAAAAAGATAAAAAAAAAAGCCCAACGCCAGCCAGCCCATGTTTCTGTGCCAGGATGGTAGTTTGATTTTGACATACATGTAATGCACTTTCCATATTTACACAGTGTTTTCCTAAAGGAGGAGCTGCTAATGGCAGGACCCAGCAGAGCCCTGGCTCCCTCCTCAATACGTGCTTTGTCAGGAACGACTGAGCACAAAAAAATCTGAGGTATAATTAAATTTCCTGTGAAGATAGCATACCTATTTCTGCCTAAACAGAACTGGTTTTCATTCATTATTGCTGCACTCAGGTGGAACCGAGGTTGCTGCCTTTCTAATGGGTCTGAATAAGTATTCTTTAGGAAAGAATAATAAAGGAATTAAAGTTTTGTGGTTGTACATCAACAGCTTGAAGTAAAGTAATAGCGAAACAAGATTTTGTGGTAGATCTTGAAGTTAAATACTTAAACAGATTAATTTTTTTCAATTTTACTCTAATTTAGGGTTAATTCTTGTAATTGCTCGTGGTGAAACAGAGGAGGGATATTTAAGGGATATTGAGAGGGAGAGGGTTGAAGTTATTTTAAAGAATTCCTAGGGTATTGCTGTACCCAGTGCTGTCATTCACTCCCAACCCTGGTCCAGTGCTCGGTGTAAAAACCGAGGCTTTAATCGGAGTGATGGTGGCAAACGGCTTTAAACCTGTTTGGCTTTGGGCACTGCAGCTTGAAACACAGAGAGCAAGAAATTAAAAATGGGTTAGTGTTTTTCTTTCTGTTCTCTTATCAGAAATGTTCGCTCAGACTATAACAACTGTTAGAACAAGATAACAACTTCAGGCCAGCTGTCAAATGTTTACCATTATCAAACCTCTCCCTAGGGTAAGATGCGACTTTGGCTCGCCTCACCGGCAGTAATTTAATTTTTCCTTCGTTCTGACTCGGAAATGGCAGCATTTTTCAAAGCTTCCTCCCACTGATGGCTGAAATTTTCCTTGTGAAATGATTTCCACCAGTCTTGAATCTTTCTTGCTTCTGCCGTCTTCACCTTTACTGATGGTTCTGCAACTCATCACCAGCTATGCGAGCTGACAGTTCACATCCTGGGGCAGCAGCCGGGGCTGGCCTGCAGAAAGGAGCAGCCTGACCAAATTTACGCTCACAAGATCTCTTAATTCACAAAAGCATTTGCTCCAGTTCCTGCTCTCTGCTGCAGGGGCTTTGGGGGGGTGAGCAGGAGCGGTCGGAGGGGAGAGAGGCTCTCTTCACACTCTGCTGAGTACACAGCCTTCCGAGATGAAAAACAGACGGAAAGAGACATTTCCAGCCATCTTGCTGATCTGTGCAGGGGTTCACTGAACTGTGCAGCATAGCACCAGACCCATGTATCATTTAATGTGCTAATTTCTCCTTTTTTTTTTTTTTTTCCCTGAGTGAAGGAGTTTCTCATTTTGTTGACAAGCGCATTAAAATTAAAAGTGGGAACAGTTAAAAGAGAACCTAAAAATGTAAACTCGATACCCACCGATTCCTTCCTGCTTTGACATCAGAGCCATGGAGAGATCTGCTTAGTTTTGAAAAGCCTCTGACAAATGAGAATAGTCAGAATAAGTTTTCTATTTGGTCTGAACTGCACGGAACATTGTGATTTTTTTTTTTTTTTTGCCTCCCTCACAACCTGAAACACACGCCATATGCTTGCCCAAATGCTTCCCCTTCTTGCACTGCGAGACAGATCCGAAACTTTTGTTCCATTCTTTTCCTGGAGAGGGATTTTATTCCCTTCTCCCACCCAAGGCAGTTTGCAGCCAGAGAAAAGTGATGCTTCCCTGGCCACCGGCGCGGCCGGCTGCGCTCGCTCCCCACCAAAAGGTCACTCAGACACTTTTTTTGGGATTCGTTGGCTCTCTCTTGAAAGCTTCTCCTAAGAATAACCCATTTTACATTTCTGTGATTACTTTGGAGGAAAAAATGTGCTATAATACCAGAATGTAAATGCAGGGGGAAACAACATTCCGAGTAACCCGATCACACTCCTGTAGTATTTGCTTTGGTACTTTCCTATCGTTTGCTCTCCAGTTGCTTAAGGAGCAGCTGCACAATCTGGTAAATTAATATATGTTGTAGGCAGAAGTTTAGACAGAAGGAAAAGTTGACGTGGTTTGTGCTAACAGAGATCCTGATCCTGTGAACTGGTGCTCTGACTGAGGGGGGAGGAATCTTCTTAGCCCTTTTCATGTGCAAAGTAGTCCTGTCTCAGCAATGGTAGGGTTTTACAAAATAAATATATCGAAAATATATATTTGTAGTGGCATGTCGTGTCGTCAGCATTAACTCCACTTGTATGTTCTGTTTGTGGAGCTTTAAGCATTGTGAGAAATATATGAGAGATTTGCAGACAGGGGCAAGGAGGGGTCAGATGTATCAAATCCATGGATTCCAGCAAGCAGAGACCCTGCCTTAGAAATGTGAATTAACAGGAGAGCTTCCTCCTGCACAGACTCGGAGGAGCACAAACTAGTGGTGACTGGCCGAGGTATTTGTCATCCTAATAAACTGACAAAATGGAAAAATAAACACCAATCTTATCAGTCTGCATTTTTCGTTGGGGATGAAAGTGTTTGAAGAAAAATCATAAAGGAATCCATGGTAGCTCAAGGAGGTTAAACTCAACAGTTGTTCCCTTTGAAGTGTATGACCACGAGGTTAATTGCCAAAACTGCTCGTGGAAAAGGTGGTAACAATTTAACAAGACTGTACAACTGCAGGACTCAGATGAATATCAGGTGTTTGCAGATGGGGTTGGGGTTTTTTGGGGGTTGGGTTTTGTGGGTTGGTTGTTTTGTTTTGTTTGTTTGTTTTTTTTTTTTTTACACCTAACAGGAAAAGGGGAGAAAAACCCAGAATGAGAACCAGGGGCTGGGGCGGGAGAAGAAAAGCCCGACTAAAGAGCCAATAATTCCCAATAATTCCTTGTTTGCTTTGCCAATGAGGCTGTAATTGGGCGGGAGGTC
Organism: Platysteira castanea; assembly: GCA_013397175.1. Taxonomy (NCBI): domain Eukaryota; kingdom Metazoa; phylum Chordata; class Aves; order Passeriformes; genus Platysteira; species Platysteira castanea. The sequence continues at coordinate 35,335 of VYXC01001563.1, read as the reverse complement.
AGTGGCAGCCCTTGGAGCTCTCCCGTCCCTCTCCCGGCTCCCGATTTATTCATCCCAGCCGGGCTCCTGCCAGGACTTCACAGCTCAAGGCACGGGGGTTGTGTTTTTGCTGCTCGCAGCTCAGTTTATTCCAGAATTTATTCCTCTGTAGGTTCATTTGTCCCTTTCTGAAACGGCCACACTTCCACATCTTTCTTAATTTAGTGGGAACAAAGTCTTTAAGGCTGGAATTCCCTGAAGCCCTCCAGAAACCCAATTAGGTCAATGCAATATCATAATTGGGAAGCTGAAATCCCTTACCATTAGTTACACTGGGTAAACAGAGATGCAGAAGTGTGATAGAAACAGAAGGAGAAGAAATTCTTTTAATGTTGCTTTGCACTTCCAGAGAGGGAGAACCTTTATAATTTTAACAATATCGTCAGGGTATTTTAATTTTGACATCCTTCTCGGAATTCAGCAGCGGGGTTTTTTTCCATGGTTACATTTTATATCTATAGCAATTTGTGGAACTTGGAAAATGTGTACGAAGAGCAGCTTTTTCAAGCGATTTTCTTGTAGACAAAGAGTTGGCAATGCCTGAAAACAATGAGAAAAAAAAAATCTTTAAATCGTTAACTAAACTCTTTGAACCTCCAGGAAAGTTTGTTTATGATGGAAAGCTTGCTCACCAGTCACAAATCCCTGTTTGCATTGGTTTTTCTCTGTCAGATACCCTTAATGAAGTGCCAGTTTTATTAACAGCAGCTCAGATAATGCATTCATGGCTCAGTGTTCAACTGAGCCACGGGCAAAACTTTGAAACCTTTCTAGCACTACACCATTTACGTGCTCAAAGTAGCCAAAGCAGCAGCCTGGGTCCTAAATTTAATGCAAACTGTAATTTTTCCTGTGTTGTTTTGCTGTTTGCATATTGGGCATTAAAAGCAAAAGCTCTTCTGGGGAGAATCCTCCCTGTGCAGCAAGTGGAACTCTGTGCTCCAGCTGGAGCATCCCGGGATGCTGCTGCTCCCCTCCCAGCAGCCAGGAAATGTTGTGTGCTGATGTTTGGGATGTAACTCAGGAGATTACATCTCCCTGATCTGGTGAAGAATTGGGAATTTGGCTCAGGGGGGAGTCACCCGAATAGTGATGCTCTCAAGGACAGCTTTGAACCTGTTGCTTATTTTTACAAACAGAATTAAATCCCAAAGCTGGGCATCTGTGAGAAGTGATTACAACCAAAGGGTGAGGATTTAGAAACCTCCAGTTTCATCCTTTTCTGTGAGATCTGACTGAGAGCTCAACTGGCTGCCAAACACCTTTAAATCTGCTGTGGCATCTTGTCTGTCATAAGCCATTTCCATTTTTACAGTTCAGTTATGGCTCTTGCACTGTGCCAGGGGTGTTTCACAGGTGGCAGGAACCCCAATTCCAGCCCTCCAAAAGGTACCTGCCAGTCCTGCTTTTTTATTAGCCATAGAGTTGGTAGCAGTGGTGTTGGATAAATGCTGTAATTCCCACCCCGAGGGGCAGAAGAGCTCAGTTTCCAGGGGTGATGCCTCTGCAGTATTGACTGAGGCTCTGCCCATGAAGACAATGGCATGATGAAACCAAATGTTGCTTAATACAAACCTTATTTTTATTATATTTCAAGTTACGGTGGTCTCTGATGGGATCCAGCAGGTCAGTGTGACTCAGCAGACAACAAACCTTGGCTTTTTTGGGATGCCAAGCAAGTCTCAGCCAGAGCAGAGAGGAGCCAACCCTCATTCAGTTTTAAACTTTAATAATATTTCTTCTTCATTATAAAAACACAAACTCACTGCAACACGAGGGGGAAGATATTCTTCAACATTGTTTTTATTTATTTAAAAAGGGGCAGGGGGAGGAGAGAAAAAAACCAGGCTTGGCAATCTGCATATGCAAATCCTGCTGTGATTCTCCTAGACAGGAGGAAACCCTGACTCTCAATAGATATTTATTTTCTAAATTGGCGACAGACATGCAAGCGAGAACGTTCAAATGACTTCAGCTCTCTTTCTGCCTTCGTTATGTCAGGCTTGCAGATCACATATGGCATTATGGAAATCACTAAATGAAAACCATATTGATCAGCATGGAGAACAAATGTAAAAAAGCTGGGCTGAAGGAGGAGAGGTGGAGAACTCTGCTCCTCTCTTCAACCAGATAGGCCCTCGTTAAGGCCTTTAATCATTTATTAATGTAAACTCCCTCCTTCCCTTTCCACTCAAATTACCTCAGCCATAGAGCATCCTGCTCCATTTATCTTTTAATGTTTCCTTTATTTAATTTATTTTTAAGCTATACATTATACTTTTATTACAAAATCAAGGTTTGTTGGTTTTTTTTCTTTTCTAAAGGACAGTGTTGAGCAACCAGATTTGCTAGAAATGCTGCTGCCTGAGCAGTGAGGGGAAGAAGCAGGAGCAGGAGTGGTTTTTCCGTGGATGGCAGCCTTGGCGTGCCAGAGGACTGGCAGTGAAAAGGAGTGTGTGTTACAGAGCCTCCCCCCACTTCACGCTGTTTGTAATTAAGGTTGTGTCAGCATTTCCATCATAAACCCTTGTTTACAGGGTTTATAATTCAGCTGTGAAAATTTGCTCCGGGCCAGATTTGACATACAAGGGCTCAACCTCACAGTAAAGGAGGTTTCTACCCTGCCTCCCTCCCTCAAACCTAAAAGCTACTCAGTTTCCAAAGAATGAAAAGAAGAGAAAGGTGTAGCGGCGTGGTTTGGGGGAAAATTGTAAAATATTATTAACCAAAAAAAGCCTCGGGCCAATGTCCTACGTAACTGTTAAAAATCACATGGAGAGCTTTACGTGACTGTCCCGTGCCAGTTTGGGGAGATTCAGGGTTTTTGGTCAGGCAGGGGATCACTGACTCGTAGTCATTCATCAGACTCTTGAGTGATGGACATCTCAATCCTGGTGTCCATTTTCTTGAGCACTCTGTCATTCCCTCACGGTTTAGTTTGCAATTTCCATGACGATAATGAAGGGGTTCTGCTCTGAAATTCGTGCTGGTTTCTGCTCCTGACAAAGCTCTCGCTGGCCTGTGGGGTATTTCCCACCACCCTCTCAGCTGGGTAATGCAGGCTGTTCTTAGGGATAATAATATACTTTTTACTTGGAATCTTCATCTTTCCCGCAGCTGAAATAGTTTCACTGGCATTTTTTAATCCATTTGGTTAAAAAAAAAAAGTCAGATTTGTGCATGAGTTTGGAACAGTTGGGTGCCTGTTGCACGTTCATTTAAAAATAACTCATAACAATCATGGAGAGCAGTCAGAAATCACACATCCATGTGCCCAGCACAGATGAGGAAGGTGGGAATAAGCAGGAAGCTGCACTGGTTGGGAGCCCTGGCTCCGTGTGCCTCGTGGGCTGCAGGATCCAGGCGCGCGCTGCTCCGGGAAAAGCTCGGCAGCCCGGGCTGGGAATTTCTGGGCTGCTGTCAGTTTTAGTTAAATCCTTATCATTTTAATGTTTTCATATTCTCTGTGATAACAGACCTCAAGTCTCAGCCGTGGAGATGGCTCCTGATTGATATGGGATGATCCTGGCGTCGCGCGCTGCGGCACGGACGTCTCATTTATTTTAAGTGATATTCCAGATTTTTTTTTTGGAGGGAACAATTCCTAAGGGGCAGCAAAGATACATACAGTGATGTATCTCTAAAATATGTGTGTAAAATGTATTCTGTCCTTCCTCTTTCTTGCACACTCACCCACTTCCAACTTCTTTTCCTCTTTGACTCGCATTACAATCCTACTTTCCTTCCCCTGCTCTCAACATCAAACAGTCTATAAATTACAGCAAGAGTGCTGTCTGTGGCAGACATACAGTCCTTGTTTGTGGCAGAAGAGCAGAGCATTAAACAGTGAGTGGACTATGCAGAGAGCTCTCTCTCTCTCCCCGTTCCCAGTGGGAGTGTTGTTTATAGAGCATTATAATTTATAACTGAAGAGAGTGGATTTAATTTCAGCGGAGGGGGCTCGCCAGCGGGGCGCCAGCCTGCAATCATATGAATCAGCAAGCTGCAAACTCCATTGAATGGAAAGTATTATCGCTGGCCACAAACGGACACTGTTTCTCCTTAAACAACTCCCTCGGTGCAGGAAGACGTTGTCTTCATTCATCTATTTTACATATCTACTCCTGGTTTAATTTTGCTGTTTCCTAAAAGTCTTTTTCTTTTTCGGGCGCATCTTTTCTTTTTTGCTGCCTGACTTCCTGGTCTGACATTGGAAACTGATTATTGTCTGGATGTTGCTGATTTTGTAGCTCTTAAACTTGGCTTTGCTTCTTAGCGTGTGTGTTTTGTTTTTAGTTTCTGAAATGCCATTTCCCTCTGATCCTGTGTACAAGCAACTTTTATGGGAACCGAAGTTAAACATGCAAACAAGAGGATGATAATCCATTAGCATTAATATTGTAAAATGGTAGTCAGATTCAATCACAGGAAGTTTTATTTAATCATGGATGTTTTGTGCATTTCTCTTGCACAAATGGAAACTCTTTTTTTTTCCCCCCTCCTCTCTTTAGTCTTGGAGAAGTTCAGCATTTTGTCCTGTGAAATAAGACCATCAAATCCGTAACGAAGCCGGATGAGTTTCCAAAATACTTTCAAGCTGCCTTTGCTTTGATTCTATTTTTTATCAGTTGTTTTTGTGCTGTTCAGGAGAGGCCTGACTCGTGGGCTGAAGTTTCCTATGAGGGCTTTATGCAGCTCTTGTAATTTGTTAGACATTTGCAAGCAGAGCAGTAACACAATGCATTAACAGCCTATGGCAAATACCAGTTTTACACGAGTTACTATTTTTCTTTTGCTTTCTTCTCATGAAATAATGGCAAAGCTTTAAAAAATCCCCCCCAGTGGGATAAAGGGCAGGTTGGATGGAATTAGGGGCTTGTGAGCTGGTTCCTGGCAGGTACTCGAGCAGCAGAACACCTGAGAGATATTCTCAGCCTGCTGCCCATCTCCCCTTCAGAGCAAAGTTTCTGTTGAAGTTTGAGCATTTTTAAGGAATAAAACCTTTTTTTTTCCCTCCTAAGCCACAGGCACAGCACAGAAAATGCTGCTGCTGGTGCTGTGTCCCACGGGGCTGCCCTGCCTGGGGAAGGGCTGCTGGGAGAGCACCACTCCCCTGGAAACCCTCCAGAACTCCTCTCCCACCTCCCAAAGGAGGATTTCCCCGTGCAGGAGGGCACAGCGTGGTAGGGGAGTGCGGGTTCATTATCCAGCTCGTGTCCCACACAGCTGGGGAGGAGGATGGTCTCTCTTCTCCCTGCCCTACATCACTGATCTGCAGCCCTGCCTAAGGAGCTTTGTGTGTCTGGTGCTGATTGAGCCGTGGGGGCTGCCCCTGCTCCCCACCCTGCACCAGGATCTGTGCCTGGCATTCATTTGTGGGCATTCAGGGGGGCTCCCTGGTAATTGGCCTCATCCTGCTCTCCTTCCCCAGGAAAAGCAGAGCCTTGGGAAGGCAGATCTGCTGCCACGCACGTGGGAGAGGTGGCTCTGGAGGTGTTTCCTCTGTAGAAACATCACCGCTGTGTTCCTGCAGTTTTCAGCAATGACAAATGTCATGTTTTCAGCTTATCTGATGTATTTTAAATAATTGTGGCTTTTTTGGTTCCATACGCTCTGTAATTTTGCCTGGCTTAAAACAAAGTTGTGCAGTCTGATGGATCTGATCGAAGCTGTGCTTTTGTTCAGCAGGTAGAGCAGGGGCATCAGTCTCTGTTTGCTTTGCATTGCATTTATGAGCATAATAAAGTTATTGCCCTCGTTTTCACAGAGAGATTGTCCTGCATTAGCAAAAAAAGCCACATAAATTATTTGCAAATGAGTGGCTTGTTTTTGCCTATTGATTTCCCAGAAGTGGCAAAATGCTTTAGCTTATGTTCACGACTATTTATAAAACGTAAAATGTATTTTTCTCTCTGCCTCGTGGCACAGGCAGTGAAGTTTGTTAAAGGATTAAAGGCTACGTCCTACTCTTCCTCCCTTCACCCTTTCACAGGCTTTTAAACAGTCTCCCTGACTGTATTTTCTATGCTTAACTTCATGCTAAATTCCAAAGGTACATGAAATAATCGGAGCTCTTTAATTCCATAGCACCACATACGGCCCTTTTAGTCCCCTAAGGGGGAAAAAATGTTGTAAAATCCAAACCTGTAGGTAGATTGCAAAGATACAGCTCTGTACCTTCCAGTTTCACCTCATTACCTCTTTTGTATGTGTAAGAACTGTTCTGCTCTCCAGGATGATCATATTTTATACTGTTTAAATCTGAGTCAGAGCTAGTAAATATTTCGGGCACACAGAGTAAACTAGTTAGTGTTTAACTTTGGCTTGCAGAAACCAAGATGATTCACAGTGTTAACATTTTAATTTCTTGTTCATTCTGAATGCGATGGGAATGAATTAATTTTGGCATTTTAAATCATTAAGGATTTAAGTTATGTTCCACCTTTTTTGTGTGGTTTTCTCAGCACTTTTGAGAACATTTAAAATGCTGGAGTACCGTAAAAATACTTTGCATTCTGGTTGGGAAATAGGATGGTCTGTGTGTGGAGCTTTCCTTTTCTCTAAAATAATATATCTGCAACAAATGTGAGCAAAACCTGCTGCGTGTTTAAAACGAACAGGAGCAATGTCACCTGAAGTACAGTCAGCTGCAATTGTAGCGTTCTGAGAGCAGCAGAGCAATCTCTTGAGGAATGCTCACTTAGGGAGGTCTGGCTGGTTTTATGTAGTTCAAAATTACTTGATCAAAGAATGTCCAGAAATAAAATGCAGAGCTAATCTTTATTGAAAATATACTTTTATTTTACTAGGTGACTTACTACTGTATAACACCCCTTATTTCGGGTTACATGTGCTGCTGCTGTAGGTCTCGCTAGAATAAAGACATTTTTGGGTTTGCTTTGATGAAACTTCACAAGAGCCGTCTGTAGGGGAGAAATACAATTTCCCCTCTGCTTTAATTGTGCTCTGTCGTGTGTTTGGCTCAGTTAACCCAATCAAGGGAGCTGCACTCGGGGATCTGAGTGGATCTTATCAGCACTGGACTCTGGCTCTGATTTTCCCCCCGGTGCCCGCTGGAGAATTAAAATGTGCTGGGCAGTTTTATTCTCCCTCCTGGCGCACGGAGCGGGGCGAGCGTGGTTTGGGGGCACGCAGGCACACGGATATCCCCCGTTCCTGTGCCTCCAAAAGGGGTCATGTCCTTATCAGTGATTGTAATTGATAACAACGTGGTGCTTGGAGGCAGCCCGGTGACCTTGGCACCGCTTTCCTCACTCCCTCCTGCTTTGATGTGATCCGGCAGCTGACGGGGATGCGCAGGTCAGGCAGAGGCAGCTGCCTGGCAGCGCCACGTTCAAACAGTTCTGACCCCCCAAAGTAACCAAAATGCCCATATTTCTTCATTTAGCATAATTAATACCTTGTATTTCCACTGACTTTGGTAAACTGAATATTCTCTCCCCCCCACCTCCCTTTTTTCCTTGATTGTTTTATTCCCTGTAGCTTTCAGTAATGATTGCAGGAGATCTGCAGTTAAAATGTTTTACAGACTCTGAAGAATAACATGTTTGGGAAAAGCTCAGATCAAAAGTCTCAATTAGGTCGCAGCCTGGCAGGAAGCTTATGGCCACATTAAAATGGGAAAGTTATTTCATTTTTAGTATATTTGTGTTTTCAGTAGCCAGCCTAGTAAGCTCAAGGCAAAAAGACACATGTTGGAAGTCTCACCAAGGAAATCCTCCTGCTCTTATGAATTTGTAATTAGGGAAGATATGCACAAGAACTACAAGTGCTCAGTGTTTAATGTGGATCCTTCTCGAGGAGAACTTTCTGAAACAGCAGCTGGAGGAGCTGATGAAATACCTTTTTTTTTTTCCTTTTCTGTCATAAATGCTGCCTGTGAATTATTACCGTCACCTTTTAAAACCACTCCGTAAAAAGTAGCTGAGGAGGGAGTGCCTGGATCTGCGTGGATCAGCGCCGAGCATCAGCCTGAAAGGTCTCTGCCAGCGAACCTCAGAGCACCCACTGCAAACCCACCCCTCAGCTGATGGCTTCATTTCAAAAACAACAACCAAAACAAGGGCAAAGCCAGCCATCTGGAGGGCCGGGGTTTGCTGTGGGCCTGGATGTTTGGAGCTGTGTTTTTGGGAGATCTGGGATGGGAGCGAGGTGGGGAGGGCAGCGCGGTCCCCGGCTCCGTGTGCCGCGGCTCGGCGGCTGCAGAGGCAGAGCCTGGGAGAGATGAGCAGCACTGATTTGTTGTGATGAATGGAGCTCGGGGAGCTTGCTCCTGCAAGGCAAGAAATACATTTTATGCCATAACCGAATTTGATTCCTTTTTACCAATAAATTTTTGGATTGCGTTTAACAGCCAGATAAACGCGGAGCTTATTTTATTGCAGTTACGATTCTGGATATCTGTATTACATGTATTTCTATTGAACTTTGCATTAAGCACAGTAGATCTTCTCTGTCAACAAATAAATTAAACTTGGAGCAAGGAGTGTTTTCTTGTACGTGCCACGGGTCGGGTTTTGCAGCACGTTTTTGTTTTCCTGTGACAGCAGTATCAAAATACAATACCTGGGAGGTTTAAATATCCTAAAATACTCCTTAAAGGAAGAGGTCCTGAGCTGTTCCCCATGGCAGAACCCTTTCATTAGTGTAGGGAAATCATCTTTGCTGTAAGGATTGCAGAAAAAACCAATCAAATGAATTATGCAGGCAGTTCTACTGTGAGCACAGAGTGACACGGAGATGGGCAGGAGGATGGACAAGGGGCCAAAAGTATGATCTCATTTTATTCTCAAAGTGTTTGGGTTCAACACTCCCCTTTTTAAACATCAGAAGTATTTTATACATTATATTTAATTCATCCCATAACTGAAGAATGTGCAGGAAGAAAGAAAATTAAAATAGAAAATTAGTAGTGTTTGACCAGCTTGTTATTTTTACTCTGAAAACATCATCTCTTTTTGAACTAGCTGATCCTTGCTCAAATCCTGATTGGATTTCCCTACTTTAGGAGTTCTCACCCTTTTCCATACTTCAACTCCCTTATTTTACTGAGGTTTCTTATCCATGTGAGGCTGTGGAGGTGGATTGCAGGTGCTGCCTCCTAGAAATTCCCAGCAAATTCCCAGCAGGGACAAGCTGGATTCAGCAGCACCAGAGCTGCCCTCACAGGCTGCACCTGCAGATTTGGCATCTCCTCCACCTTCATGGAAACTAAAATAATCCAAACTCTTCTGTAACATAAAATGTGGCTTCACATTTCTTTTGTGGCTTATTGGTGAGTCTGAATTCCCTGTGAAATGTTTGGTAAAGGGAGGGGGGGATGATCCAAGTCTGGTAGAAACAGGAGTGTGTAAGTCAGGGCTGTTAGGGGAAGCAAGCTGCTTTCCAAAATCCCTGTTGGAATCTAAATTTCGTTGAAACTGCTGCTGCTTTGATGCTCTGAACGTCTGTCATCTGTCTCAGTGACCATGAATGTGATTTGTGTGTGTCTGGGAAGTGCTGGGTGTTTGAGGTTTGTCAGTGCCTGTCGTTACCGTTTGCTAATTCCGAGAGTGGCAAAAAAATAGGGAATAAAAAAAAAACCACCAGGGGATTTGTTCTCTTTTAGGGGATTCCTTCTCACCTGTGTTTGCAGCAATGCTGTTAAAAGCAGCAGCACTGCAGAGGATATTTATTTCTCCATCAGCCAGGCTGCTGTGAGGCTCAGCACGACGTGCTCCCCTCCTTCCCCCTCCCGTGTGCCTGGTTCTGCACATGCTGGGCACAGGCATTCCCAACATGTGCATCACATCCAGGGAGCATCAGAGCTACTGTGCCTGAGCTACTGCACATCCCCGGGCTCTGTCAGCACCCTGCCCTGGCCAGCACAGAGCAAGTGTTTGCACAAGCTGGTTTTTAAACCCAAGCAAGGCTGGCTGAAATCTCAGGGGTCGCTGCTGCCGCTGCCCCAAATCCCTTGGGAAGGGAGTTCTGGGCACTCTGCTCTTGGATCCAGCACCCTGAGGGGCTGCACAGAGCCCTTCAGCTGGAGATTTCACCCCTTCAGCTGGAGATTTCCCCCCTACAGCTGGACATTCAGCCCCATCCCTCTTACTTCACTGTACGTGAAGAGAAAAAAATGCTGCACTGAAAGAGAAAAAAAAAACGAGGCTCAGATCTTGGAGACGTTTTAATAAGCATCTAACTTAAGTTGCAAGTGGTTTTAAGTCTGTGAAGCTGCTCTTATGCTTAATAATAAACATCTGTGTGTTTTTTTCTACCCGAAGATTTCAGACAAGCCAATGTCTGAGGAGCTCACGGCTCAGCATAGATGATTTAAAGCTCAGGTCAGTATTAATGCACAGAACACTTGGGGAAGCAAAACCAGAAAACAGCCAAGGAAACAGAGTGTTTCAGGGATGACATTAACAGTTCTGAGCAGGATATGTATCTGTGCTTGCATATTCTATAGAAGTGTTTAAAAAGAAATCAGTTCAGACATGGCAAATCCAGTATTTAAGTGTACTTTGTGCTAATTCTTTCAAAAGAAGCCTACATTCCAGCATGTCTTCATTCAGTAATTTAATTGGGATGTAGGTCTTTGAGCTAGTGGCTGATTAGAAAACATGACCTGCTTGAGAGATCAAGAAGGTAAATTGATAAATGTTGTAGCAAAGGTTAGTAATGTGTGAGAGAGTAGAAGCTGCTCTGGGCTTTGAATCACTGATCAAGGTCAGCTGCAGTTCATTAAAACCTTTAGAGATTTAGATTCGCTGTAAATATACCCACATACCATAGTTTATCTTGTAAATCCTGCATATTGTTGGTCAGGAAGATTGCACATTACAGCACAGGTTTTCTGGTGGCACATTTACACCGAGGTGCAGGGCAAAGTTCAAATATTTCAATTAGAAAAGCAGGATGGACACGGGTGATGAGACTCGTCCCGTGTCCCTCGGACTTCACACCCCCATACTTTCTATTTAATCTTTCAAGGCACACCTGGGGTTGTGCCCATGCTGTCCTTTAGGGTAAACAGTTTTTCCTTCCCTGGAGTGTCCGTGGAGCAGGGCTGTGTGCTTGTCCTGGCTCCCAGCTGGACTGGGAAGGAGCCCTGCTGCTCCCATCCTCATCAGAGCCAGGGTCTCTGTTCCCTCATCAGGCTGCTCTGTGTCTCTTTCAAGTTTCCAGCAGGAGCAGGGCTAGGGTGCATGTGTGTGAGGTGACATCTCCCTGCTGAGCTGAGCAGGACAAAATTCCTGTTTTCTGTAGTGCCAGAGCACGGCTGTGCCAGCCACTGCCCCAGCCCTGTCCTCGGGCTCTGCCCCAGCCCTCCAGCCCCTGCCTTCCTGACCTCTCCCTCTCTGCTAATTCATCTTTTCATCATTACAGTCCTCAGCAGCTTCCCTCTCTCCTGGATAGCCCATCCTCATTATTGCTGTCCAGGTTTCTTCCCTCTCTTTCCAAAACCATGACATCTGAGGGCCATGTAAAGACTTTTTTTGCAGTCCCCTTTGGCCAGCGTGGCCCGTTGGTCTCCTCCAGCTCATCCTGACTTGGCTGGAGCTTGTTTGGGTGGTGTCACCTGTCTGGGGACACTGCCTTGTGCCAGGCCCTGCCCCACAGCCTGGCTCCATGGAGCAGATGTCACAGTTTGAGGTGCACTTCACGTGGTTGTATTGCTGAGGGAAGTGCATTTGCAGGTACCCTGGGAAGAGCAGAGAAATGTTCTTTAAAACTTGACCAAATACCTCTCCATGAGCTTACTCCTGGCTCAAATCTGTTGCCATGAGGTTAAAGTGATGTTAAATCTACTAAAAAAAGTGCCTAACAGAAATACTTTGAAAGTACTTTTCTTGAAGCATAACTGTGAATCACTTTGAGCTTAATGGTTTTTTTAAAAAAATCTAGAACAAAAGAGTTTTTTCCCTACAACAGCTGTGCACTTTTATTAAAAATTTAAAGAAATCTTATGTGTCTAATCCTTTGAGCGGATGTGTAATTACTTGGCTTGGGGTCTTACACATGGATAACCTAGCTGTACTGTGAGACAAGATTCTTATGTTTAATTTAAAGAATCATGGGTGTGCTTTGGAGATTATCAACACCGAGCCTCATAAAGGAACACAAACCCAGAACAACTCTTCTGCATTATCATTTGTTATACAGATGTTCCAAACCATCTGACGAGCAGATAGTGCAGTTTGCAATAGATTAGCAAATGATAGTGGGGTGGGGAGAATAAAAAATGGGAAAAAATGGCTTTTTGGAGATGTTTTCACTTGCCCAACGTTTAGATTTTTCTCCTGTGGTTGGGTATTTGCATTTAATAAGTGTTTGCTTTAGATGAACCTGTTGCTTTTATAATCAGTTATTTAAAGTGAGTTATCACCTCCTTTGAGTGGCTGTTTGATAAAAAGCCCCATCAGCAACGTCCTGGGGCTTGAACAAGGTGAATCTGGCCTGGGTGTAAATGCAGCTGCATTAAAATGAGTTTTGTATCTGCCACAGGTTAGGTGCTTTAAAAATTCATGTATTTTAAAGGTCCAAGAAAACAATCACCCATAAACAGTTACACCCCAGCTCGTTTAAAAAGAGGTATTTTACCAGGATATCTACGTTAAGTACTTTTATCAGAATATGTTTCGTTATTTAAAATGGTGAAGAATTAACCCACATCTGAAATTAATTATAATCTCTTTCAATCAGGTTTGAGGTATCAGTCAAAATCACCCCTACATGAGCAGGTACAGCTCCACTGAAGTCAAGTCTGCTTACAATCAAGCTGATTTTAGCCAAGGGACATTTTTTCCTTATTTTCTTTCTTTTTCTTCCCTTTATCCCCCACCCTTAGTAATCTCCTTCATATTAGTTGCATTTTTTTTTCTGTTACATTTGCTTGCAGTCACTTGGGGAGGACAAACACATATCATACAATTTTCTTCCCTGGAAATCATGTGTGCACATTATTTTCAAAATCTGTATTACAAAGTCTTTTATCCTTTTATTAGTTTAGTACTTAAGCCCTAGACATAAGAAAGAAGCCTATCAGTGAAAATCAATTGAAATGCAGTTAGATACAGATCTGATGTACTGGGCAAGGAGGCTTAGACACGGCACAATAAAATCAATTAAAGCCTTTCCAGCCCCACAGAGCTTTACCCATCCAATCACTTTTCACACATTCCCTCCATTAGTTTTGCAAGAGGTTTTTTTGTTTTTTCCTGATATGAATTATGATGAATGAGACCCTTGTTATGAATATATAGATGGGTCATTACCCTACTGAAACCCAGACTGTGCTGGTGCTTAGTGATTAAGGCTTTCTGCTGCTACTGTCAATAAAGTTCAAATCCCTCCGCCTCAATCTATGATAGGGAAGCTGCAGCCATTGTTGTCTAATTCACTTAACAATGTTTTAATTGTGATTTGGGTTTGTTCGTCACAATAATTTACATAAACCCTTTTGTATTTGTGAATAATTTGGATTAGTCGTCAAGCTTAAGGAATGTAACAGATCAAATAAACAAAAGGGAAATAAGAATATATATTTAAAAAAAAAAAAAAAAAGAGGCACCAAGCCTACCCAGACAGATGTGCAGAGCAGATTAACAACTAGTTGTGTATGATGCCAAAAAATGAAGTATTTTGGATGGAGAAGTTAAATACGTACAAAGTGCAGGTTGGATCCCGGGCAGAGATGGAACACCTTCCTCCCAAAGCTCTTTTTCCCTTCTGGGAGTGGATGGCTTGGCCAAACTTGAATTTAAACCTCAAAAATCAGCCAAGCCAGGGATGAGTGGCCAGACTGCTCTGGTGTATGAGTGTTTATGCAAATGAAGATGCAATAAAACAAGGCTCCTTCAAAAATCTGCCCCAGTAAATTAGCGGAAAATGCACCGCCATAAACAGCTGTTGCATTTTAATCAAGCATCTGTAGAGTATATTTTGCTTTGTGTTACAAACAAAACAAAACAAAAAACACCCAGATTGCAGCAACCTCATTTTATATTCAGAAATTAACCCGTTCTGCACTGCTCAAAAAGAAGAATTCCCAGGTCGCAGCTTTGATGCACCGAGGGGGCAGAAGGATGTTGAACTCACTGACTTTCAGGTTACCTGGTTTAATTTAAAAAGCAACGCTTCTGACTGGAGGAATAATTACAAATTCTCCTCATCTGTAATTTTTGGGAGGTTTTTATCATGTGATCTTGAACTTCAAAACACAATTTATACTGCAACCACTCCAAACAGGTTCCCTGTGTGTCTCTTCTGCACTCCTGGCTTGGCACAAATCAGAATTAATCTCGCAAAACACTTCAGCTGTCAGGGCTGGTTAGAAAACATCCTTTTCATGAACGTGGTAGGAAATGGTGCATCTTGGTTTCCAAAGAGTTAATAAACACCCCGAGCCGTGCTGATCTTGTAGCTTTAGCGAGCCTTAATCTGTAAGCTTGATTACCTCCTAACCCTCAGTCGCCTGCCTCCCTCGGAACACAGCGGGAGTTTTACGGCAGCATTAGTGGCATTTTGCCCAGCTTTGGCTTTAGGGAAATCATTCAGTGAGAAAGAAAAGCAGAAGGACTGGATCTGTCCACTGCTGCGAGGTCATTAACACACGGCCCGGCAGTGCCACCGCCACCCAACGGGTACCCCACCGTCCCCGTGGGCATCCCTCCCACATCCCACCCCACAAACAGCATCCAGGACAGCCCTGTTCTCCTTAAATCATCTTCACAGCTCGTGGGCATCGCTCTGTGTGTGTCTTGGTCCTTCTAAGAGCAATATTCCTCCAGATTTATGTGCTCCGGGCTCTTTGTGCACACCAAGGCAGACAGGAATATTTAGTGGAGTTTGCTCTCACTCCAGGAAAAACTCACAAATGGGAATAACTCTTCCCCGTGGCACGGGCTGGGTGTCCTTTAGAACAACGTGAGGAGCTGCCTTCTGCTGCTCTGCTCCTGAGGAGTTCTCCCTGCACAGGGAGCAGGGAGGAGTTGGGACTTTTTGGTGTTAGCACTGCCCTGCCCTGGGTTTGGTGACAGGAGAAACGGTGATGTTAGATAAAATGAGAGCTTTCCACAAGTGACTCAGATTCTACCTGGTCACCAGAATGTGAGATCTAAAACCTGTCTGGGGTTTTGTATTTTCAGCAAGTAATTATGTCACCATCCTCATGCAAACTTACTGCATCACTTCCAGCCTGGGTGTTTGTTAAAGGGACCAATGTGTGAGACTGACCTGAAATTAAACCCACAGAGACCCCAACTCTTGGCTGAGATGTGTCCTGGGGAGAGCCCTGTGTCTCTGACTCCTCTCTTACAGCAGAAGCAGAGGGAAAACGTGCACCTTCCCCTTGGTATTCCCTGCACTTCTCTGGTGTCTGTTCAGAACTCACCAACATCCACCAGTTCTTCTGCCAACGAATTGGCTTAGAAACCAGAACTAAATTGCATAAACTCTAATTTGGATTTCTGGAGTGAAGCTGTTGGCGTTGTAACCTGTTGTCCACAGGGGCTGGCAGCA
The DNA here is from genome assembly GCA_013397175.1 of Platysteira castanea. NCBI lineage: Eukaryota > Metazoa > Chordata > Aves > Passeriformes > Platysteira > Platysteira castanea. The sequence continues at coordinate 19,771 of VYXC01001563.1, read as the reverse complement.
GGACTTGGCTGTGAGGGGTCTCCAGTGGCCACCTTGGCAGTGAGAAAAAGCACTTTCAGAGCCCCTCATTCATCTGGAATTTGTCCCTGTCACTGGTGCAAATGTATCTCTCCGTGCTTTATTGTTCTCAGACTTCAACCCCTCGGGTGCTCCCCGACAGATTCAGGAGGAACTTCCCAAGTAGTTGGTCAAGGGCACACCTCATCATCCTCACCTCCCTGGTGACAGAGCATCTTGCCTGTGGGCTTTAGCTGGCTTGTTTGCCGTGTTTATTTAATAAAAGTTCAGCCTCTGCAGCTGTTTTGAAACAGTAGGCATGTGTTTATCCTCATTGCAGCGTGCTGTCAGCAAGTATTTCCTTAGAAATATCCTTGTTGGAGCATCCCCTCCTCTGCCATCGTCTGCAGACATCTCCTGTTATGCAATGAGGTTGAGAGCAGTGGCCAAAAGGTGCTGAGGGAACAACCCAAATATATTAATACTTATTTCTCCTTGAAATGTTGTCTTTGTCTAATAATACTCCAGAGAAAGTGTTGATGCTCCCCACCATGGAACCACCCCTGGATTGTGCTGCTCCTGTGCTGCTCCTCATCAAATCTGCTGTATTTGCCTTGAACTTGGAGGAATTTTTCTCTTCTCATGGTACATGAGCAGCCAAGTGTCCATGTCTGGGGAGAGGATGAGGATGGAGAACTTCTTTACTTGATGTAGAAACAAGTGCCCTCATTAAATTCACAGCTTGGGTGACAGTGTCTCCTTTAGATTCTTGGAAACTAGCTGTGTGTGTTTAAATGAAGCTTTGAAGCTGTTGCTTTTTGTTCCACTTTTAACCTCTTTAATAGATTAAAATATATTCCAATATTCCAGGGTATTCCAGGTCAGAGTAGAGAATCAAGTCAAAGGAGAGGGTGATACCACTGCTGATGGCAGAAATTATATTCCAGGTAACTCTGGATATACACAGTGACCTGTCCCTGCTTCACACCTGTACATAAATTTTGGTAGCTGGGCTCAGTGTTTCTGTATATATTTCCTTTAACAACCCACAGAAGTGATCTGTTTAGAGTCCTGGGTGTAGCAATTCCCAGCAATGTAATATAAATCCTATGGGAAATGGAGAAATTCTATTTTCCTTAATGCCCTTCCAAGGACCAGACACACCATGCACCGAGCTGGGTTGCTTTAAAAGGGTTTTTAAAGGATTTCTTGTTTTTTAAAGTGGAGTTGCTTTAAAGTTTTGACTTCCAGCTACTGATAGCTAAGAATAAATACAGACTGTTTGCATATAAATTGCATTTGAGTTTAAAATCTTTTGATATCAGCCTGCAATTTTGCACTGTTGTACAATGCTTGCCAGCATTTAATATCCTCTGTCTTTTCGGTGACCAAGCCGTGACCTTTCAAAATAAAAGTTGCAGATCGGAAGTAACTGGCTGAGAATTAGTGCTTGGTATATTCCAGTTTACATAGAAATGTCCTCAGTTAAAATATGGTTCATTCATCGGTCAAAGCGTCCTTACTTCCTTTAATTGAGTTAAGATGGCCAAATGAGAGATGTGTGCAAGGCAGAAAGAATTCTTTCACAAATCACTGTTATCCTTTCGATAGTGTAAAACGAATCAATTAGAAACATGGCAAAGCATCTTTTACACAGGCACAGCTTGGAAGCGAGGGAATATTTCCTAAAAGTGGAAATTTAAATGGAAAATAGGGGGATGTAAATTAGGTTTTGCAATTACACGTAATCTGATTTTTCTTTTTGGAGAAAGACAGATGACTGTTATTTGACCATATTTTATAGGTTGTTACCTCTACTATAATCACTTTTATAACTTGCTCCTTTAGGAACATGTTGATGGACCTTTTGCTCCATCAAATTGTAGCAGGAACAATAAGAAAAAAAATATTTTAGCTGTTCACCATTAAATGCAAGATTCTGCCTGTTAGCTGACAGGACTTGGAGAAAATCTTACATTTTGCTGTTATATTTTCCTGCATTTCCTGACGAGCTGGTTCTCAGGAACCCACTGGTTCCCAGGGTGTGTGGGGTTTGTGCTCTTGGTGGCCTTTGCAGCAGGATTTCACAGCCCCTCGACAGATTGGTGGAGATGATCAGAAGATTTCCAACTCGGAAATGTTTAAACCTGTCTGATATTTTTGGATTGGTGGTTTCCCCTTTGTTTCCTTGCTGTGTTTCCATCTGAGCCATTGCCAGAGCCTGGCAGAGCGAGGGGTGACGGGCGCTGTGTGTGGGGCTGGGGTCTCCAAAAGGGAGCCCTCATACCCTACATCGTTTACAGTTTGAAATAATTCACATAAACTAAGCAAATCTGTATTTGCCATTGCAATATCTCAGTAAAAAATGCAGATTTCAATCACAGGAACCCACGTTCTGGTGCAAAATGTGATTTCTGTATTGTAAATTTTTAACTGTCGCTCTGTAATTCTAATCTGGATTAAAATTTAATTTGTGATAAACTTAGAAATAAATTATTTAATTTTGAAAAACCCCAAAGGATTTTTTTCCAGCAATGGGTGCAATTTTAGAGTCTGTCCTTTTGTCTTATTTTTATACAAAGCATTCCAATAGGTTTTGGGGTTTTTTTAGAGTTTGTTTTGGTTAACTTGTGGACAGCACTGAGAACAAGAGTTTTCACAGTGCCTCACAGCCAGGGACTTGCAAAAACCTTTATTTTCATCACGAGCCACATGGTTTTTCACTTGGAAGCTTTTAGAAAACAGGCTGTTCTGCTTGATCTGTGGTGCAGGAGATTTTCATGGGTTTTTTCATATCTGAAGGAGCACCTTGGAAGGCAGAAAATCCAGCTGTGATCTGATGGTAATGGCAAACCTTATCCATCAGCTGCCTTAATTTGGCTCGGTTTCCTTACTGGAAACTTTTTATTTGTCCCACAAAAATAAGAGAAAAAGAAGAAAACCAGCACAAATGACACGGGCGCTGCAAGAAGCTCTGAGCACATTAACACCAGATTTGGAGTTATTTATTGATGGGTTTGCCCACTGGCGGTGTAAAATGTGTGTCAGTTGTCATCACCAGTAACAATTTCAGCACATTGTGTTCCTTTTTTATTTACACCAGTGGCAACACGCTTATAAACACCGTCACCAGGGGTGGGTCAGGAGGTCAGAGCTCGGGGTTAAGAATGGAAAGGGTCATCAGCTATTAACCTAAGTTTAGCAGCAAATAGTGCAGCCCTGGACGTGCCGGGGCCTCAGCACCTTCCAGACTTAGGAAAACTTCTGTATCTCAAAGAATTTGGCTGTAAAAGGGTTTTTTAGGGTTGGAATTTTAAGGTTTTTTGGGGGGTAAAGTCTTATGTATATTGTAGCTATCCCTGTATGTTTTTATGGGCTTCCTGATCTTCTCACCAAAGGAAAAGTGTTCATTTAGGGCTTCATTCTGTTTGGAGGAAGGGGGAGTGTTCCTTTGGTTTCAGCAGGACAGAGTCGGGCTAATCCGACACGTCACAGAATAAAAATGATCAGCAGCAGCAGTGATTGAAACCTGAACTCAGAACTGATGAGGTGGAGGCTTGTTATAAAACAAAAAAATGAAGTTTTCCACTTTGGCCAGTTTTTTAAGGAAAGTGCAAGCCCAGAAGAGCCTGGACTAGGGGTTGGCAGCGGTGATGAGCAGTTGGGGTGAGCAGCCCAGCACGTTGAAGGGACCTGCCTTTGAGAAAGTGCAGCCCTCTAAAAACACTTCCCCTGAAGGTGTTTCCAAACGAGCTCTGAGAGGGAAAACACGGGAGTGCTGCCCAAAATATCCCGGGGATGGCTGTTCCTCCCTTGTTTATTCAGAGCTCACCCGCTGCAACCGCGAGGCTTCAGGGGAGCGCAGAATTCCCCGAGGATCTCTCACCTCCTTGGCTTTTATAGATGCTGCTGCTTTTAATGCTCCGAAGGCAAAGCAATTTTTTTATTGTATACCTTGTATACTGTGTTTTCTGGAACCGTTAAAGGGCTTAAAAATTCATGCCAAGGAGTGCAAGGCTTCCCCTCTTTCACACACAGCGATGGAATCCATCAGCGCCGGTAAAAGAGACAAAACCCTTCCCATTAATGTTCCCTGTATTTACAAGCTACACTGTGTTTGGAGCCGTGTACAGCCCTCAACATCCCTTCAGCAGGGCCCACTCGGGGAGTGAATGTACCTGTTTGAAATTCCCTCTGTTCCCATCTTTTCCGTGCGTTTGACACAGCGGGGTTTTCCCGGGAGCTCTCCGCCTGCTCTGCCTCTGCTGCAGCACAAAACCCCTGCTTAGAAACCTTTAAAGAAAGCTGAAAATTCACAGTTGCAGTTAAACACGAGCTTAGTGTTTCCAAAGGTACCTCGTGGATTTGAATACACAGATCTAATGAATTTTAATGGGAATAAGCTCTGAATTATGTAAAATATAGTGAGATGTTCAGCTTGAACCAAACAAAAATAATCTTTAAAGTAACGTTTTAATACACAATTTATCTAACATAGATAATTTATACAAGTTTCTTCCAACCCCAAGTCTGTTCCAGGAAGCAGCACTTCTGCCAAAAAGCTTTTCTTTTCCGTACAGAATAAGGGCTTTTCTGGATTGTGCAGAAAATGTTGTCCAAAGCTGCCTTTGCATTCTCCCAGCCCTGTTGTTTGGATGTTCAGAATTTGGTTTGTAAATAAAACTTGCAGCCTGCCTCCAGCAGAGCCTTTGCTCATCCATGAAAACGGGTGGAGTGTGATAGTCCTAAAAGAAGGATTTAATTCCTCGGCCGATACGTGCGAGGTAGCACTTATTGAGAGCAGGGGCTGCATTATTTATGGACGTTACATTTGCATAATACATGAAAGTAAAAAAAAATATTTTTGTTCTGCGGGCAGTGCTCAAATCCCAGCTTTTCCCCACGAAACGAGCGAGTTCCCTGCCCTGGCCAGGGCTGAGCAGAGCAGGGCAGCCCCGGGCTGGGGGAATGGTGGAATTTTGGGTGGAATTGCTCCCTCGTTACTCACACGTTTTAATGGAAACCTTTTCCGAGGCACCATCAGCGTTCCCAGCGAGTGTAACCGAGGGGGGAGGCACAAAAGGCCGGGTTGTGTAACAGCCTACGTGTCTGGATTGCTGCAATCTGTGCACACCAATGGTGTTACTATTAATTTTCTGAATCAAATCCTGTGCGAGGGGCCAGATGGCTTGGGAGCATCTTGTCATCCCGGCCGCTGCGAACACATCCAGCCAGGAAAAAAAGAAGATTGAACTGTGATTTCACAGATTTTGCATTAGTTAATCTGGGATAGAGAGGCTTCAAAGATCCCATCAGTTAATTCTCTCAGCACTTGTGGAAATTTCTGGCACATTGTGCTAAAGCTGGTTTGAAATCCAAGCGGAGAATCAGCGCCTTAAAGAAGCTGATCTCCTGCATGTGCCCAAATTAAAAAAAAAGATAAAATATCCCCTCCCTTGTGTGGATTTGGGCTGAAGCTGATGTTTGAGAAAACACTTTGAATACTTTCAATATTATCCGAAGTAGTCGCTGAAACGGTCGGGATCTGTAATCGGTTTCATTCCAAATGCTTCCACAAAGTGTCTGCTAAATTCAAATTTTTCCAACTCTACAAATTCTAAAGGATTTTTTTTTCCTTTTGGCTGGCTGTAAGGCCACTTTCACCTTTGCAAACAGACCTACTAAATAATAATCACTTGCAATCTGTGAATTTCCCTCCCCTTATCAATTATTAAGTATCATAAACCTTCTGTTTGGATAATCTTGGCACCACTTTAAGCGTTAACAGTAAATTTATTTTTAATTAAATCTGTGCATTGAGAATAAAATGAGGCTCTTCTGCATACTAAACAGAACACATATGCCACCTCTACTTATTATCAAAAAATCTGATAATGCTTGTGAAAGTTGTAAGGGCTGGCTGGAGTTCATTGTCTGTGTCCCATTTAACTTCAGCAGTATTGGTGAGGGAGGTGCCAGCCAAGGTGAGTGGCTGCTGTTGCTTCAGAAGGGTTTGCTGAGAGAATTCCTTTTTTACAAAGTATTTCTTTAATGGAGTTCCAAACTTCTGTTTCAGCACAGCTACAGGTGATGGGGAAACACGGATGCGCTCAGAGCAGTGCTTTGGGACACGGAGAGAGTGGTTTTCCTTCTCAGATGCCTTTGATCTGAAAGTTCAAAATTGTTAGATGTATTATTATTATTATTGTTGTTGTTGTTGTTGTTATTTAGCTACAGTTTTTCAAGAACTTCAGTGAAGACCCATCAGCTCGCAGTTCCACAGGAGGAAAACCAAGTCTAGCAAAAACAGTTCAGGATGTTTTGACAGCTCAGCTCAGGAAACTTTCTGCTACCAAATATGAGGTGGCCGAGTGAAACTGCCTTTCCACGTGTGTTTCCATTAACCTTTTTACTAATAGGAGCTGTATCTGAGGTGAAAATGCCTCTCCACGTGTGTTTTTGTTGAACTTTTTGCTGACGCGAGCGCCTGAAACCGCCGAGAGCTTCTGCCGGGGACAGGAAGGCTCGGGCCAGCGCTGGGAATCTCATCATTTATTTTTCCTGAGCGCTGCTCCCAGCTCAGGGCTGGGGGGACTTTAGCCCAGAGGGAAACACCGGGGCAGCACTGGGCACCCATTGTGCTCCAGCTCGGGGCCGGGGCGCGTGAAGCTGTTTGCACAAGGCGCTGCTCCGCCAGGGTCAGCCCCGGTCTGCGGCCGCCAGAAATGAAAAACATGCCCCAGCCGGGCCGAGAGCAGGGTCAACAGCTGGCAAAGGATATGGCAATCATTTATATAAATATGCTTTCTCAAGCCCGCAAAAACAAAAAACCCAAAGCCAACAGCTGGGAAGGGTTGGAAGTAGCCCCAAGGCTGGTTAGTTCCCTTCCAGATGGGGAGGTTAGACCGGGGGTAGCCAGGCTGCTCCACATAGACTTCCGATTCGCATTAGGAATAAAAAGAGTGGAGGGAAGGAAAAAGGAAGAAAAGCTACAAGCATGACTGCTCTGTTTTTCACCTAACTTAATCAAATAAGTGAAGAGTTTCCGAGACGGAAGGCTTGCATTTATTGGTATTCACGCTGGGTTTTCTGTGTTTATCACGGTGTCTGATACACTCCTTAACTCTTTCAAAGGGGAGCAGATACGTTCTGGGGAATAGTTTATATGTAATGTCATGGTCATTTGTAGACAGATTGGAGAATCATGTGAAGATTTATGCTGCGTTCATGTCTTCTGAGTGTTCATATCATCAGATTCAACAGGAGAGACAAAGAAGTTGCTGGCCATGTCTCTGAGTTCTAAATCACAGATACAGTTTGTTCCTCCTGCAATTTGCTTTTATCTGTACCTGTCCTCTCAGCGTGTTTTGATCTGTCCAGTCAAAGACTTTATTTGTCCAGAAACCTGGGCATTGAATGTTCTTTCCCTCTGCATTGTTGCCATCCATACGGTGATGTCAGGGAAGGCCTTCCACAAGTGCTGCTGGTGTGTTTTGTGCTCATAAATTTTGCATTCTGACTTTTGTTTCCTGCCATCCTGACCAGTGGTGTCACTTCTTTGGTGGTCATGATGTCATTACTCGAGCATCCAAGCTGAAAACTGGGATTTCACTACTTCTTCATTCCAGGGAGAGGATTCCTGTCCTTCCTGCTGCACGTGCAGTTGCTTTTATAAAATCCCTCACGTGTGGCTAAAGCTCTCTTCTCCATCTGCAGTTGTCCCCGAGCCTGTCAGGATTTGGAAACCAACAAATTCACACAAATTCATCTTTTGGTTCTGTTAACAGTTATTTGCAGAGAGGTTAAGAAAGCTCTCAATATCTGGGCAGCATTGAGCTCTTCTAACTGGGAAATCACAGTTGCAGGGCAGAGAAGAATTTTTAACCTCTGGACACTGAAACTATTTACAGTGGGAAATAAGAAGTAAAGCTTGTGTTGGCTGTGTGTACATATTCATGTGGGCCATATGAATCTTCTGAATTTGATCTTATCATTTTTCCTCTTGGAAAAGAGCAGTAAAACAAGGTAATTTAAAACTACCTGAACACATCCCTCCACCTTACTGCCGGGCCCTGAAGTCGTGACCTCCTGACCTTGGAGGTTACGGGTCTAGTGCTTTTTATCCACCCTGATTTCCCAGTATCTGCCCACTTCCTCCTGCCATTGGAGCCTTGTTATATAAGGAAATTGGAAACACCGAGCAGCCTGTCCAGCAATCTCCTCTGGAGATAAGGGTGCTGGTGCAAGAGGGCTGGTTTTAAATAGAAATGCTCACCCAGGGTATGGGGGGAGCTGAACTGGCTTTGCAGTGCCAGTTAGGAGTGCATTTACTCAAGATATGACTCTGTATTTTTACGCAGATACAGTTGTTTGACTTTAAGTGAAAAACATACACTGAGATTTCTACAGCTTAAAAAAATGCACATAAAAATCAGAATATAAAAATCAGTATACTTTGGAGAGGTTCTAATTCCATAAAGAACTAGCAGGAGGATTAATAGAAGTATTAATAAGCTGCTTGATTTCTTTTGTGGTTGCTTTCTCTATTTTCTCCTGTTAACTCTTGTCTTGCTGAAGTGGGGTTTTGAAGGTGAGGTGTCAGGAATGATGTCCCAGGTGGGTGGTTGAGCTGAGCTCAGGTAGAAGGCAGTGAGTTCCACGGAAAGCTTCAGCCTTGGAGGGGAAAAGAGAACAGGGTTCCATCAAATCCAAGCAGGGTCATTTCTTCTGAAGGTTTTTGCTTTAGTTTTGTCTTGACAGAGTTAGTTTTCCCAAGTGCCCACTTGTTCAGTTTTGTGGAACAACTCAGTAGTTTGTGGAGTCTGAACAGGACAAGAAGTTTAAAGCAGTAGATGGTGATGGTGTATCAGCTTAAAAACAGAGGCACGCATTGTGTTGAAACCCAGAATTGATCATTAAGACATCTACATTGAAGGCTCTCTGTTTACAAAATAATAATTCAGATAGACAACAGGAATTAAAGTATGTGAAGCTTATTACATGCAGGAGTTACACTGTCTGAGGGTGGCAGTTTTACTGCTGGAAACCCTCACAAATAACAAGGATTGGACCAACTGTGACAAAACCATTGTAAGTTTGTTTCTCTGCAGTGTTCGATAGAAGCAGAAAGGAAAGTGAGAGAAAATTTAAAGTATTTTAAGTATATTAGAGGAAATGACTGGTAGGAGGTGTCCAGGACTGGTAACGTCCATGGGATGCGCTTGAATAATTTCAAATCCAGAATCCAGCTCAAATCAACTTCTCTTCCAGGACACACAATCAGCTTTACAAAACCCGAGCAGGTCTGAGTGTTCCTCCCTGTAACAAACGCAGTGCTCAGAGCAGGGAGAGCAGGGAAATGTTCCTTGAGGCCGAGCCAAGGGAAATGCAGAGCTGGGCTGAGAACGTGGCCTCCACGGCAAGAATCTGCAGCTTCTCCACGAGGAGCAGCCACCACCTGGAACAGCAGGACTCCATGGGAATGGCTGAGCTCCACCAGCTCCTTCCGAAGGGAATTTCAGGACAGTTTTAGCCTCGTGGGTAACAAATAAACAAATTCGGGTTCCTGGGAGGTGGGGCGGGTTGGGATAGTCCCTAAATATCCCAGAGACAGGGGAGGCACGAGAATATCCCAAATGCAGAAGTGTGTGCTCAACAAGAGTGGCAAAATGATATCAGGCAGCAAGAGTTTTCCTTTGACATTGTAGTCGTTAAATAGTGCATTTATTGTCTGTTAATTAATATCTCTGGTTCTTGGAGCACAATTCTGAAGCACATAAGATGGATTAAGGGAGGTAAAATTTAACTTATGTACTGGCAGCTTTAAACATATTGTTGATTTAATCTCATTGAACTGCTCAACTGATCCATAGTACTGAGCAAAACCTGACCAGGAAGGAGCAAAGAAGAAGAAAAGAGTGAAAAATAAACTATACAGTAGCAGACATGCCCAAAGCTTCATGGAATGAGTAAATAAGAAGATTTCATAAAATGAAACAGTAATTCCTTTCCAGAAGATTAACCAAATGGAAATGTTCAACATACAGGACTGGTTAATTAATAGTCAGGTCCATCAGTTCCCTGTAGGATTTTCCATTTAAGAAGGAGTCTCTCTTCTTAAAACAGAGCCAGGTGAAATGACTGAAGTTGCACTGCTGTGGTTTAATTCTTTTAAGTCACTCTCAGGTTCCTGTAGTGCTACCCTAACCTCTGGTCTCAGTGTTCTCCTTTTCCTTGCCTTTAGGATAAATTTCCTCTTCCTCCTGTTGCACTGATTGTAGATTTCATGTTAAATATGATCACAATCATAGAGAAAGTCCTGTTTCTATAAATGTAGTGTCAGAAGAATGAGTGCTTTGCCATGTGCATACATGTAATGTTGGCCTCACTTTTTTATTATTTGCTGTTAACTTGATCCTTACAAGTGCCCTATAAATGTAACTTCACTCCTTAATTATTCTTTAGCACTTCCCTGGATGAAATTTATACCGTGAATATTTTTCCTTCGTAGTCATCTTTGGGTTTGAAGCAGCATAACCAGTGAAAATAATAACTTAAAGTCATTTCCTTCCTTCCTTTTCCTTGACACTTCCAATGCACACCTGCACTGCAGCCCCCTGGCAAAGAGGGGTTCTGTGGTGGCCCAGTGGCCCTTGGTGGTGGCCCAGTGGTGGCTGCAGGACTAGAAATGCCTTTAAGGGCAGTGTGAGTTCCATTGGCAAAGTTCACATCTCTAGCTGTTCACCAACCCCCAAAAACACCAAAAAAAATTTCCTAATGGTTTGGTCGGGTTGGTGATAAGGAAAACCATTTTAACCACACTGTGTTTGTGCAAAAGATGTAGAATTTGGATTCAGGAGTCGTTTTAACTGAAACTTTTCCTTTATAAAACAAGCAGCACCAAAAGAAAGGATTCGTAGTACAAAGCAGAAAAGGTAAAATAAAAAACTGCCCCCTCAAATGGAATATTTCTTTATTCCTACTTTTTCCTCCAGTAGGAAGCAGGAAAACATTTAACTTTGTTATTGAACTTCCCTGGCTTCATGGGGCAGCCTAAGGTTTAACAGGGGCTGAGCAAATTATTTCTCATTTAATCTCTCCCCCACCAACTGTGCTCGTTCCAACTGCAGTGTCCCTTTTCTGCCACCTAAAGGAAGGAGTAGTGCCCCATGGGTTCTTCTCAAAAAGCAAAACCTCTTTTCACCACTTCAGACCAACTTGTTCTCCCCAGTTCCTGCCAGTGTGGTGAACAGAGGCACAGGGCACTCCAAAACCTCATCAGAAACTGCCATTTAAACCCCAGCATTTTAACACACATGTTGTATATAAGAAATTGGGAAAGAATTGGTTTTTTTTATCATGGTTGTGCAGCATATAGGCCACAGTCCAGCAGAGCACTTAGGTCCATGCTTAACTTCAAACATGAGAGAGCTGAAGTCAAGTATGTGCTCAAGTGTTTCCTTTGCGCTCGCTGCCAGCGCCAGGACGGGCTTTGGGTCCTACGGTAGCAGGTGAGTCATTCCATAAATCTCTCCACATTACGAAGTGATTGCCTGACAACTTTTCAACTCCAAATAACCATTCCTGGCTTTTTTGGCACCAGATGAATGAAACTCTTGCTGTTCGTACGCGGGTTTGTAGTGTCTGTGTTTAAAAATGTGTAATTTCACCTTCCGGCTGTGCCAGTCCTCAGATTTTTGGGGTTGGTTCTGGGTGTGAATTTAGAGCAAGAACTCAAAGCTCCATCCCTGAGATAAAAGGGCGGGCAGTATCAATTTGCAGAGAATTTCTCGATGATTTCACAGCTCCTGCTCTGTTTGGTGACACAGAACCAGGTATTGGAATGATCCAATGGATGAATGTGTCATCCTGGCAGGGCTCCTCAGTTTGAAACCCTGCAGGTTTCCCTTGCTTCCCAAGAGTTTAATCTGATTTTTAAATGAAGTTTGGGATGTGAAGGAGCCCAAATGAGCCAGGAGCCGTGTGCGTCCCCGCCCTTTCCCAGCTGGGGTTTTGGCAAAGTGTCACTCCCGCTGTTAAACACGGTGACCTCGCTGCCTATGATTTACTAACTGTTTTACAAACATTTCCTCACTCTGTGAGGTTTGATATGTTCTCCATCCTCAACAGCTCAGCAGAGCCACTCAACCACCGAGCCAAACCTGCCTTTGTTTACAGCTTTTCCGGAAATTTTCGCAGAGAAAAAAACTTTCTCCTTTTCCAATGTTTTATTTTTAAGTCAACACTTTCTATGGTTTATTTGTGCAAAGCAACATTCGGGTACAAGGTATTGCACCGTGTCCAAGTGGGAATTGCTGCCTTTCTAAAAATAAATTGGGGGTCATGTGAACCAGTGCAGAAAAATCTGAAGATACCAAATATTACAGGACCTTTACATTTGGTGGTTCTTTTTTCCATAATATTCTGGGCCTGGATTTTTCTGAACTTTTTTTCCCACATTAGTTTCTATAATAGAGCATAACGTAAAATGATGAAACACAGGAAGGAATCTTCTTTTAAACAAAATTATCAGTGTTAAAAATAACAGTCCTATTTTCCCTCAGTATGCATTTTTTTCTTATAAAGTCTTTATTTAGTACCCTCTCTATTAGATATAGCCGAAGAGTCCAGTAATATTTAAGTGACATTTTATTTCATTAAAAGCTTAATTTTCCTAAATGCTAATTTGCCTCATGTGCCTTGAAGTCCCACAGATTGAATTTCATGGTTTGGGCAGGGAACTTGAAACTCAGGGCGCTTTGGAGAAGGAAATCAGGCAGCTGTGCCTGGTCTTTGCGTTGAAACCTAGCGCAAATTAAAATTAGAATGGGATGGGAATGTTTTTATTAAATGTTTTCACAGCGGAGATATGTTTCATGGAAATGGCCTTGTTTTGATGACAGTTTCTCAGGGTCAGGGTGGAATTTCTAGGGAAAAAAGGGGACCAGAATAACCTGGGCTGCCTGGGGAAGGGCTCGCGGGGCTGCTCATGCACAGGTAGCTGGGTGCTTCCAGGAGTGGGAATTTCTCTCTGTTCTCTCTTTTCCTTTTAAAACACACATTTGTTTAACATATTGATCATTTCTATTGAAAATGCTGCTAGTTTCAGCAGCAGGACAGACGTACTAAACAACAGGACAGACAGGGCCTACAAAAAAGTCCCTTTTGGTGTTCTTCATTCTGAAATATTGTTTCTCTCTGGTGTTCCAGAGTAAGGAAATAAAAAGAGCTCTTTTGTGGAATATTTTGTTGTAAATTGGCAATTGATACAAAGGGTAAAGAAATTTGGGGAAGGTCGTGTCCTCTATTAGATGCACAGGTCATTCAAGACTGGGTATTAGATTTGAATCTAGTTCCAAATGAGAACTTACACTTAGTTTTATTTTCAGTCCTGATCAGTTTGTTCTTTAACCTCTATCCCACTGAATGTGTATTTTCAGACCTATCTGAATAATAAATGTTTTCTTTACATTTTACAGATTGGTAAAGTCAAATTTAAATGACCTAGAGAGGTGTTGACATTGAACTCCTGCACAACAGGAATGGATATTGTTAAAATACCTCCCTGATCTGGTTGTGTTTCTGTCCCGTGGCTATATTACATATATTGCATTTTTAATCCTGTGAAATACAAGTGAATTAGAATTCTAAATCTTCCTTTTAAATGCATTAGATTATTAATGCTGTTAAAGGAAATACCCACAAACGGAATTATTTCTGGAGGGTTTGTTTGCTTGTTTTAATCACTCAGAATCACTCAGGCATTCGAAGGGAATTTCTGTGCCAGGCTACCAAGTGAAAGTGAGAGAAAGAACCTTCACCAAAGAAAAACAACCTTTAGATACTGATGAAAAATACTTTGAAAACCCTTTGTGTCTAGAAATTGTAATTATTAGTTTAATGTCTGTTATTTAACACGGGTGTTATGATGAAAGCTAGAAGGAAATGGGTTTGAATACTGAAGTAAATGATTGTTTACTTCATGCAAATTAAGTAAAATCAAGTAAGTGAGCACTCCTACAGTTTCCAGACGTATGTGGGAGATAAAAAAAAAATAAAAGAAGGGAAACAAAAGTCACGTTGAGTGTGTTACAGCCACAGAGGCACAGGCTGCAGCAGTGCCAGTCCCCGGCTGCCCAAGCCCAGCATTCCCACTCTGGAAAAACCTATTTCCTGTTCCAGCTTGGTGTGAAAAACCAAAGAATGAGCGAGTGTCAGGCAGCACATGCTGAGCACAGCGCTCAGAAGGGAGTGCAAGTGTCCAGTGCTGGGTGCTGGGGGGGTGAGCCCGGGGCTCAGGAAGGGCTCCCCGTGTTCTCCCCGTGATCCGAGTGTTCCGTGTGACTGCAGGGACATCGCTGGCCTAGGAACAAGGCTTCCCTCAGATTCTGGAGGGTGTTTGATAAGCTGCTGCCTTTCTAGCTTTGTGCCCATCCTCCCAGCAGCGAACACCGCTGAATTTTAATCTCAAAACGTCGTTTTGCTTCTTTTTTTTGCAGTTGTTGTGGTTAGAGCAGTGAATGTTTACTGATGGATTCACCGATGTGAGCTCCCTCTGGATTTGTTGGGGTTTTGTCTCTCTCTGAATGTGCTTTTTAAAGATTCTTGTGCACTTTGGAGGCTGTGTGACCTCATACCAGGAGGAGCAGAGTGGACAAACCAGCACCATCCTGCTGGATGTGCCTTGGCTAAATCTGGATTTAAATCCATAGTTCTGGTCTTGTCCATCACCCCAGAAATGAAGAGAACAACCCAAACCATGTGTTTAGCACGAGAAATTACTGACTTATCACTTCTTTTAAAGTAGCTGTCCACAAATCAAGAAAGCAGGTACAAGTCCTGACCACAGGTGTGTTTCAGAGGGAATTTGGGATGAATCCTGATGGGAGAGAGGTGCAGGAAAGAGAAATGGAAAATGATCCAGTTGTTTGTCCCTTGCTGCTGAGAGCACTGCAGCCAGCTCACCACTGCTCTCCACATGCTTGTGGTTCCAGGGGATGATCTAAGTAGTGTGGAGTGGTTTTGTTGCTATGGGAAAAGTGCTAAAAAAGGCTGGATCTCTTGTAGAGCTCCCATCCTTTGGGTATTTGATGTACAATTTCTGCTAAGGACACTCAGAATTATACCTCGGATTCTCAATTGCTTAAATATTGAAACATATGGTCTTGTGTGCTGTTCACTAGGAAACAACTGGCTGTTTCCAAGCTGCCAAACTCAAATAAACTCGCCCTGTAGGAAGGGCGAATCTGCAGCAGCTCAGAGGAACTTTAAAAAAGAGGGATTTATACTGAGAAGCCAACCTGACGTATAGAAAAATGCTAATTAAACGTAGTGCCGTATATCGCTAACAGATAATTAAATGTTAATAGCTGAGAAGTTTTTCAATTAAAAATGAACTGTTTGTGTCCTCTTGGTTTCTTCAGGGGGCCGGGGCTGCGTCGCTGTCGTTTGTGGCCTTCCCTGCTACAGTAATCATTTTAATAAAATGCAATTATCTGCATAATTAATTTCTTTGACTGCTCTGCTGTGTCCTTCTCTTGCAGAGGCCAGAATGTCAAAGATCAAGTAGACTGGAGAAAATAAAAAATTCGCGTTGTGAAAGGATATAAAAAATACTTGGAATTTCAATGCATTGGCTTCTATTTATCTCAAATGTCAAGGGCAGTGTAAAATGTATTTTTAAAATGTGTTTTTGTATGGTTTGAGCCCATTCTTGGCGTAGTTGCGAATCTAGAGGGGCCATTGTTCTTTGAGAGAGTTTGAGGGGGTTTCTTTGTACAAAGTGACAAAAAGAAGACTTGGAGTACTGGGCTGCCATTGTTCCTGTGCGGCGCTGTAAAATTTGATTTGAAATTAGGACCTCGGGGCAAGCTCTTCAATAGCCAGTTTTTATTTTCTGCCAGCATTTTAATCACTCTTGGGCTTAAAGTGGATGACCAACATAATGCCTCTATGTTTAATAGAACAGTTCATATCTTGAAGGCCAGTTAACTGAATTCAGGGATCTGTCATCTGCCCAACATTAGTCTTTTCTGTTTCCTGTCTATTTATGAAGATAGCTCTGCACTCCAGCCAGCTCTCAAAGAAGAGCAACTCTTTCTTTCTCTTTCCTATTTTTTTTTCCCTTTCTTTTTTTTTTTTTCCCCTCCGAATTTCTTCAGAGCACTGACATCTCTTTTAGGGATCCCTTAAAGGAGTCGGGCGGGCGCTGCAGCGTCAGGGCCCCGTTCATGTCACCAGATGGGGCAGGGAGGGAGGCACAGATGGAAGTCAGATTCCCCAGCGAAACGGGGTGATGGGAAGGGAAAAGTGATACTTAAGCCTTGTGCACTTCCTTGGGATTCAAATTCAGGGATGTGTGAGGAGGGAAAGGAGGAAAATTGGGGAGGAAATGCAGGTTTTAAAGAGCTGATGTCCCGGTCACGCTGCGCTTAGGAGAACGAGAGACCGCAGAGTGTTTTGGTCAAATTCCAAGGGTGGTTTGATGTGTTTGGGTTATTTGAACACTCTGGATGGGTTCATCCTGGCAATCCATGTCCGTGTTTGCTGGGGAGGTACCAGGCTCGTGGCCTGGCTGTTGGCTGCACGAGGAGGAGCTTGGAATGTTGGATGTTCTGTGGTGACCCTGGTGTGCCCACAGGGAGGTCCTCGTGCAAGTGAGGACTAAGCCAGGGATGTAGTTCAGGTTTAAAGCCCTTTAGTAAATAGGAAGTAGCAAACAGCAGGTTTTACTGGTTTAGAAGGAGCTACTTTGGAAGTTGTTGTTTCTCCAGCATCACCCAGCCTGAGTTCCTTGTCCCCACCAGTGTCGTGCCCCTCCTGCCCTTGCTGGGCGTCACACGGGAGTTTGATGGGGTTGTCAAGGTGGTTGTAGGCAAAGGTGACGTTTCAAAAAGCAGCAGCACAGTGCAAACTGCACTTTCCTAACAAAGACGTAAGGATTGGAACAGACATTCCCTCAAAACTTTGGTTTAGATTGCTGTAGGAGTGCTAACTGTGACCGTGTGAGTGGGGAAAGGACTTCAAACCACGAGGCTGTTTCACACTGACCACTGACTGGTCATTAACTGGTTTCTGATCGAGTTAAAACTGGGCAAAGCTGACACCAGTAGCCCAAAGTAAAAGGGAAAATGTTTCATCTCCCATTGCTAATTATGATCTGTTACACATTACAATTAATTCCTAGTAAGCTGAAATTCTGAGTTAGTTTGCCAGAAATGAGACAACTTCAGACACAGATTAGGATATTGCGGTCATAATCATCTGATGCCTTTGTTGTCTTTATTCTGTCTGAAATCAACAGAATCCAGCTTGTTTTCCACACTGTTCCTCGTGCAGATGCAGGAGCAGGGTGGCTCAGCAGGGCTGGGGATCTGTGAGAGGTTAACATATTCAGCAGCATCAAGCAGAGCTTTTCATTCACGTTCAAATGGAGCTGTGTGGGTGGCTCCACAATGTGGGAAACGCTTTTCATTGAAGAATCTGAATATTTTGTAAGGAAGTGAATAGTTGCAAATAATCTTTTCTGTACCACTGAAATAAAGAACAAATGAGCTATTCTCAGAACATACTGAAGCGTTACTGTCTTCAGTGATTTAACAGAGCTATACAGAAAAAATATTCCAAACTTGACAGATTCATATCCTAATCTTTTGCTCCTTCATCAGGGGACTGCGTGGTTTGTGTAGCTGGTTAAAGCAGAAGGAGTTAAAAGAATACATTTGCTCCAGTGCTGCATTTTGGGAAATACAACTCATTAAATGATAAATGTCAGATAGAACTCCAGTAGTCAACATGGGGCCCGTGGGCTGGGTACATCCCCAAAACACCCAGCAGCTCATGTGTGCCAGAATTTTGGCTCCTGCCAGGCCACTGAGGAGACTTTGGGGCTTCCTGTAAATGTGTCAAAGCACTGGCACAGCTGCCCAGGGCAGTGGTGGAGTCCCCATCCCAGCAGGATTTAAAGGATGTGTGGATGTGGCACTTGGGGACGTGGGTTCCTGGTGACTTTGGCGGTGGGATGGTTGGACCTGATGATCTTAGAGGGCTTTTCCAACCTCGGTGATTCTCTGCTAGAACATAACAGTGAAATTCTGCTCTCCTTATTTTCCTGAGTTGACGTTTTTCCCTGACTTGCCTGTCCCTGAGAGCAGGGTTTGAAGGACAGGGATCCCAAATCCCAATGCACAGCCCTGCTCTCCTGCATTCCCAGCCCTGCTCTCCTGCATTCCCAGCCCTGCTCTCCAGCAGTGGTGCTGCAGGGCTGGGGTGGGATTTTCCCTGCAGTCTGCACACATAAAGCACTGCAGGAATTCAGGGCAGCTGCTGCAGCCCCGTGTCCTCCCTGTCCCCACAGAATAAAACTTGCAGCAAGTCTGGGGGGATCTCCAAGGCAAGGCTGAGTAGGTCAGCATCAGCCTTCACTAAACGTGATTAACTTTATCCATCTCCTGGTGTATTTCTTTCCAATCCACTCCAGTGCTTGATTTAATTTTCCTTTCATGTAAACTCCAAGATTTAGCTTCATTAGAATGATTGCAGGGATTCCCTGCTCACGGCCTGCTGCCTCCCTGATCCCTCGGGGGTTTCCTACCAATCCCTCCAGTCTGGTGGTGTGAGGGCAAAACTGCAGGGCATGGAAGAGCTGACATGGAAAAGTTGTTTGGAGAGGAAATCGAGTTGGAATCGTGCTTGGGAAAATGAGCAGCAGGTTAGATCTGGTTGGGAAGAGAGGACTGGGACTCTGGTCAGGATCTCTGCTGAGATCTCTAGTTTGTGCCTGTCTTCCTGAGCATCCTGTGGATTAAGTGATCAGCAGATACTCTCCTTTTTTTTTTTTTTAACTATTAAAGATTGATTTTGCAATAATTTTTAACAGATTTTATAAGAACAGTAGTGCCCTTATTCTGAATTACCCGATTTGCCTCCCCCCAGAAATGTGCCATGTGCTACACGAGCCTTTAGTTGTTTTCACCTTTCTAACAAGTTCAAAATCCAGCCACAATCGTTTTCAAGCTTTAGGAGGTTAATGTTGTATAGACCATTTTAATCTTGGTTTCTCACCAGAAAAAAAAAAGGACTTCTGGCTTTTTCCACAATATTAGATCTATCATATCAGAGTCCTTTATTGAATATTTTATTGACCGTCTGCTTGCCCTGTGCTAACCTGCCTGACATCCAAAGTTTCTCCCTCTCTGGAGAGGCCACGTCAGTTCCCATTAAGCAGCTGAGCGTGAATTTTCCCTTCGTATTTCCTGTGGATAAACTCCCTCCCAGCAGGAGGAACCTGGGCCCTGGTGCATCCCAGGGCCAGCCAGAGCCAGCAGCAGCAGCTCGGGGTGGATTTAAGGTGGCCTTGGCAGGGGTGGGCTCCACACACGAGGATCTTCCCTTTGGGGCTTGCAGCAGCATTTTGTATAATTTTGCTTTACACAAATGCAAAGGTATTGAAGAGGAAAATTTCTTCCCCTGGCAAGTTAATTACTTGGCTTCTCATAGAAGCAAAGCTCGAAGCAAAAGGGGAGAGGAAAGTGCATCTTCTGCTTAAATTAGGCAGCCTGTCCAGGAATAGGGCTTTGATGTACTGAGCTGTTGCAGTTTAATTGTCTCAGTTAATTTTCCAAATTTTTTAATCTGTTATTAATATTAAATGTTACTTCCTGTACAGCTTCCTTTTAAAATTGTACAATATTTAAAATCTACGCTTTCTTTCTTCCTAGAAAAGCAGAAAAAGGTGTTGTGTCACTGTAGGGTTTTATGGCCATATAAATAATAT